>OU342480.1:11386871-11757174 GCA_910589355.1 Parapoynx stratiotata
TAGACAAACTTAATAAGTAGTAACATTTTGACTGATTGTTGCTTATATATATGTAATTATTAATATTATGAATCGTATTTTTATCAGTGATTTGCATACCGAAAGGTTAGGATGTTGGCTGTTCCTATTTTTATGTTAACACCATTGTAATGTACCTACATTTGCAAATAAATTGAATTGAATTGAAAACTTCCTAAATACCTTCCTAAAGCCTTTAAACTGAGCCAATGATAATGTGACTGAGTCATGAGCTCGACTAACACTACGCAAGATTTCCCCAGTCAACTCTTCCACTCGACTCTCCTATGTAAACGGGCTCTCACAATTTAAGGAAAGGGCCGAGCCGTTCCCCCGGGAGCCAGGGGACTGGCAGCACGTCCCGAATACAGAGAAGCCTTATTTTTGTAGTCACAGTATTACCGTCGATTATTAGCCGTGGAATTGTCCAGGTATGGACTTTGAGTCCCATTCAGGTTCTGGAAAGGTTTGACGAGGACTCTTATTTAATGTGGTACCTATTCTTTTGTTGTACATTTTTCTGTACTTACGAACATGGTTTGGATGTATTTTGCAAAAAATACAATATTAATATTAAGGTTAACAACAACAAAACATTCCATCACGCCTCTTTCCCCGAAGGGGTAGGCAGAGGTCACATTTCGCCAGATATGTTAGGTTCCCATATATCAGGTGACGAGCCATGCATGCCATGCACTGGGCACAATTAAAGGCAAGCGATATTCACAATTAACTGTATACGTAAAGGTTAATAATCAAAAAAATACTTAATTGTATCAGTATCATAGTAATTGGAAGTTGTTGTTCAGACTAAATTTGTGCTATAGGTATACGTACTTTTATACACATGTATAATGTATCATACGTTATCATATCTAAAATTTAAACCACTTTTTTCAAGTACCAAAATTGTAATAGAATTTGGAGCTCAGTGGCGAAGCGGTTCATAAGCTTCATCTTTCGATATTAAAAACAAAGCTACCTTCACCATGGTCAGGCTTTGGATGGGTGACCAAAATTTTGTGACCCAAGCTCCTCCGTGCTTCGGAAGGCACGTTAAGCCGTTGGTCCCGGTCGCAATTGCAACCGTTTCTACCCAGTGGGCCAGTGTGCTAGTGTTACGGCCCATACTCCTCGTGTGTTTGTCTGTATGATGAAAGATAGAATAAAGACGAATAGGGTTCACATTTATCAAGAAGCCGTGGCAATAGAGACAATCAAGAAAAAAATATGTCACGTCTATCCCCAGAGGGGTGTGTAGCAGAGATGTCAACACAGATTTTTCTTGATGTGTTGCAAACCCTGTTTAACAATTGTGGGTGTTTACACCGTTGCCTACCAATCTATACATGAAATAAAACTGTAGAGGTCGAATGTCTATACATAGAAAAAAAATGCATAAAATCAAGCCAGGGGAACGTAAAAAGGGAAAATTTAAAAAAAAAATGGTTTCTCTTTCTGTTCGTCTCCTTGTACGGACTAATCTCCGAAATGGCTGGACCGATTTCAATTACATTTTGCATGGTGATAACCTATATCCCTGGTCAACATCTGAGATAGTTTTTATTCCGAAAAATTAAAGGGTTCCCGTGGGACAGTTAAAAAACCAGTAACCGCGGACGATGTCGCGGGCAACAGCTAGTTCGGGAATATAGTCTTTGCTTCAATTACATTAAGCAAGCGTCATATTTTACCTATGACCACTTAAGATTTATGATCGTATCGATTACAATAACAATCAAAGCGCTGTGGTTGTACTTGATACAAGCGTTCGCGGTAATGAACATTAATATTATTATTATTTAAATTGTAAAATAATTATTTAAAATGTACAATGTTGACGATTTTAAGTGCCAAGTTTTGGCCTATGAAATAAAGTTATTTTTGATTTGATTTGATTTGAAAAACAAAAAATATTTAGAGTACGCCAATAAATGCTAATGGAAGCACAGAAATAGATTCTGAATGGTATCAATAAAACATTTTGCAAAAGAATCGTTAATTAAAACAATAAGCATTTATACGCAAATAAAGAAAAATTCTTTAAGTGATATTAGCAAACAATACCGGGACTACCAGACGAAATCGAACGATCCATCATTCATAGGTAGGGCTACCACCTTTCAACACATAGAAACAGGATAAAAAATAATTATAATATTTGTTTTCAAGTTTTCCTCCATAGGTGTAAATACACATAGGAAGATACATTGCCTGGTTCTCAAAATCAATACCTATTTGGCTAACCTGTTACCAAAACTAAAATTGTGTACTTTCGTGATGATCTGATCTGATTTCTACATTGTCGCGAAACCTCTGTGGTTTATGTCAATGTATTATTTTCAAGTTTATATATTATTTTGTAAACTATAATAAATGAAAAAAAAAAAAAAAAAAAATCGTGGGGAGCCGTGTGTTAGTGGCTCATTAAAAGAATACTACCAACCCGTCTCTTCCCTTGGTAGTCGTAAAAAGCGACCTGCCAAAGAACTGCCAACCATCCAATAGCTTGAAGCGACGCCGGGCTTACCACCTGTCACGTTGAGTGCATTCACTGCTTGGTGAAGTGCGGTCTATGGCAATGTATTGCATTTGCGATGCTTTTGCCTAGTCTCTGACTAACCCTTAGGGGAAATTTGTGGTGATAAAATTTATCTGTAACATAAATAAATAACAGTTAAAATTGACTTATTATTATTGTAAACTGTGAATAATTCTGGGATTTCTACTGGTTTAATGCTGTTTTTACCGGTTTAACATAGTGAAGTAAGGAGCTTGGTGGCGTAGTGGTCAGTGCGCTTTGGCTTCGGTCGAAAACAAAGCTACCTTCGCCATGGTCAGGCCGTGGATGGGTGACCAAGACTTGGTGATCTCGAGCTCCTCCGTGCTTCGGAAGGCACGTTAAGCCGTTGGTCCCGGTCGCATTCGTGACCGTTTCTACCCACCAACCCGCATTGGGCCAGCGTGGTGGTGTTACGGCCCATACTCCTCATGTGTTTCTCCATGAGAAAGGCCTGTCCCAGCAGTGGGACGTATATAGGCTGATGATGAACAAATTGAAAGATATAAATAGTTGTGTGTTGTTTATAGTGTTATATTTATTATTTTTATTATAACATTATATCGCAGTTTCATTACCCGCCTGCATTGGGTTTGAAGAAAAATTCCCCTTCCTATTTAAACTTACTAAGGCAGGCTCGTCCTTCTTTGCATAAGGACAACATATTATATAAATATACATATGCATACTTAACAGCCTGCGTCTTCATGCATATATGCGTGGTAAATGATGATATAACTAAATTGGCCCACCTCATGGAGAGCCTACGAACGCTGCTTCAAGTTCGCGACCGGCACTCGAGAACCTTTCCAAATGCTTTTCATATTGAGAAATGGGTCGACGTAATTCAAAGAGTGGAAAGCCACACTTGTGTTTATTTGTGTTCTATGCACAGCAGTGAGCGATTGCCCTCAGCCTATATACGTCCCACAGCTGGACACAGGTCTTCCTAATGTAAGAAAAACAAGAGGAGAATGGACAATAAGATCACCTCGCTGGACCAATGCGACCGGGAGCAAAGGCTTAACGTGCCCTCCGAAGCACGGAAGAGTTCGAGATCACCAAGTTTTGGTCACCTATCCAAGGCCTGAACATGGCGAAGGTAGCTTTGTTATGGATCAAAAGCTAAAGCGTACTACCACTATACCACCTCAGTGGGCCATCACGGACTGATATTGATGATGGTGCCCTGCCCATTGCCACCTAAGGCTCGCATCTTTGAGCTATGTCGGCTAGGCTAGATCTGTGGATATTCCTCATTCCTCAGGTATCAATAATAATTGACAAAAAAGAAAATAATAACACAATACCCAATTATTTCTATTTTTCCAATAATATCCCTAAAACCCCCAGATATTTGTTATCCCTAGTCATTCGTATTCAGCAAACGATCGCTGCTAGCTCGGTATCGAATTGTTTTCGACATACATCCTTCAAGGAGAAAGATATTGAGAAATTGAAAATGGAACTAAGATTTTCTTGGCACATCTTGCGCTTAACATACAAATATAGGCATAAATATTTATAAAGAAAATGTGCTTCAGTTTAGAGACATTTTTATGTTTTACTCTTTTACCTCACATAGATATAAACATGGATATAAGAGATAATGGAAAATATAGATAGATAGCAAACTCTTTATTGCATACAACAGTGAGTTACAAATTTTCAGTTATTGTTAAGTTGTTGTTAGTTGGTGTAATTGTTGTTGTTGTTATTGTTATGTTAAATTTGTATCGTAGCAAAGTAGAGGCCTAACACTAAAGATCAAGGTACAAATAATGGGTTTTATTCAAACGGTTAGAAAATATTCGAATTTCGGTCAGCAAAAAAATAATCAAATTTAACTTCAATATAAACAAAATTTTGTAATTTAACTAAAGTTAAATAATCATTGACAATTTAACCACAACACGGTGCTGGGATTAGAAACATAGCGGCTGGCGGCACAGCTGATGTATATTGCTTCGAATTTTCATCGCAAATTTAACAATCTGTCAAGCTGACGTCTTACATTTAAGCTTTTCCGTTGACGCTATTGGTCTAGAATTGAACTGTCCACCCGTTTGAATCTTCTATTATGTAAAAAAAGTGTTTCAAACTTCTGGACATTAAGCCCTCCTTCAAGAAGCTGGTGTATATGAAGAAAATAGTCAGATATTTGTTTCCGACAAACTTTTAGTTGTGACCAACAATAATATATTCACACGGAACTTTCTTAGTTCCTCTTGAAGCCGGTTAAAAGGACAATAAGAAAATTGCGACAGAATCCAGCGCTATTTTCAGAAAGAATAAATTTTACGAGACGTTATTCTGTTTAAGTGTTATTTAGTGAACTTATATCATGTGAGCGCAGTGTTGACCATGTGTCGACATACGAATGTCGATAACGGCATTTTCGAATTGTTATAAGCGCTCAAGTTGCTTATTTAGGGTGTGTGTTAGATCATAACTTCATCAACATTTATCATTATGCCTCTATACCGGAGGGGTAGGCAGTATTTCCTTTTGCCCATTACTACCGCAAATCAGTGACTGTATAGATGTGTTTCGTGAATAACTAGGTACTTTACGTCCTATTGCACGAGTTAACGCGAGCGAGGTAACGGGATTGAACCCGCGTTCGATCCCGTTTCCTGTACCACTGAGCTTGAATAAAACTTATGTACAATTCATTATGAATATCGCTTGCCTCATATTGAGCCCGGTGCATGGCAACAGGCTCGCTACCTGGGGACCTAAAATATCTGGCGAAATGAGGGTGCTTAACACCTCTGCCTACCCCTTCGGGGAATGATATGTTGTTATGGATGCACGAGTTAAGAACGTCACATCGATCCCTGTAGTAAGCCAAATAACAGCGCTGCAGCAGTGTAATCTGTTGTAGCACATGCTGAGGTCGGGTCCTAATTGGCCATTATTGATGTTTAGTTTTAAGAAAATGTAGCTCTTATTATGTAGGTCAATAAATCTTTTTCTTTCTTCTTTCAAATTCAATTCTGACAAAGTATTGAAGATAAAATGAATGAAGCCTTTTATTAGGCAGGATATTTGCTTTTATCAATGTGTTGAATAATAAGCCAAGAGTTTCTTGAAAGAAGACCTGTTGTTGAGAGGACGGATGAAAGGAAACTCACGAGGTAGGTCTACAAGACAGCTGTGAATGGGAAAGTTGGAGGTGGACGGCCTAGGCGAATGTACATTGATCAAATTTTTCTAAGTTAGGGGCAGGTCAAATTCACCTTAGTGGAAATGGAAATCTGTAATCTCTGCCTACCCCATCGGGAAAGAGGCGTGATTTTATGTATGTGTTCAAAAGAACTGGACCCCTTGTATGTTGACGTTTTAAAAAACATAACTTTTAAGTCGCGTAAGGAAGCTCAATTCCTTTAAGAAAATAATTTCAACAACTTTCCGCTGGCACGCTTTTTACGTTCGCCGTAGAAAAAAAGTAAAGTTTTATAAAAAGATAACTTACAATACAGGTACTTTATTTTTACTCAATAATACTTCGTTATTCCTCGTGAATATTAAGTAAGAATTTTATTGTCGATACTCAATTTTCTTTTAATAGTTTTAAAAGCAGCGATATAAAAATCGATACACCCAGATAATCGATAGACTCCCAGCACTAATGCAAAAACGTTATTGTTTCTATCGCAGTCCCTGGTGAAATGTAATAAACAATGATTTACGCCTTTATTATGATAGGGGGAGAGTTTCTTTTGTTCTGTCGTGATTTTGCGTTTGCTCTTTCAGTAGATTCTTTCAAAGTTCTTATTAGAAGCTGAACGTCGATTGCAGGAAATGAGAGATAATATTTTTTTCACTTCTTTGAGAAATGAAAATGAACTTTATTCTTTTTAATCAAAGTCTTTTATCCTTTTTTATAAGCCAGGTGACGTCACGCAACAGCAAAAGTCTAATCACGAATTGCTGAGAATTCGTTATATTTGTTCTTATTGATTGTATTGTGTGATAGAGCCGTGTAGTAGCGGCTCATTGAAAGAAATCTCTTCCCTCGGGTGTCGTATCGGCGTGTCTTATAGACTTAGAATACTGCACAACCATCCAATTGTTTATAGCGGCGACGAGCTCACAACCTGCCTGCTAAGTGCAGTCACTGCTTTGTGAAGCGCGGACTATGGTAATGGACTGCTTTTGCGGTGATTTTGCCTAGTCTTTAACTAATCCTGAGGGGATAATATTCGTGATTATGTATTCAGGTATGATTTCATTGTGTCGCCCCCAGATGCGTTCGTTACCAGCCCACATGAGGAGTTTGGCCATAACACCACGGTTTATGCCTTCTGAACTGAGGAACTCGAGATCTCAATGTTACTTTATTTACAAAGTTAGTCATCGAAATACACTGCACTTTTAGTAGTTATGAGATGTAATCATCATTATACAATCGAGACGCCCATTATATGGACATAGGCCACTTCCATGAATTTCCACGATGATCAGTCCTGCGCTGCCCGCCACTTTCTACAATCTGATCATTCCTCCTCTTCGAGAACTTCGTGTTAAAATATAAGATAGAATAGTAGTTTGTGTAAATGTCGCATAATACAGGTTTTAATACCAAGTTATGTACAGTTACATACACTACTTTAACTACACTCATTATTCAAAGAAATAAAACAAAAAAAAAATTATTTATTGTTGGCTGTCTGGAAAACATTTGCCATAGTTTTGTGCGTTTTTAAGAAAAGTGTTGCATAATGAGTTCAACCTGTTGCATAATGGTCATTATGTTACAGTTTCCATTTTTAAGTTATCGTTATCTACTGTGTTAATGTTAAAAAGTATGTCATTATGAGTTCGAGTCAGCGTTCATAATTCGAACATTATAACATGAGTGTAAATAAATAAAATTAATATTATATGTAAACGATACTACTCCTGGTTATGTGTAAGTACGTCCTCGTTTCGGGTCAGAAGGACGAACTCCAAAAACACCCCACTGACCAAACTACTTCAACGCGTTTTATGAAACCTTGTATTCCAAGGTATAGGCTTAAAGCGATTACAATAAACATTTGCACACAAATAACCAGTCACATTTTTTCGCAATAGAGAAAATATTTACATTTTTATTTATTGTATTGTTTTGTTTGTTACATTATCAGGGGCATCATTATCAATTTAGGTGCAATTTGTAATTTTATACAAAAACATTGTATAACAAAAACTATTCGCTAGTTGACAAAGTTTTATTCCAAGGGTATAATTCCAAGATGTTAAGAGAAAATATTTATGACAACTAGTAGTGAAACATTTTTCGGTTTAAAATATCAAACATGTTTTGTAATGAAGGTATATAATAATATGTAGGTTAGTTATATATGTAGACTAGTTATGTTTATAATCCTGAATGGATAGGGCTATCTTTGCGTTCAGTATATTATATGGCAGAGGGCTTAAGAACACGTAAATCTTGAAGAGCGTCTACTAATCCTGCTTTATGAGGGCAAACTATAGCCTTCCGCCTTTTGTTGGTACCTTCAGTACTACAAGGGATTATAAGTAATTGCTTAGCTTATGAAATTGCCTGTGTTCCTACAATCGGAAGAACGTCGTTATGGTGTATCATATTTAAATGCGTACATACTCTGCCGAACTGGAATACGATTTATACATTAGGCATTTCGTTTTGGATCATTTTTTATTACATAAACATATTTTTAGTTAACGACCGGCATGAAATAACCGTTTCGGATCAAAACATTCTCAATTTCCAGTAAGTATGTCACATTTTATATATATTTATACTAAGAATATATATACAGTCTTTTTAATAGAAACAATTGAGAATTTTTAAGTGGCAGTGTGCTTATTATAACCAACATAATATTGGGCTTCATCAGCGTGGGGCTCATAGCTATCTCCTACAGTTTTGATGTGTCATGTTAAATTAATGTCTCCCAGGATTTCCAACTACTTTCCATGCACAACACCTAATATTCCTGCCTTGCTAGTTCACTCTTATTATTCCTCTCAACATGCCGAAATCAACTAATCATCTCTGTCTTTATTTTGCCACTACGTTTTTTACGACGCCACGTCATTCTCTTCTTTCTTTGTATCTAATGATCCATTCAATCAACGATTAAATTTAAATCAATCAACCGTAATAGTTGAACACAAACTTGCATGAACAATAACATAATAGTCGTCAACACAGGTCTTGACAGCCTTTCATTGTTTTACTTGAACTGGCTGAAATTGTAACATAGTTTGGATTTTGATTGTCTTATTAAAACTTTGTAATGGATACGAGCTCCAATAGTGACCCAGTTTCTCAATTAAGTATGTGAGGAAAGCGTCGCTGTGCAATATAATGTGACATGTGGCTTCGTGCTTCGTGTTTATAAAATAAAGTCACTTATAAATAATATAAAATCATGAAAATCTAAAAATACTGGGATTTTCAAATATATTTTACCATTGTAAACTATTATTGTAGTTGCTGTTTAATTTGAAAATAAAAACAAATAAATATAAAAAGTGTTTTTCTTTTTTAATTGATGTAGAATAGATATATACATATAATCACAACAATTATCCCCTAAGGGTTAGTCAGAGACTAGGCAAAATCTTAGTCCAAGCTTCACCTAACAGTGACTGCAATCAGCAGGTGATACCTTCGCCGCTATACGCTATTAGATGGATGTGCAGTTCTAAGTCTATTAGTCGCCTTTTCCGACTCCCAAGGGAAGAGATGGGTTGGTAGTATTCTTTTAATGATCCGCTACCACACGGCTTGTAGAATAGCAATTAAAAAATATATAAGTTCTTATTCTACCTAAGGTCTTTCCCTTGCCATCTTTTTCCTCTTTGACAACTTTCAACATTAAAACGCTATAATCTTATCAATTGTACCAACCACCATCTTGACCAACGAAGGCGTCTATGAGATGTGGTATTAAACACTAAAATGCACTTAGAACTCGCCACATAGAATTTGCTAGACATCATGAAATTCTGCATGCGAGTACTGAGAACGCGTGGTCACGTTTCGCACATAAAATTAAATTCTTGTTCTGACGCTACTCAGTATGCAGATAGCTGCAGGAATACTCAAAGCACGTTGAGACAAAAAGTTCTAGTGCAATTCAAAACAAAATAATCATGTTGTTTTCTTTGTTCTATAAAGTTTACCATAACGTTCTATAAAGTATTTAAAAATATGGTTCGAATGGTTGGTTGAGTGGTTACACTTGTACCGAGGCGGTGTTTCAGTATTAGCGACTCTTTGCTGTTATTGCGCTCTTCTCTGGCCATTTTCTCTTTGTTTCTGTTTATAAACTAACCATCTGTCTCTTTTTTTCAATGTTTTTGGTCTCCAATTTCAATCCAATCAGAGTCAGCGTCAAGAGCGGTTGTCTCGACCCCAATAAATCTTAAGTATTAAGTGTTGATAAAATTATAATTTTTATTTTATTTTATTAAAGATGGGATTGACTTCAATCTAGCCGAAGGCAAAGACGATGTCGACGACGGAGCGAGCTTAACCAGAAGAAGCCCAGAAGATATATTTAAGTTGTTGTTGTAATTATAATATATTTTTTAGTTTTTGTTGTAATATATGTTTTAGTCAACATTTTCAGATGGGGATTCTCAGACGGTACTAATCTGGAGTGCAGTTGCGGTGCGTATGCGCAATCGATGGAGCACCTAATATCCTGCCCCGCGCGCCCCACCAGCTGCACGCGGGAGGATCTCATGAGGTGGCAGAGTAATGGGCAGACACCGTTTAGGTTCTATCGACGAGAACACGGCACAAGAAGAAGAGTTTATAAACTATAACTCAAATAGAATATAGATTCAAAATAAAGGCCTTGACTCGAGTATGGTGGAGGCGGGCAATTGTGAGCTATTTTACATGAATCATGGCTATCATTTCTATCAAAAGGAATCTTTTATATTCTCTACTACACTATGACGCTCGCCATACTGTACCACCACTACTAACCACTGGACGGATCGGGCTCAAATTTGGCATGCAGGTAGATGTTATGACGTAGGCATCCGCTAAGAAAGAACTTTGATTAATTCTACCCCCAAGAAAAAAAATAGAGGATGGAAGTTTGTATGAAACTTTGTCAATTTTAAACCGATCGGGCTGAGACTTTCAGAGATAATTAAAGGGTTCCCGTGGGATAGTTAAAAACCATAGTAACCGCTGACGTGGCAACAGCTAGTTCAACAATATAAGTAATTCAATAAAAAGGTATATTATATATTGGGTCCTTACCTATAAAATTGGTGTTTTTTCTCTCTCTTAGTATTTTGTCTGTAACTATTAAGATTCAGAGTATTCCTAAAAAATAATTACCTCGTCTAAAAATAGACTATATTTTGGAGCTCTTTTGATTTGTTTTGATAATTTGTTGTTAGTTTAATTGTGTTAAAATTGGACACGGAGACAACTTTTTTTAAGTGCCTCCTGAATACATCATTTTATTTGCATTCACTTAAAAACGATAAATAATTTTTATGAAGTGTGATGTTACACATATTACTAAAGCTTGTCTAATGATAGATACCAAATATTATCTTTGGATTGGATTATTATCTTTGGATTTCTCGTTGTGAAGAAAATTTTTTAGTATGGAAAATACAGAATTCCCCAAAATCTCCATACAAAACTCCAATTTCATAGGTAAGGACCTAATATAAAAGTTTTTACCGCGAGCGCTTGTAGCAAGTACAACCTCAGCATACCATCAGTTTTTTTTTTTTGCTTTTCATGAGAAGAACCCGGCAAGAAACATATGAGCCATTTTTTTTAAAATAGTTTGTCCTCTGCCTATATACGTCCCACTGCTGGCCACAGGCTTCCTCATAGAGACCAACATGAGGAGTATGGGCCGTAACCCCACCACACTGGCCCAATGCGGGTTGGTAGGTAGAAATAGTCGGAATAGGGACCAACGGCTTAACGTGCCTTTGAAGCACGGAGGAGCTGGAGATCACAAAGTTTTGGTCACCCATCCACAGCTTGACCATGGCGAAGGTAGCTCTGTTTTCGATATCGAAAGGGTACTAAACACTACGCCACCGAGCTCCTTTTTAAATAGCCAACCATATAATTAATAAACCTTAAAATTCAAGCCCAAAATACCTAAAACTGTCCTATAAAACACAATGTCGCAAGTAGAAAACTTGCTGAATTCGGACATCGGACAAGCAAGAGTTAGTTTGGCGTTCAACATGTCGAACTAGTACGGATCGTATTGTTCGAATCTATTGAGTATCTATTCGTATACTAGTTGCGGCACTATCATATACAATAGGCAAGTTAAATGGATTGGTCTGTTTAGTTATGTAGGATAAACAATATTATTATTTTCGTTATGAGATCTTTATAGTGGCTCCGTAATTTTAAGCATAACGTTTATTGTCATAATATGAAGATCCATAATATTGAAAGGCATAATCATCAAAACGCATAAAATTGCGACGCATAATTTTGAGAGTCCTAATATTGTATTGGCTAAAATTGTTTGTCATAAGTATTAAAAGGCATAAATTTGAAACGCACAACTAATGAAAAGCATAATGATCACAACGCATAATATTTTTCTCTGCCCCAAATTGTTAACTAAATATATTTCGATGACACAAATATAGTTTTTAAGGGTCATAAAAAAAAAATAACCTTTACCTAATATTTATCAGAACATATTTCCTTGGGATTGGTTCTTTCGAATCTGGGTGATTATTCGATTCATTTTAGGACTACCTAATGTTGTGCTAAATGACATTAGGAATTTCTATAGTTATGCTTTATAATAATATGCCTTTAGAGAGTTATGCCACTTAAATGTTATGAGTAAGAAGGAATATGTGACATGATTGTTATGCTATTTGATGATTATGCCATTCGATGTATGACAAACGATGTTATGACAATCGACGTTATGCGAAAACATGCGCTCCCCTTTATAGTAGCAACTTAAAGGTAAAGTGCAAGTATGCGATGACTCCCGATAACTCCGATTCCGACACAGCAACAGACCACAGTGCTCATGTAATTTTAAATAATTAATTAAGCAGTCGGTTCCTAACATTGGACGTATCTAGACTACAGGTGCCACTGCCGGTGTCTGGTCAACTCATGCTTGTCTGATTGGTAGAAATAGCCTAATCAATGATATTGCTTCGGGACTGTATGGCACGGCAAGAGTGGATATAGTTATTTATCGTTATGTAGATACTTCTTTTTTAGATTATACTTTAGACTATCTGTACATGTTTGTAATGGAAAATGTGATCAACTGCATAATATTACTTAAAATAAGTAGCTATCTTTTTCTATTTAATCTTCAATGACGTTGTAGTTTATGACATTGTTTAAATGATGCTTATGTAAAGGCATGGTAGAAACTTGCTCAGTTTCTTGCCCGTTCTTCTCCGAACAAGGCCTTCTGCGCCCTAATTCTACTATAAATTTAAAATTGCGTAACCAATGCGTTTGAAGAAAGAATGCTTAGCAGAATAAACATTGATGATTGAAATGTAAACGTTTGCTTTAGGTTTTTGATTAATGTAAAATAGAAAACTGAGTATAAAGCAAAAGCTTACATTTTAATCATCAATGTTTGTTCTGATAAGCATTCTTTCTTCAAACGCATTGGTTACGCAATTGTAAATTTATAGTAGAATTGGGGCGCTGTGCTTGTAGTTTTTGTGAACGGATGGCGTTATCTCTTTCCCGAAATATTGTAAAATGTTTATGACATTCAAAAGCAGGCGCTAAGACGCATCTAAACTGAATAAACGCTTTTGAATTTTGTTTTTTTTAATTTTATAAGTTTTAACTTGTCATTTTTATCAGATATTAAATTAAGGATTCTCCGATTGTGACCTTCTTAAATAAAAGTTCAAAGTGTGCAAGTAACAAGAAGATCGTCACCCTGATGTTATGTGACCACGAACTCTTAGAATCCTCTCCGTCCTCAGCGACCCACTGCTGGGCACAGGCCTTCCTCATGGGGAAACATATGAAGAAGAAGAACATATGGTAGAAACGGGTGCAATAGAGGCCGGCACCAACGGTCTCAGGTGCCTTTCGGAGCACGGAGGAGTTCGAGATCACACAGTTTTTGGACACCCATCCAAGGCCTGACCATGGCGAAGACATCTTTGTTTTTGATATCGAAAGTCAAAGCGTATGTGTAACGAGTACAATCTCGTAAGAAATAATTCAGCTTGCAAACTACTATCATTGATTACAGTATACACTGTAACATACAATGCAAAATAATAATGCTAATTACTGCCTGATGTTTAATGGCATACACTTGCAATCAGAGGATCATAATTTACATTTTAACTCTTATTGCCAACCTGTGACATGAGTTAAAATCACAGCACCGAGTCAGAGTCAGGGTGGTTTCAGAGCAACGTCTCTAATTATTAAAATAAAGAAATAAACATTTCTTGTCAGTGTAATTTGACTAATTGTTGTAAATCTCTGTTGTCGTGACATTACTTTACAATGCCGAGAAATTTAAAAATTCTAAATTAAATTACATTTTGACGGAATATGTCACTTAATACTCGCTCGAGCAGGTATTGATAACCACGGTTACACCCGCGCGGTATCCGTTCCCATGAGAATATCGGGATAAAAACTAGCCTATGTCCTTTTTCAGGCTCTAGACTGTCTGTGTACCAAATTTCAATTGAATCGGTTCAGTAGTTTTGACGTGAAAGCAATTTATTATATTAGTATGGATTTTTTTAATATTGGGTCCTTACCTATGAAATTGGTGTTTTATTCTGTCTTAGCAATTTGTCCGTAACTATTAAGTTTCAGAACATTCTTATAAAATAATTGCCTCGTCTAAAAATAGACCATATATTTGAGCTAGTATTATTTAATTTGATAATTTTTTGTAAGTTTAATTGTGTTAAAATTAGACACAAAGACAATTATTTTTAACTGCCTCCCGAATACATCATTTGATATGCATTAACATAAAAACAATGAATAATTTTTATCAAGCGTGTTCACACACATATTGCTAGTTTGTCTAATGATACATGCCAAATATTATTATCTCTGGATTTGTCGTTGTGAAGAAAACTGATAAAATGTTAGTATGTAAAATGCAGACATCCCCAAAATCTCCATACAAAACACCAATTTCATAGGCAAGGACCTAATATTAGTCAAGTTTATAACTTCGGACATAAAAAATTACACTTAGTATGTCTATTTTTTTATTTCGATTTTGTGATTTGTACAACCATGTCGAAGTTATTGTATACAATCAAGATTTTAGTTTCCGTTTAACCGGCCAGTTAAACGTAACTTTATTACATTGTCATTGCCGTAAACTGCCGGTTATCTTTAACGGTCAACCGTCAAAGGATCGCAGTTAACTGAAAACGGGGTTTTATGACTGTAACTTTAAGTTGGATTAAGTGTTAAACGTAAAACAATGTAAATCTGTTGTTTGGAGCGAAAAGGTCACTTTATTGCGATAGATTTCCTTTTTCCCATAGGGGTAGGCAGAGATTGGGCAGGAGAAGGCGGGCGCCATAAGCCCGTCCCTCTACTTGCCCCGGGAGCAGCTGCGTGCGTCGGATGGCTTCCACGCACGCGTATCACCGGCTGCCACGTCTGGAGATTTTCCGAATATGCCCGGAAAATCTCCCACTGGCGCAAACCCCGAGCTAGAGTCCGTCTAGGTTGGGAAGCCCTGAGAACGGCTCGGAGAGTTGCTCCGGCAGACCCCGGGTCGCTCCCACAGAAGGGCAGGAATATATCGGGGAGTTTTAGTGGGTAGTGCCAATATGTTAGGTGAGTCCCACACACGCCTACCGGCTAGCCACCGGTAGGTACGGGCCGTAAATGGATTTCTCCTCGTAAAAAAAAAGGGTAGGCAGAGATAACTTTTTTCCACTTGCTACGCTCCTTACATATTTCTTTCTCTTCATCAACTCTCATTACAGCCTTCGGCATGGATACATGGTCGGCAATTTTTGAGCACGTTTGACCTGGCCCTTCTCAATAACCTCTTTGATTTGGTCAAGACCGGCTAGGTCTTCCTCATATATCCTAGCTATCCAATCTCCACCTGTAACGAGGCGCTATAGCTATATTAGCGACTCGTTGCTGTCATTGCGCTCTTCTCTGGCCATTTTTCTCTTGGTTTCCGTTTTTAAATTTACTGTCTGTCTCTTTTTATTTGTTTTGTTCTCGAAGTTCATTCTTACCAGAGTCAGCGTGTAGAGCGGTTGACTCACCGATAACAATTATTTTACTATATTTATAAAGTGCTTATCCTAAAAAGTTACAACCCACAAGATTCTGTATCACCAGTAAAGTGTTCCAGTGTTCTATATTACATAGTCTATAAGTTTCTTTAAGGCACTATTGTAAGTAGCCCTACCTTTTATAATATATTTTAGTGTTTAGTGTGAAATTGATTTTGTGTTCAGTGAAATTTACCTTTTTTATATAATTGTTTCAGTTGTGCCTTTAATCCTTTATAATACAACCGCAATAAGTGACGACACCTGCATTTTCATTTACCCCGGCTTCACCCCGTCAAATACTGACTCCCGATGCATATTATCCTTTTACGAGTATTCAATCTACTTTCATTTACTTTATTCAATATAGTAATGTTAAAAACCCACTCTTCGCCAGATATGTAAGGTCCCCATGTAACAGGTGGCGAGCCTGTTGCCATGCACCGGGCACACTGTTCGGCAAGCAATCTTCACAATGAACTGTACATAAGTTTAATTGAAACTTTGTGGTACAGGCGGTGGTATCGAACCCGTATTTCTCGCGGCTCTCGAACGAGAAGTGCCCCGTCCGTCCCAACTCGGCTACCGCTGCCTTACACATAAGCATACACCTTATACATAAATATGTGATAATAAATTAAACTATACATAAGCTTCTAAAGCCATAGTATTTTAGATAGTCGTTGATGGACAAAATAGAAATAATAATGATGTCACCTGTTACTAGGATATTTCCAATGCAATGACTTTATTCTTGTATGTCAAGTATCATAATTGCCATTCTAAATCAAAACGAAACAAAAATATATAACATATCACCACGCCTCCTTTCGAAGGGGTAGGCAGAGGTGTTTACACCAACAGATATTTGAAGTCCCCATAAAACAGGTGGCGAGCCTGTTGCCATGCATCGGGCACAATGATAGGCAAGCGATATTCATAAGGAATATAAAGATAAGTGTTAGCGATTCTTTTTATGTGAACCTTTGTACATCTTTTATATTTGGTTATTTGCAACCAGGAATAAAATATCAAGTTCGAACCTTATTATTTTTTTTAATTAAGTTTTTTATTATTTTTTCTCGATAATATCAGCATAAACAGTCCATTCATTAAATTCCTTCACAATTTGTATGAAAATCAAATCAAATCAAAAATAATTTTGTTTCATAGGCCAAGTTCGGCACTTAAAATCGTCAACATTTTACATTATTACGCATTTTACAAATAAATAGTTTATTATACATAATTTTAAAATTAGAGAATAAAATTAAGCCATTGTATTAAAGTTCATTACTGCGAGCGCTTGTAGCAAGTACATCCACAGCACAGTAGAAGTACATCTTTGACTGTAGTTATAATCGATACAAGCGGCCGAATTCCAAGAGTAAGGCTTTTAATGAGAAGAACCCGGCAAGAAACTCATGAGCCACATTTTTAAATAGCCAATCATTCTGCAAGTATGCTTTCTTTTCGCCAAAACCACTTTATTGCTAAAAAGAGCAATAGATAATATTGGTACAATATACAAAATATTTTTATAGGATATCATACAATACATATTTTTATTACAAACATTAGTAGCCATTAATGTCGAAAGCGGTGAGATTTTGTCGACTACGTCGTAGCACCATTTACGTAGCACTTTTCGTAGATGTTTCGTAGTAATTTATGCTTTTCACTGCCGTAGTTGATTTCATTTTGTTTTCTATTGCGGACGCTAATCTTTTTAGTTTTCACACGGAAACTACTTTGCATTGCAAATTGGTACGAACATTCTCGAACAACAAAAATCACAATTTAGTATTTTAAATGCTTGCAAGAGACTTATGAGCTAACCACGCTTTTATTGTGATAAAAGTTGAATAAGAATATAAATTCATCACACCACTTAGACTATGAGAATGTAAAATGCAAATGTTACAATGAAAGTGTATTGTATAATGTATGAGTGTGTCTCGAGTGTACAAAATTAAAACGATTAACCTCTCAACGGTTACAAAACCTGACACAATAGAAATATTATTGTCTGCGAACGTCGGCGTTCATGTGACCCTAAACGGGTTAAAAGAATATTTTAATAACTTTCACAGTTGCGATACTTTGTTTTACCGTATTGAGTGATAAGATCCGCTGGTCTTTTAGTGACTAAACCAACTTTATCCTATTGCCCTACCGCATATGGTGACTTGTCAGATAAGGCCAGAAGAAACAATATCTTTTCATGAAAAAAAAATCGTTCTCTATGAAGAGTAAGGACCACCACTCTGGCCTAACGCAGGTTGGTGGGTAGAGACGGTTGCAATACGCAGGTTGGTGGGTAGAAACGGTTGCAATAGCGACCGGGAGTAACGGCTTAATGTGCCTTCCGAAGGACGGAGGAGCTCGAGCTCGTAAAGTTTTGGTCACCCATCCACGACCTAACCATGGCGAAGGTAGTTTTGTTTTCGACCGAAAGAACTACGCCACTAAGCACCTCCTTTATTTGAATACAAATACTTGTAAGTATAAAAAAATACAACACAGACACATCTCTGGGGAACTCTCAATATAAATAAGGCTTCTTTTAGTCTCCAATCACTTTAAAAATACCTTCAGTGCACTAAGTAATGCTTGTCATTTCAATGCCGTCACGCGACCAGTCCATCAGTATAATCTAATTAGGAAAAAGTGGAGTGCAATATTAGTTTTTCGATGTATTCGATCGCTTCAAAGAAAATTGATTTTGTTGAATGATGTTCCAAGGAAGTCTCGGTTTCAAACGTGTGTTTTTGCCTGTCTGTCCTCAGCCTATATCCTTCCCTTTGCTGGACACAGGCCTTCCTCATGGAGAAACATATGAGAAGTATAGACCGAAATACCACCACGCTGGCCCAATGCGGGTTGGTGGGTAGAAACAGCGACTTCAATATTCAAGTACATATTTACACTTCAAAGACTCAGCAAGTGCTCTCTTTATGTGTAAGCTCTGTGTTAACGTTCTAAAAGAAAAAGAATTCTAAAACAACTTGAACTTAAAATGTTATAGATCAGCATAAAAGACTATTCGATTTATAGATTATGTACTGTAAAGATGTCGGCAATATTTTTTTGACTTGTAGAGAACGATGTTAATCGTTAAGTCGGTCATTTTTAAAATAGACATTCGAGTTATTATTAAATAAAAATGCTGCTAATCACATTTTTTTATGGGATAGGGGGCAAGCATGGGTCACTTGATGGTAAGCAGCTACCACCACCCATTGACACTGGCAGCGCCAAAGGAGTCACAAGTGCGTTGCCGGCCTTTTAAGTAGAAATACGCTCTTTTATTGAAGGTTCTCATATCGTACCAGAAATACCGCAAGCGACAATTCATTCCAGTTAAGTTGTGCGGGGAACGATGTTTCTGGAGAAACGCACAGTGGAATGGAACTAAACATCCAGATGATGGGAGTGAAAGTCATGTCGCGCTGAACGAAGGCGGAAAGTGGTGGCAGGGAGATCAAACCGAACAATTTCTCGGAACACATACATACATAATAGGTTGGGGAAAAAGTTTCTTCGCATTTTTTAAGAAAATTCAAAAATTTTTTTAATATAGTTTATTTACATTTAACTAAAGTATGTAGGTACCATTTTGTTCGATAACTTTTTGCCATCTTGTAGGTAGGGACATGATCCCATTGCTATAGAAATTTTGGGACTTCTGGTCAAAATACCGCGACAAGTGGTTTTGGCAGTCCTCTCGTGATGTTAACCTGACACTGCCTAAAGAATTCTGAAGAGACCGAAACAGGTGGAAATCTGAAGGTGCAAGGTCAGGACTATACGGCGGATGCATTAACACCTCCCAGCCAAACTCTCTTAATTTTTGCTGAGTGGCTAAAGATGTGTGTCTAGCGTTATCATGATGAAAAACCACACCCCTTCTGTTGATTAATTCCGGCCGCTTTCTCTCAACTTCTTGCTTTAATCTCATCAGTTGTTCGCAGTAGAGTTCAGAATCGATGGTCCTGCCTGGTGGTAACAGCTCATAATGAATAATGCCCTTCCAATCCCACCACACACACAGCATCACCTTGTTGCGAGTTAACCCGGGTTTCGCCACAGTCTGTGAAGCCTGACCGGCCTTTGACCACGACCTTTTTCGCACGTTCTTGTCGTACGTGATCCACTTTTCATCACCAGTTATCAGCTTCTTCAAAAATGGTTCGGTTTCATTACGTCGTAATAAAGAATCACAAATGAGTACACGGTTCATTAGGTTTCTTTCAGTGAGCTCGTGAGGTACCCAAATGTCGAGCTTTTTTGTGTACCCAGTTTTTTTCAAATGCGCCAAAACTGTTTTGTGGTCAATTCCCAGTTCTTCAGCTACGTCGTAACTACTGACATGCCGATCTTGCTCCACTTTTTCAAAAATGGCATCCATTTTATCTGTAATAGGGCGACCAGAGCGACGTGCATCTTTGACATCAAAATTTCCGGATTGAAAACGCTTAAACCAAATTTGTGCTACTCTCACAGACACTGCACTAGGTCTATAAACATCGCAAATTTTTTTCGCGGCTTGCGTTGCATTTTTACCTTTTTTGTAGTAAAATTTTAAAATGTATCGAATTTCTTCATTAGATTCACTCATCTTGGCGGTACGAAAAACAAATGAAAATCACACATTTTCCTAATTTGAATTTGGAATTATGTTCTTTAAAATTTAAACTTTCAATGATACCAAAACCAGCCAGATACAAATAGTATAGCTAAAGAGATTTTATTACAAGTTTATACATACTATAATGCGAAAAGACTTTTTCCCCAACCTAATATAATCACGCCTGTAATCCTCGAAGGGGTAGGTAGAGTCCAAGGAGCACTGTGTTCCTTAAGACCACATTTAGCCATACAAAAATTGGGGTTGATCAGATGAAAAATCGTGAAAGAGTAGTAACAAGTGGCTAGCTCATCGCCTACACAATCACAGACCCAGTACCCAATACGCCCTTAGTCTCCTTTTACGACATGCTAGGCAAGCAAAGCAGTTGGTACATTCTTTTTGTGTCCCGGACCAACACGGGACCTTCTCGGACCTCCTCGGAACACTCCTCATAATAAATGCGATAGAGGATGCATAATGAGGCCACATCTCTACACAACGCCAAGGGGTGAAGCCGACTTCAAATGGCATGACAGTCGACAATTTGAGTGGATCTCCGTTGAATGCGGTCTAGAGAGAGAAGCTGGTACTGAGGAGCCCAAAGATGAGAACTGTATTCCATATGGGGCCGAACCTGCGCCTGATATATTTGCATGCAGAGGGCCGCCTCGATATTGAGCACACCAAGCTTATTATAGGGTAATTTAGCCTTACCCTGTAAATGGCCGGAACTGTACATTGCTCGATATGTCGACACCAAGAACCCCAATACTGGCAGAGACAGCTAGGGGAGTGCTTGCAAAACGAGGACATACGGAGAATGGCATTTTTTTGTGAACGCGGAAACTTGTGTTTTGGCGGGGTCGAATTGAACTAAATTAAATTTAACCCAATCTGAGACCATTCCTAAAGAAGTCTCAATATCAGACACAAGTTTTTTTCGGCTCACGCTGACGATTTCCCGAGAAATGTTGGTGCGACCAGTATGAAGATTATCAACTATGCTGTCATCCACATACCAATGAATGTTACTGATTCACAACATGTCATTGACGTAGAAGGAACGGTGTAGGCGACAACACACTGCCTTGAGGGCATTTTTTTTCACGACCTCTGTGGTCGGGTCTGTACGCCGATCTCAAGGCGTCGCCATCTCGAGAGGTCCTGGGTTCGATCCCCAGTTGAGGCAAGTGTTTGGGTGATGAATTTTGAGACATTTGTTCTCCAGTCTTGGATGTTCATTATATAGATTCTAAATAATTATATGTATTTATCTATAAAATATATTTGTCTGTTATATAGTATGCGTAACACAAGCAGCATTTAGTTGCTTAAAATGGGACTAGTTGATAGGTGTTAATGTCAGAGGATATTTATTTTATTTATTTACACACCAGCACTTACAGACAATGATTGATTAAAAGGCTAGTGACCCATCTGCATAATTTCTCGGGAAGGCCATAGTTGAGTTGGACACAAAGAGTTTGTCCAAAAGACTAGTCTTCTCTTTTACGTCTTGGGCCAACGAGTAATTTCCAATGTGCAGAGAGAGAGAGAAAATTCAAAAATTTTTTTAATATAGTTTATTTACATTTAACTAAAGTATGTAGGTACCATTTTGTTCGATAACTTTTTGCCATCTTGTAGGTAGGGACATGATCCCATTGCTATAGAAATTTTGGGACTTCTGGTCAAAATACCGCGACAAGTGGTTTTGGCAGTCCTCTCGTGATGTTAACCTGACACTGCCTAAAGAATTCTGAAGAGACCGAAACAGGTGGAAATCTGAAGGTGCAAGGTCAGGACTATACGGCGGATGCATTAACACCTCCCAGCCAAACTCTCTTAATTTTTGCTGAGTGGCTAAAGATGTGTGTCTAGCGTTATCATGATGAAAAACCACACCCCTTCTGTTGATTAATTCCGGCCGCTTTCTCTCAACTTCTTGCTTTAATCTCATCAGTTGTTCGCAGTAGAGTTCAGAATCGATGGTCCTGCCTGGTGGTAACAGCTCATAATGAATAATGCCCTTCCAATCCCACCACACACACAGCATCACCTTGTTGCGAGTTAACCCGGGTTTCGCCACAGTCTGTGAAGCCTGACCGGCCTTTGACCACGACCTTTTTCGCACGTTCTTGTCGTACGTGATCCACTTTTCATCACCAGTTATCAGCTTCTTCAAAAATGGTTCGGTTTCATTACGTCGTAATAAAGAATCACAAATGAGTACACGGTTCATTAGGTTTCTTTCAGTGAGCTCGTGAGGTACCCAAATGTCGAGCTTTTTTGTGTACCCAGTTTTTTTCAAATGCGCCAAAACTGTTTTGTGGTCAATTCCCAGTTCTTCAGCTACGTCGTAACTACTGACATGCCGATCTTGCTCCACTTTTTCAAAAATGGCATCCATTTTATCTGTAATAGGGCGACCAGAGCGACGTGCATCTTTGACATCAAAATTTCCGGATTGAAAACGCTTAAACCAAATTTGTGCTACTCTCACAGACACTGCACTAGGTCTATAAACATCGCAAATTTTTTTCGCGGCTTGCGTTGCATTTTTACCTTTTTTGTAGTAAAATTTTAAAATGTATCGAATTTCTTCATTAGATTCACTCATCTTGGCGGTACGAAAAACAAATGAAAATCACACATTTTCCTAATTTGAATTTGGAATTATGTTCTTTAAAATTTAAACTTTCAATGATACCAAAACCAGCCAGATACAAATAGTATAGCTAAAGAGATTTTATTACAAGTTTATACATACTATAATGCGAAAAGACTTTTTCCCCAACCTAATATAATCACGCCTGTAATCCTCGAAGGGGTAGGTAGAGTCCAAGGAGCACTGTGTTCCTTAAGACCACATTTAGCCATACAAAAATTGGGGTTGATCAGATGAAAAATCGTGAAAGAGTAGTAACAAGTGGCTAGCTCATCGCCTACACAATCACAGACCCAGTACCCAATACGCCCTTAGTCTCCTTTTACGACATGCTAGGCAAGCAAAGCAGTTGGTACATTCTTTTTGTGTCCCGGACCAACACGGGACCTTCTCGGACCTCCTCGGAACACTCCTCATAATAAATGCGATAGAGGATGCATAATGAGGCCACATCTCTACACAACGCCAAGGGGTGAAGCCGACTTCAAATGGCATGACAGTCGACAATTTGAGTGGATCTCCGTTGAATGCGGTCTAGAGAGAGAAGCTGGTACTGAGGAGCCCAAAGATGAGAACTGTATTCCATATGGGGCCGAACCTGCGCCTGATATATTTGCATGCAGAGGGCCGCCTCGATATTGAGCACACCAAGCTTATTATAGGGTAATTTAGCCTTACCCTGTAAATGGCCGGAACTGTACATTGCTCGATATGTCGACACCAAGAACCCCAATACTGGCAGAGACAGCTAGGGGAGTGCTTGCAAAACGAGGACATACGGAGAATGGCATTTTTTTGTGAACGCGGAAACTTGTGTTTTGGCGGGGTCGAATTGAACTAAATTAAATTTAACCCAATCTGAGACCATTCCTAAAGAAGTCTCAATATCAGACACAAGTTTTTTTCGGCTCACGCTGACGATTTCCCGAGAAATGTTGGTGCGACCAGTATGAAGATTATCAACTATGCTGTCATCCACATACCAATGAATGTTACTGATTCACAACATGTCATTGACGTAGAAGGAACGGTGTAGGCGACAACACACTGCCTTGAGGGCATTTTTTTTCACGACCTCTGTGGTCGGGTCTGTACGCCGATCTCAAGGCGTCGCCATCTCGAGAGGTCCTGGGTTCGATCCCCAGTTGAGGCAAGTGTTTGGGTGATGAATTTTGAGACATTTGTTCTCCAGTCTTGGATGTTCATTATATAGATTCTAAATAATTATATGTATTTATCTATAAAATATATTTGTCTGTTATATAGTATGCGTAACACAAGCAGCATTTAGTTGCTTAAAATGGGACTAGTTGATAGGTGTTAATGTCAGAGGATATTTATTTTATTTATTTACACACCAGCACTTACAGACAATGATTGATTAAAAGGCTAGTGACCCATCTGCATAATTTCTCGGGAAGGCCATAGTTGAGTTGGACACAAAGAGTTTGTCCAAAAGACTAGTCTTCTCTTTTACGTCTTGGGCCAACGAGTAATTTCCAATGTGCAGAGGTGAGAAACATGGCCTGCAAAATTTCTCTCAATCGCCTTTGCAAGAGATCAGAAAATGTTAAAAGTATAACTGTTTGTGTACCAACATTTTATAAGAAACTGCGTAATAAAATCTCCGTCCAAATATTTATATTCAACAACAATTCCATATTCATCTTTTCAATTCTATACTCTATGCCGTTGATATAAGAACGTTAATACCGTAACAATAAGACAATATCAAGTGGTTCTAACTAATATTTTATTAATCCAACAGCCTATTTTCCATCTTCAATTGGTTCGTTCTGTTTTGCCATCAATCACTCATGTATTATGGAGGGGTGTGCCACAATGCAGAGGGTGCTCAGTGTGTCAGTCTTTGCAAGTCAGCTTTGGGTCGAAACAACGTCTTTTGTGAACACAGCTCATTTGATGTGAAATTAGCAGCTCACACACCAGAAGACAATGGTACAGTTGATGGGCTTTGGCATGAATACAAAGCATAGAAGCTAGTAATAGGTCTTACTTAGACGTGACAGGAAATAAATTTAAATCTAATAGGCAGTAGAATTTAACCTACAGAAAAAGTAATAATAACAATTTGTTTTTCAGTTGCAACAACATGTTTCAGAAGCTACCTTAGCCATGGTGAGGCCGTGGATGGATGACCAAAACTTTGTGATATCGAGCTCCTCCGTGCTTCGGAAGGCACGTTAAGCCCGGTCCCGGCCGCTATTGCGACTGTTTCTACCCACCAACCCGCATTGGGCCAGGGTGGTGGTGTTACGGTCCATACTCCTCATGTTTTTCTCCATGAGGAAGGCATGTGCCCAGCAGTGGGACGTATATAGGCTGAGGAATAAATGAAAGTACAGTTGGGTCGTCACTTATTGGGGTATATTTTATAGCAAAATAAGGCACTCTGGAACAAGTTAATTTAAAAAGGTAAATACAAAAACACGGAACACAAATAATATACAGATAAGTATAAAAATAGGGCTATCTACGATACCTAGTGCCTTCACAACAAATATATAGTAATAATAAAGCTGCTCAGCTACTTCACCTGCTCAAATACGTTAATTTAAATAATATACCTTTTGGTTGTAAGTTGGTGACCAAAAAAAAATTACAACACAGACAGACAGTGAATAAAAGGGCAGAACCAAAGAGAAAACGGCCAGGTGCGCAGTAACAGCAAAGAGTCGCTAACAGTGGTATAGCGCCTCGTTACAGGATGTTACAGAATACAATTAAAGTTTGACGGGGAGGGTTAAATGAAAAAACAAAAAGTCAGGACTTTTAAGCTATTTTAGTTGGATGAAATGAATGGACGATACTTTAGATATCCAAACGTTTAACTAGAGGGCAGAAAGGGAAATATATCCGTTTAAACAGAATTACCTAAACAGGTCTCATTCGTGCCGGGCCTGGGTCACAGATGACCACTCTTGTTGGCTACAGGTCTGGCCATAGACACATTGTAGATAGCATACTTTTTGATATATTTATGTTTTCTTTAGTGTTTGACTTATATTTTTTACTTGCCATTTTTGACGTTGTCTTTTTTATTACTTATTATTAAAACTGTTAGACGGAAGCTCGGCTACTTATTTATCTCCGATACCTAACAACTCTCCTTTACTCCCTTCGGTGAACGTGGTGTGGTTAAGAATCAAAGTCCACATATTTCTTCAATTCATTAAGATCCACCCACAATAAGAGATCTACAAATACAAGAACTTAAATTCTCAAATCTGTTTCAACCTTACACCACTTGTTATTCCAGATGCATACGAAAATAGTGGATACTTTATGTGGCTAATGTACTGTTCAAATAATGTTTCTCGTATATCCGTGTGATACTATTGTCTCCCATGAATATATTCCTTCAACTTTCGGCTTGAACGGAACATTTATAAATTTATTTTCTAGTTTGGATTCACAAGATCTGCCTCAAAGATTGAGTAATAGTCTTTTAAAAGACGCATTGGATATTCCTACTCAATTTTTAGAGCGGTTAGGGTTTGAGTTTACTACAGCTGAAGAATAAATATTTATAACAAAATGGCATCGTTTTATTGATATTTCTTCTCCTAGCGTTCGGTTATTTTAGAGATTTGGTGAAAATTTTATATTGTTTACAGTATAAAGAAAAGTCAGTTCCCACAGGGGTAGGCAGAGATTACATGTTTCCACTTGCTACGATCCTTGCATATTTCTTTCGCTTTATCAACTCTCATTACAGTCCTCATAAATATCGGGTACATTTGACTTGGCCCTTCTCAAGAACGTCTTTAATTTGATCAAGGAACGAACTAGATCTGCCTCTGATCTGACTCACACCTGATTCATTTATCCTTTCAGTCAATATATTTTCATCCATCCTTAACACATGTCTAAACCATCTCAGCATTCCTTTCTCTGTTCTTCTTTCTTTATATTGTAATATCTTAAAAATTTCATTAAATCTTTCGAAGTCCACAATCGCTGCAAAAACAGTTTAATTAGTAACAAAAATGACAGTAAGGGGCGGTTCATAACTACGTTGGCCAACAGCGCCGGCGAGATTTGCATAAATTTCGCGCGTGTGGCCGGTCTAGCTATAAAACCACACTAAAGTGGACAGTGAAACTATTTAAAAATAAACGTTATTGTACAGTACACCATAAACGAATTTACAGTGGAAATCTTTTTGTGTTACAATTTATACAAGAACATTTGAAATATTTCAGGTATTGGCAAAAGATTACCTACTGTTACAACATTTCGGGATACGCCACTATGGGTCCATATTTCATTTGTTTGCTCTCATTGAAGTAGCATGATGAATGTTCCCCGCATTGTTCTTACGTATGTTGTATTACTTAGTACGTTTATATTGTATTCCCTACCTGTAACCAAACAATAGCTACTGACAAATTACGAGTGCGGACTTGATTACGAATTGAATAAGTATTGATTCTGACTTTCTCACTTTCGTCTTAGCATCATGTAAATGAGATAGCACTATTTAAAATTAGTTTCCAGTTTAGACAAGCGTGTTGGAATACCTACAGGTCTGTTTGGAAATCATTTTTCATGACTAACTTTGAAGTATCATTTATTTATTTATTTAATCTTTATGTACGACGTACAAAGGCGGACTTAATGCCTTGAGGCATTCTCTACCAGTCAACCGGAAAGCGGAGTGAGGAGAGCTAAAACGACGGTACAATAAAAGTTGAAAAACCAACAAAAATAGAATACTTAGAAATATACACTAATAATTACACTACAAAAAATAGATATAAATAACCATAATATTTATGAATATAGAATATAATATACCTACACACGATGTATGTTATATACAACATTAATATACATATACTACGGAGATAAAAAATATATAACAATAATAAATAATTATACTTAAATAAATTACTAAGACTTACACACAATAAATAATTAAATAAAAATAATTATGATATAATATGTGCTTTTGATATGTAAGATAATAAGTGTTTATGTATTTTTGTAACCTAAATAATCCATACTAATATTATAAAAGCGAAAATAACCGTCTGTCTGTCTGTCTTGCTTTCACGTCAAAACTACTGAACCGATTCAATTGAAATTTGGTACACAGATAGTCTAGAGCCTGAGAATGGACATAGGCTACTTTTCATCCCGATATTCCCATGGGAACGGGTACCGCGCGGGTGAAACCGCGGTTATCAATATCCGCTCGACCGAGTATTAAGTGACATATTCCGTCAAAAAGTAATTTCTTTTCGAATTTTAAATTTTTTCGGCATTGTAATAATAATGACACGACAACAGAGACTTACCATTACAACCAATTACAACCATTAATCAGATCACACTGACAAGAAATGTTATTTTCATAATTTTAATCTTTAGAGGTGTTAGTTCAACTAATCATAGTCAACATTTTATGTTAACAATTTTTAAAAAACTGTGTTAACAATAACAACAAAAACAACTTTTTTCTGACGCTAAATCAATAGCCACGCGGACGACATCGCGGGCACAGCTAGTTGATCATAACTGGTAGTTTGGGTAATTTTTACTGTAAAATTCACCCTAGATAGATTATCATATAGAGACTAGCGTTAAAGAAGAAATATTAGGTCCTTACCTATGAAATTGGTGTTTTGTATGGAGATTTTGGGGATGTCTGCATTTTACATACTAACATTTTATCAGTTTTCTTCACAACGACAAATCCAGAGATAATAATATTTGGCATGTATCATTAGACAAGCTTTAGCAATATCTGTGTGAACACGCTTGATAAAAATTATTCATCGTTTTTATGTTAATCAAATGATGGCATTTAAAAATAATTGTCTTTGTGTCTAATTTAAACACAATTAAACTAACAAAAAAATATCAAATTAAATAATACGACCTCAAATATATGGTCTATTTTTAGAAGAGGCAATTATTTTATAAGAATGTTCTGAAACTTAATAGTTACGGACAAATTGCTAAGACAGAATAAAAACACCAATTTCATAGGTAAGGACCCAATACATCTGACAGACGTTTGTTGGTTATGGTATTATGGTTTTATAAAATGCTTATGTAGTTCTATCGTACGTGATTGTTTATGTAGTTTTGAATCATGTTATGAACGCCATAATATGCCTATGCCTTTATTATTCTTTTTTTTTACATTTGACAGGCAAGCTATTGGCCTTCATCTCACCTGATGGTATGTGACGATAAGCAAGTTTCACCTATATTCTTCAACAACTTAGGAACTGACAATCTTACCTCTAATTGCCGGAACACAACAACGCTTTATAACACTTTTATGATGACGAAAATTTTTAGGTAACACGGCGGAAGCTAGCCAGGTGGGCTTAGAAGCCCTACCACCAACTAAACCAAGCAGAAAAATCTCCTGGGAAAACTAAGCCCGGACCTCCCGATCAACACCTGGAGATGTCAACCACTAGACCAGGGAAGGTACTAGGTCAAAATTCTGTAATCAACTTTATTATTATAGCCACAACCATTAATTTTACTATTTATTATTATTTAACAATTTATTGCACTGCAATTGCAATTTTTACACAAGAAAAATTTAGAATATACAACACATAGAATAAAAAGACGAGTAAAAGAGGTAGGGCTTATTTCTAATAGATATGTCTTCCAGCCCACCTGATATAGGAGAAATGCTGAGAAGTAGACTGAAAAATATATAATTATATATCATAATATAATATATAAAAATAAATAATATATATATTTTACTAGTTATTTCTGATTTGAATTGGTTTAAGTTTTCAGATATGACTGATAGGCATTCGAAATTCGTTGAACCGACTATAATTTCTAATGATAGCTCCAATTGATTAATTATTGGTGGAATTGCATAATAATTATAGCAAAATCGTGTCCTAACAAGACTTACCTACATTACCGATAGAACTAACAATAATGTCAGGTGAAGTTGCAAAACCACTATTGCATTGTATCAATGATTACCTGGAACAAAAAAATGTTGATTAATAAAAACATTACAAATGAATTATCCGAAGGGGTAGTCAGGACGGTGAGGTTTACTATTACACAATATCTTAATCAAAAATATTCCGAAAATCTGATGAAAGGCAATAAACGTATTCATTAAAACACGGTTTAGCTCAAATTCTCAAAGAAAAAGTTGTCATTGTTCATCAATTTGAATAAAGACCTATCATTTTTATGTAGCGTATAAGCTAACAAGCATTTTGTCCATCACAAACTGGGCAGTCTAAAATATTGTATCTCCTTGCTATTCCTACAGGAATCAAGTACACGTGTTGACAACATGACATACTATGTCAAGATGTTTAGCCAGAGAGCGTAGCAATTTCTCAGCCTGTCATACCCTTCCAGCCGGAATACAGCACCAAAACGGTAGCCTTTTTAATAGTCTAGTATCGAGCTATTCTTTTTTTATAATAGAATGGCTCTTTAACAAATAACAGCCGAGTCTGGGATTCGCTTGCCCTTCGCTCGCAACTTGAAGAGACCCCAGATATCGACGGGATGACTGGCTGGTAAAGTTGGTCCTTCGAGCCGGATAAAGCTAAAAACTCAATAAAATAAATTTAGAACCTATTTTTAAATACAATTCGCTATTCCGTCGCCCTGACTTTACGTCATAGTTTCACAAACAGTACTAGTTTACAAACGGAATGTTTTCCTCCGTTACGCAATAGGAAAGACATAAATTTTCGCACAAGGTCAGGGCCCTCCTTTGGCGCGCTTCCAATTGTATTGTAACTAGAAGTCGAGAGATTTGTTATCGAATAATTCTAAGGAGTTCTTAGTCGTATTAGGGAATAGATTTGTACATATTGCTTAACTTGGTTCGATTGGAATAATGAACTTTATTATTAGAGAGCTTAAGCTCTAACTAATCACAATGATCTCGGGATTAGTTCTCTGATAGTGTTACGAGTACAAATGTTAATCTAATATAACTTTATATTGCTATGATTCGTGTGAAAGCGGCTCATTAAAAGAATACTACCAACCCAACGTCATAAGTCAATAAAAAAAGACGTGTGGCACTCGGGGACAGCCGCGGTAAAGCTATTGCATAGCATTTTGTATCAACTTATGCAATTATAATTTTATTTATTTATTTTATTCATGCAGTATTTCTTTTTCTTTGATATTAATTCAAGTTACACTTTTTGAGCGTGGTGACCGATAAGAAAACAAATTTTTCTATTATTAAATAAATAAAAAAAGTTAATATTGTTTAAAATATTTTTTTTTCTCATAAACAGCTGCTTATGTATTCGTCCGATTTCGGAGCAGCTCGTCTCGAGTTTCGTAGAGTCGTACAATACGTCTAATCGCACGCACACAACGCCGTGTCGAAGACTGCCGAACTGAAACGACGTTAGACGATGCACGGCCTTCAAGCCACACCTCCTTGCGCATCGGAGTGGGGAGCGTGAGGTTTTTTCGTTACGGAATTTCTGGATTCGGTCCCCGCGCTCAAGGCCCGCGATAGAAGCTATGCAATAGCTTAAAAATATTGGCATCTACTCATAATTTTAATTTTGATTATACCCACCTATAAATATTGACATTGAGCATAATTAAATTAATTTTTCTTTGTATTTTAATTTTAATTCGACTAATAATAATAATACCTACATCGTGACAAAACACAAAAGTAATACAAAATTAATATTATTATTCTACTTCAAGATAGTAAGTTTAAATAATTAAATAATTTGAATATACGAATAATAAATATCAATGCAAAGTCTATTTAGTCCTACCAATTATAAATGTTAAAATAGTATTATCAATGGAAAGTATCCTCCTCTCATTTCATTCGTCAATTTTGCAGTGCCCGACAGGGTTCATAATGTTGTCAAAATTTACCTGATAAGACCTATTGTATGTACATTATGAAGCAAGAAATAAATAAGTGTAACTACTTGTTGATACCTAAATGATTAAATAAATAATTTCATTTCATTTCCATCTCTTCTCTTGTGTGTCGTAAAAGGCGACTAATGGACTTAGAACTGCACAAGCATCCAACAGCATATAGCAGCTATGAGATCACCAGTTGTCACGCTGATTGCTATGTGCAGTTCCTGCTTGGTAAAGCGCGGACTATGACTGCTCTTGCGGTGCTTTTGCCTAGTCTCTGACTAACCCTTAGGAAATAATAGTAGTGGTTATATGTATATATTACTTTGATTTTATGACGACCTCCGTGGTTGAGTGGTCTGTATGCCGGTCTCAAGGAGTCGTCATCTCGAGAGGTTCTGGGTTCGATCCCCGGTGGGGGCAAATGTTTGGGTGATGAATTTTCAAGCATTTGTTCTCCAATCTTGGATGTTTGTATATATTTATATATATTCAGGATATTTCTATGTATTTATCTATTAAATATTTTTATCCATCATCTATTATCCGTAACACAAGCAGCATTAGTTGCTTAAAATGGAGCTAGTTGATAGGATAGGATAGGGAATGTGTGAAGATATTTATTTTTTTATTTTATTTATTGTTTATTTAATCCAAGGCAGCCACTAGACCGGCACAACTCGTGCTAGAACTAGCAGTACAGTACACTACTGATAGTACAGATGGAAGTATACCATAAATTTCTATGGAGTTGCAATCGTGAGGAATATAGCTTACCTTACATTACACCCTGTGCCATTCTCCAGTTTCAAAGGAACGAAACGAACGAAACGGAGCGAAATCTATAATTGAGCGTATAAAACCAAAGACCCACAGTAGTTTTCGATGGCTGATTTTGCAAGTTTGTGGGTTCATTCAATATTGTTATCATCTATTACAAAAAAATGACCTATTCATTCCCAAAATAAAATTTTTCTCGTTTCCCCCCATCAATTTAACAATAGGAAGATAAAGAAATCCATTAACACCATGATCCTTCAGTCCCGGTATTGCGGACAAATGAAAATAATATCCCGGCTATCCGTCAGACGGATCAACCCGGATAAAACTAATTCCTACGTGTCTTACTCATCGCGAAAAATGCTGGGCTGGTTTAAACTGGATACAACCGATTTGTGTATCCAGATTATAGCGGTGTTGTCCGGTTTTTGTGTCGGACAGACGTTGGTAGCCGTGGGTGTAATGCCGATTGGTGTTGCACCCATGTTTGGGGTCCTAAGTATTTTAAATATATTCGTTTAACTTAACCCTTAACACAAGTTCCTACCAGTAAACCTTTCACCAAATCTTCTGTACCAAAATCAAATTACCGGTATCCACAGACTCAATTAACGCCATAAATTTCGCATTGAATCATATCGGACGTTGTAACGATAAATCACAGGCTGTTACTGTCACTAAACATATTAGAAGCGGGTTTAATATCGAAAAACGATTAGAGATCGTTTAGGACTAATGAGAGGAATTATCACATCTTGTTCGGACGTGTTCAGAGGTTTATTATCAAATCTTGACGAGTTTGAAATCTGTATGTATTTTGGATCAGGATTATTACTGTAAATTTTAATCATATTTACCCATTGTTGATGACCTCCTTGGTCAAGGGTTTTACGCCGATTTCAAGGTAGTCATCTCAAGAGGTTCAGAACCTTGGCTCGATTCCCAGTGGGGGCAAATGTGCGTGTGATGAATACAGGCATTTGTATTAGAGATGGTGTTAACTGTTTAAAAAAAAATTCTGTTAAAAATTAAATGATAAATATTTTAAACAGTTAATTTTATCTGTTTTAAATTTTTAACTAGTTTTTAATTTAAACGTAGCCAACGAATATTATTATCTGAAAGCGTAGAATGAATTAATGAACTTGCTTTCATACTTTACAGGCTTAAATTGTCTAGTACAGTGTTGCTAATTAAAAATGATTACTGATAGTGCCTAAACGACAACTTTTTTGCAGTACATGCAACATGCAAATTTATCATCTCCAGTTCACTTTTCAGAATGTGTCCAAATTTCCGCATTTCGTCTAGACATTATGAAAAATAAAAAAACAATAAACAGTTCCGCAACGAAATCACACTTACTTCAACCGACTACTTGCAACTAATAAATAAAAATATTCAATCGAATAAAAATATCAGAAAGAAATGAACTGTTAATTATCATTATTCGATCACCAATACCATTTAATTTTAATACTTATTCCAAAAGCAACAGAACCTAGAATCGAGTGCAACCAAAAAAATTTTATGTTGTCAAGAAAAAAACATGCATAATGAGAAGACAATTGAAATCAAATTCGATCGCATCAGGCGATCAGCTTAGGCATCGATGCGCCTGGGTCACCTGCCGTCTCGCTCTAACGGGCGCCGGATGGGCTCTCGTCGGCTCACTCACTCAGCTCGGTCCGTTAATATACCTAACTAATGACTAGTTAAAGCCACAATTAATAAATAAATATATATATCTTCAGACATTCACACCTATCGACTAGCACCATTTTAAGCAACTAATGCTGCTTGTGGTACGGATACTAGATACATACATACATACATATAATCACGAATATTATCTCCTAAGGGTTAGTCAGAGACTAGGCAAAAGCACCGCAAAAGCAGTCCACTGCCATAGTCCGCGCTTCACCAAGCAGTAACTGCACTCAGCGTGACAGGTGGTGAGCCCGCCGCCGCTATAAGCTGTTGGATGTTATGCAGTTCTAAGTCCATTAGTCGCCTTTTACGACACCCAAGGGAAGAGATGGGCTGGTAGCAAAATATATTTCATAGATAAAAATATATAAATATTCATAATATATACAATACATATATAAACATCCAAGACTGGAGAACAAATGCCTGTATTCATCACGCAAACATCTGTCCCATCGGGGATCGAACCCAGAACCTCTCTCTCTCGCTCTCGAGATGGCGGAGATTATTTGGACGGTACAATTATTTAAAGTTTTCACATAATTTTTTAATGATTTTGCACAAAAAAAATATATGTTTTAAAGCAATTAAGACAAATGTTTATTCTAAAGGTATATACAAAGCCAAATTACACTATTTTGTAATCACACAAAGAAGTTTTATTTTCTTCTTGTTCATGGAAGAGATTCAATAAAAATCTCTTCCATGAACATTACACAATTTATAAAAGCTCCAAACTATTCTATTACCAAAGGTAAAATACCCTTCATTAGTTTTCATGCTTCAATAAAAAATAACAACATAACCCGTTCCCCGTAAAATATTCACTGACGCAGTGACCCGAGTAATCTATTTGAATCAAACAAAGTATGGAAGCGACTCAGCTATGAAAATTAAACATGCATTTGATGTGGAAATTCTATAAGCAAAACAGTTAACCAAATCTTTCTCTTTGTCATTTTCCTTTCGTCCTCAGTCTATACGTCCCACTGCTGGGCCCAAGTCTTCCTCATGGAGAAACACATGAGGAGTATGGGCCGTTACACCACCGGTCGTAGAAACGTAGAAACGGTCGCAATAGCGACCGGGACCAACGGCTTAACGTGCCTATATTCGTCACACAAATAATAGGTCTTTACCTATGAAATTGCCGTTTTTTCTCTTTCTTAGTATTTTGTCTGTAACTATTAAATTTCAGAGTATTCGTATAAAAAAATTACCTCCTCTAAAAATATACCATATTTTTGAGCTCTTTTGATTTCTTTTGATAATTTATTGTAAATTTAATTGTGTTAAAATTTTACACGGAGACAACTCTTTTTAATATTTTTAATAATCATTCACATAAAAACGATAAATAATTTTTATGAAGAGTGATATCACACACATTGCTAAAGCTTTTCTAATAATACATGCCAAATTTTATTATGTTTGGATTAGTCGTTGTGAAGAAAACTGAAAAAAAATTTAATATGGAAAATGCAGAGTTCCCCAAAATCTCCATACATAAAGGCAACTCCATAGGTAAAGACCTCATATTAGCGCCCACTGGGGATCGTACCCTGACGGAGGTCGTCGAATTAAAAATTATATTCTTTAAAAACTTATTATATATTACATTAACCCATAACACCCAACGCACTCTCTTACCTAACTCCAAAGGTATATCCAGCCCCACAATCTAAAACATGACCAGCAACCGAAACAATAAATTAAATTTAACCTAATCCATTATAGTAGGTACTCCTTGTAAATTTTTGGAGCAGTACCTCGCTTGCTTAGAACGTTTAACGGTACTTTATAACACATTCGCTCGTAAAGGGTCTCTTATTTCACCAATTTCAATACCATAATCTATCAAATTACGTACCTGTGCGATAATGTAAAATAAAACGCACAGTTTATGATGTTCCGTCTAAAAACGAACGATACTTTTTTAAATCTTAGCAAAGAGTTTTTATGTCAGAAAGGTAGTCAACATTTACTTAATAAAATTACCTTTGGGAGATGAAATATAATAAATAAACACTTACAAATTGTTCAAATTTTTATAACTGCTTTAACAAGTGATTAAAGATTTATTAGTTTAAGAATGTCCGAGTTTTATTTATTTCCTCGCAAATGTGTTAAAAAACGTCGTATGACATACGTGCGGTTTGATAATTACAGCCTCTGCCTTCTTATAGCCCTCACCTACTGCGCGGGCTAGCAATATCGCCTCGGCTGTAATTTTCAACTTACGCCGCCCCTGATCACGGTTGTGATGACATGCTGAGCGCCTATTGGCTAACGGTCAGCACCAAAGTTAAATGCCACTTGTAACCAGAAACATAACATATCAAATCACACTACCTCACAATACCTCTGTCTTACCCTTCAAGCGGAAATACTAGAACTGAATTCCCCTTTACGTATAGATTGTTATTGTGTATGTCCGTCTTAACATTTATACGGCACTCTATAGTAAATAACTAAAAGCCCAAGAAATATACCATTGAACTAAGATAAAAGATTTATATGAGATAGTACCGAAAAAAAATACAGCACATACAGGTAAAAATTATTCTGGCCGGTTTTTATATTCGAAGTCGACTAGTTTTTGCTACTGAGAGACTCGTTTTGGTACAGTCGACTCCAAACACATATAACCACTTTTGATAGTAAATGGACTCTTTTTAAGAAAGTAATGATTGTCACCTCATAAGATATACATGTTTTTGTACTCGACTGTACTTTGCCTCCTTTTCCATAGAATAAACGTTTAATTTTAAAATAAGTGGTTTTTGTACATACTTTATCTATTTTTTATACACAATGTTGTTTTCTTTGTATGCCGGTTTATTGTATGATGAGGGTTCAAAAAACAGTGATAAAAAAACAGAACATCCCAAAAAAATTTAACCTTGCAATGTCATTAGGATAATGTTGAGAGAATTTTATTAGGAAGCGTTTCAATATTTCATTAAAAACCGGATTACCCTTACTTTCGCAATTTAATATGCAAATGTTACTCTTGCTATGCTGTCAATTGTACGATAAAAAAAAATCCCAATATATTCTTGGTTTCATAGAACGTATGCCATTGTGATAAGAACTAGAATGGTGTATCAAAAATATATTATTCCCAGCACGCAATATACAGAGATTTTGTTAAGAGCCGATGCTTCACGCACGAATTCATTTTTAATAATTTCTTCCTTTCGGAATATGGGGTAACATGGATGTAGGTATACGTCTGAAGGGACCTTTAATAGCGCTCTGAAATCCCTGGAAATAACTCAGAAGCTGTAAGATCTATTCTCTACACACTATACAGAATGGAAAAAAATCAATGAGCCCTATGTTCCTTCCAGAAACTGTTTAGAATAGTGTAATAAAATAGCATCTATTTTTTTTATTTTTAGCTGCATTTATTTAGATAAGCTTTTTTAATTGAGAATGCAGTATTGTTTCATTAATAAAAAACCGGCCAAGAGCGTGTCGGGCCACGCTCTATATAGGGTTCCGTAGTTTTTCCATTTTGTAAAATTTTTCAAAAACTGTTCAACCCATCAAGTTCAAAATAATTTTCCTAGAAAGTACTTATAAAGTTCAACTTTTGAGAATTTATTCATATTTTTTGGTTCAAAAGTTTAAGGGGGGGGGGGACACATTTTTTTTTAACTTTCGGAGCGATTATTTCAGAAAATATAAATTTAATCGTAAAATGATGTTAAAAACCCGTATTCATTTTTGAATAGCTATCCAACGATATATCACGCGTTAGGGTCCGGAGGAAAAAAAACAGGAGGACGGACAGACAGACAGACAGACAGACATGGTGAAAGAATAAGGGTTCCTAGTTTACTTTGAAACCCTAAAAAATGTTTCCTTTGAGTAAAGCAGTTTTAAATATTTTTTTTTCATATGACAGGTAAGCTCTTGACCTTCATCTCACCTGATGGTAAGTGACGATAAGGCCGAAGATGGAAGCGAGCTTCACCTGTAATCCTCAATAACTGAGGAACTGGCTATCTTACCTCTGATTGCCGGAACACAACATTATGGCGACAATTTTAGGTAAGACGGTGGCAGCTAGCCAGGCGGGCTTAAAAGCTCTACCACCAACCAAACCGAGCAGAAAAACTTCTGCCCCCATGGGGAATCGAACGCAGACCTCCCGATCAACACCCGTTGGTGCGAACCACTAGACCAGAGGGGCGGTTTAAGGTAATGGTTTTTTGTCAATTGTTTTTTTTTTCCATTCAGTAATATTTTGAAACGAGGGCACAATTTAAGGCCCGTATTACGGAACTAAACTCAAGCGTAGGATTCTGCTTGAGCACTGTTAGAGAAGGAGGGCGCTATTGATCCCACACAGCGCCATCCCTTTTTAACTGCGCTCAAGCAGAGATCTACGCTTGAGTTTGGTTCTGTAATACGGGCCTTAAACTCTCACCCTGGTTGGTTTAATCTCAATCTCACCTGCTACATGAGGACTTAACATATCTGGCGAAATGTGGGGGGTAGCTTTTGGTAACACCACCTTCGGGAGGAAGGCGTGATGAGCTGTTGTTGTATTATGTTTATTGAAAGTGAAAGTAAAAATTCATAAATTTTTTGTAACATCCTAAACGTTCTTCAATATTCATTTTGAGGAGCTCGGTGGCGTAGTTAGTAGTCTTTCGCTTTCGATATCGAAAACATAGCTACCTTCGCCGTGGTCAGGCCATGGATGGATGACAAAAACTTTTTTTTTATGTAAATAGGGGGCAAACGGGCAGACGGCTCACCTGATGGTAAGTGATTACCGCCGCCCATAGACATCTACAACACCGGAGGAGTTGCAGATGCGTTGCCGACCCTACCGCCGAAGCTTTGTGATATCGAACTCCTCCGTGCTTCGGAAGGCACGTTAAGCCGTTGGTCCCGTCTCTCGATACAGACTTTTATTTATTTATTTATGTATTGCATCATAATGTACATACAATAAGTCATATCAGGTAACTAGACGGTATATTTAATACTGTAATTTAAAATAATAATTTTAATTTAAAATAATTTACAATAAACTATTTATTTGTAAAATACATAATATGTAAAATGTTAAATGTTGACGATTTTAAGTGCCGAACTTGGCCTATGAAATAAAATTATTTTTGATTTTGATTTTGATTTATGCAATATTACCTTGGGTTTAAGGTGGTAATTATGGTGAACCGATTTTAATAATTATTTTTTAAGTTAGAGATACGTTCTGTATAGTAAAATATAATATGTAAACTAAGATAAAAATATGCTTGTACGTTTAAATTACAAACATAGTTCAGAAACAATTTTGTACAATTTAACAAAACTGTTCAACCCACTGGTTCAACCCATCAAGTTGAACATAATTTTCCGAGAAAGTCTTTATAAAGCAAGGGTCGGAACCGTTATTTTAAATAACGTTTTTAATAAACGTTTCGAACCGTTCTTTGTATTGTTTTCTCTGCATTGCGTTCGAAAAGAAAACGAAATGGGAACGTTTGCAAAAACCGGTTTCATGGGTTTCCAAGCGCGGATCGGGCGGCAAGTCATCGCGTCACCGATACCCTGTTCACTCATTTCAATCATATCAGTAATTTCACTCATTTGGAAACCTCATTACCGCCCGCTAAAAAGTTCTTAATAGAAAAGAGCTAAAAAAGCTATTACATTCGAGCTTTTATTATCATTTAAAGCATCATCTATCAAGTCATAGCACGCGAGGATCTGTCCAGTCAGTTGACCTATTTGCTAATAAAACTCTTTAATGATGTATATAATCGTATGTGAGGTTCTTGTTCAAAATTTACTGTGGCGCGTCAGAACGCTGAATAATAAGTTAATCTTAAGGTACCTCCTGGGAGTTGATTAACTGTATTTCGGGTTGTTTGGGATCCACTAGAGTAACTACAGCTTATATTTTGAAGCTGCTTTGATGCATCGTTTAGCATTTAGCACAACTATAACACAACCTTGTTGATTCGATTATTGTTGTTGTTTTTTTGGGTCTTTGTCATCTTTGCAGCTAATGATAAGTGTTCACTAGACAGACTTCAGGCAAAATGCCTTTTCACAATCACTACCTGTAGCGCTAAATAGAAAATGTATACGGTTTTTGATTTTGAGGTAGACCAGAAAGACCAATGGTGAAAACCGTGTTTAGTCGCGTTATAACAGCTTGTCCAATAGTCGGTGCTGGTATTAGTAAAATGGCTTCTGGCGGCAAAGCTGATAAATAGAAATTACTTCGAATTTTCATCGCAAATTTAACAATTTGTAAAGCTGACGTCACACATTTTCGTACTCGAGTATACTTGCGAAACAAATAACCTGCCAATGTCAGTTATGTTTCTGACAGTATCTTTAATCCAATTATTTATCTAACCGAGCACAACTGAATTTACGATCAAGACTACTGCTCCCCACGGTACCAATCCGAATTCAATGAGAGATGGGCAATAAATTAAAGTTTTTTTTGTAATTTCACTCACAATAATCTTCAACTTTCTAGACCAAGCGAACGTGGTTTGGGTATTAATGGAGGTAGATTTTGCGTTGTTACGATAAAGTAAGAAGTTGTGCTCGATAAAGTAAAAATTTTAGTTTGAGAAATCTACAACTATTGTTTATTAATCTTTATTAAAACTTTTTTTTATCGCTTGCCTGAAATTGTGCCCGGTGCATGACAACTGGCTCGCCACCTTTTACATGGAGACTAAACATGCTCCCCTTTAATAAATTTGTTAAGTTAACATTTTATTTGTAATAAGAAATAACTATTATGGTTGTATTCAGTTTTTAAGTAGTTTACCAAGTAATTTGTGTACCACCTAAGTAGCTGTTTTGTTAAAGGTAATTGTTGTGGATAATGGTGCTGGTTGCATATGTTAACACAGTCCTTAACATAATGTCTTAGTTAATCTATGTGTGTAATTGTTTATTATCCCAAATAAAGTGAAAAAAAAACATATCTGGCGAAATGTCGGTGTTATTGACCCCATGGCTACCCCTTCGGGGAAAGGCGTGATGATATGTTTGTTTCATTAGAGAGGTTGTGGTAGCGCTTTTTCGTCGCAGACCCCTTTTAAAAATTCTCTTTTTTAAAAGGGGTCTGCGAGAGGTTGTGGGAGCGCTTTTAAAAAGAAAAATCTTACTTTGTTCTTCAGTACTTTTTATAGTGGCCATAGAAATACTACAACTGTGGAAATTACAGCTGACTATCACGGTTCAATAAATACACCGCCTGGCGACATATACAATAAAAATATTCTATTTTCAACCCTTACAAAAGTAAAAGTAAGTAAAAAATAAAATCAAAAGGGAAGGAATCAAAAATTATTATGACATAATCAATATTGGGTCCTTACCTATGAAATTGGTTATTTTTCTCTCTCCTAGTATTTTGTCTGTAACTTTTAAGATTCAGAGTATTCCTAAAAAATAATTACCTCGTCTAAAAATAGACTATATTTTTGAGCTCTTTTGATTTGTTTTGATAATTCGTTGTAAGTTTTATTGTGTTAAAATTGGAGACAACTCCTTTTCAGTGCCTTCCGAATTCATAATTTGATTTGCATTCACATTAAAAAGATAAATAATTTTTAAGAAGTGTGTATCACACATATAGCTAAAGCTTGTCTAATGAATGATACATGCCAAATATTATTATCTTTGGATTTGTCGTTGTGAAGAAAACTGAAAAATGTTAGTATGGAAAATGCAGAGTTCCCCAAAATCTCCATACAAAACGCCAATTTCATATGTAAGGACCTAATATTTTCTTGCCCTTTGGGTACAGTACCCTTACAAAAGTAAAAGTAACTAAAAAATAGAATCAAAAGGGAAAAATTATTATGACATAATCAAATATTAATCCTATTGCGAAGATAATGAGCTAAAATACAAAAGAACACGTTGCAGAGTAAATGTATTAAGTATTACATACATACATATAATCACGACTATTATCCCCTAAGGGTTAGCCAGAGACTAGGCAAAAGTACCGCAAAAGCAGTGCATTGCCATCAAGAATTTTGTACTTTATGATGGATGCCAAACTCCCATAGCATGAGGCAATGTTTTGTCTCAATCAGTAGGTGTTCCTTCTCATTCTATCACTTTGAGAATGAGTTTGACATCTCGTAGTCTCGCTTTCTATAACAACTAATGACGTCCCACAAAAATACACACACATTTCTCAAACAAATACTCTCATTTAATATGTGATTATTGACTCACCTGTGAAATGATAAGGTACATGCAGGATACCACTCACTTACACAACATAAAATAACGCACGTCATCACCAGTTTTATATTTTTTTATTTAAAATATTAAATTACAAAAATTTTCAGCCTAGGTGTCAAAATGGCGTAAATATGACAGGTGAGACAGAAACTATGGATATAAAGAGAGAAAGAGGATATCCCACGGATAGCCTTCATTCATAAATAGTGATAGAATGAGAGGGAACACCTACTGATCGAGACAGAACATTGCCTCATGTTATTGTATGGGAGTTTGGCATCCATCTTATAGTACAAAATTCTTGATTGTCATAGTCCGCGCTTCACCAAACAGTGACTGCACTCACCGTGACAGGCCCGTGAGCCCGTGAGCCCATCGCCGCTATAAGCTATTGGATGTTGTGCAGTTCTTAGTCCATTAGTGGCCTTTTACGACACCCAAGGGAAGAGATGGGCTGGTAGTATTATTTTAATAAATTGTATTAAATGTTAATAAGAAATTAAAGTCTTTAGTTACATCCAAAGTGAAGATGGTTATTTTGTAGTTTAAAATAGCTAACTATATAAAATAAGCTAACCATTTTGTCCTACGTTTCTATTTAAAAATAAACATTAATTGACTATTCGAAAAAACACTTTTTTAACCAACCAATTTTTTAATCAATTTGTAACCCAGCGCTTTTAAAAATTTGTATTGTAAAATAAATGTTTTTAAAATTCTACACCACTATCACTTGGGACCCAGAATAAATAGCAGTCGAATTAAATGAACGTCGAATTGAGAGCTCTGCTCAGTTAAAATAGCTGCTTTTAAATTACGTAAACCAATTTAAATTTATACCCTGTACTCTGGCTTTAAGGGTCAATTTAGATTAAACAGCGGCAATATACTATGATAACAGGAAACTGCCTCCAGTCTGCATGTCTGTCAACGGAAACATTTCCTTTAAGATGCCCCGTCTCAATTTTTCTCTCATTTCCGCTTTTAGATGTAATATGAGGTCTTTTTTGTGAAATTTTTGATGAGAAGTTTGAAATAATAATGTTCTACTGGTGTCGACACGGTTTTAACCTATTTGTCGTACTGTTGGACACAAACCTACTTAAAACGGTAAAAATAACTAAAGTACTTATAAAAGAGCGTTTTCCAGAATAGTCTGGTTTATTTATTATATGAAATGGAAGAAGTAGATGAAGCGATATTCATTCGTATGACAAAATATAAGCAATCTCAATACAACTGAAACGACAATCAAAATGGACAAAGTGTTACGATTGAACCCACTTCACCAGATCTGTTAGGGCCCAATGTAACAGGTGGCGAGCCTGTTGCCATGCCCCGGCACAGTGAAACCATACTAAAAGTACAGAAAAAAGAAATAAAGAAAAAGGAACAGGTTTAAGAAACTTACTGACCCATGTCAAAGACATATGCACAAAATGGTCAAGAACTTTAATCATTTTGACTAAAATTTGTAACTACGAGTATAGCAAATTAAATCTATACTAGAAGAATGATCCTCAATACTATTCAACATAACAAATACTAAAGACCTCGGACCAATTTTCTCATTCAGTCGTCCTCAGCCTATATACGTCCCACTGCTGGGCACAGGCCTTTCCCATGGAAAAAAACACACGAAGAGTATGGGCCGAAACACCACCACGCTGGCCCAATGTGGTATGGATGATAGAAACGGTGCAACAGCAACCAGGACCAACGGCTTAACGTGTCCTCAAAAATTTGGTCACTCATCCACGGCCAGACCATGGCAAAGGAAGCTTTGTTTCCGATATCGAAAGCCAAAGCGTACTTACCACTAAGCCACCGAGCTCCTCAGAATCCGTCATTCAACGATAAAAGGCATATTACTTTCACATTGGTCTAAACAAATTGTTGGATAAACACTTGAAATAGAGTCCTGGATTAAGTGTTTTTCAATACTTTATTCTAAGTTAGAACACAATTTCACAGTTTCAGTATTTTACTTTTTACTTAAGACCTTTACAAAAACCTTTTTACTTTTCTATTATATGACTTTAATGAGGAGCTCGGTGGCGTAGTGATTAGTACGCTTAGGCTTTCGAAATCTAAAACAAAGCTACCTTCGCCATGGTCAGGCCTTGGATGGGTGACCAAAACTTTGTGATTTCGAACTCCTCCGTGCTTCGGAAGGCACGTTAAGGTCCCGGTCGCTATCGCTAGCGTTCCTACCCACCAACCCGCAGTGGGGCAGCATTGTGGTGTAACGGTCCAAACTCCTCATGTTTTTTCTCCATGAGCAAGGCCTGTGCGCAGTAGTGGGATGTATATAGGCTGAGGACGAAGAAGGAGGAGCTGACTGCATTATACTAGAAACTAACTAAAAGATTAAATAAATAACTATTCTTTATACGTTAGTGGCTTTGTCAAGCCTACAATTGACTTTTTTATGTACCAATAGTACATATATGCATACATACATATAATATAATCACGCCTACTTTTCCCGAAGGGCTAGGCAGAGTCCAAGGAGCACTGTGTTCCTTGAGACCACATTTAGACATACAAAAATTAGGCTTGGTCAGATGAAAAATCGTGAAAGAGTAGTAACAAGTGGCTAGCTCATCGCCTACACAAGACTCAGTACCCAAGACATGCTAGGCAAGAAAAACAGTTGGTATTTTCTTTTTGTGTCCCAGACCATTAAGGGACCAATAGTATTACCATATCTCTTATACAGCTGAGACCAGCTGAGAGTTCTTCATCAGATACTTCAGACCTTCGATTTTCGATATCAGATGAAGTGGCCCACCAAGTTGAATATTTTTTGTTAAGGCGGTATGTCGATCTCTAATAGTTTGGTTGGGCTCTTGTGTTTTCTAATCAGGGTCACCAGGTACTCCAGATCTTCGATTACCCTAGTTTTTATAGTTGGCCATTAAACCCTAACTCTGTACCAAATTTCAGCTCTTTGAGTTTATGGGAAGTACTAGTTCTATTTTGATGATCATGAGTGTCACGTGAGTGTCGTAAATGCAAAACTTTGCTTTCGCTTAGCTTCGGAACTAAAAGACCTACAGACTTCAAATTTTGGATTTAAATATGTGATTATAGCTTACTGGATGACGAAAATTTCTGCGTTCTGGTCTTCTCCAGAGGTTCTCAAATAGGGGCCTGAAAATATGGCGAAATTATACCAGTAAAGGATGGTACGGCAGTGTTTGCTTCGCGCTCGACCTGGCGTAGGCACTCCCGTGCCCCCCGATTTTCGTTTAAAAAATGAGTACCGGACTACAGTAATCGGCGCGACCAGTTGTGTTGTGACGATGAGGATGTCGGTGATAAATAAAAACCCGGAGATGCCTGCCAAATAAAGTATTTATATTTAAGACCTTAAGACACACTGAAACAATTAATAAAAAGGTAAAATTCGCAAATCACTGAACTAAAACTTTAAGATTATTATAAAAAGTGCCCTACCTTTACTTACAATAGTGCCATGTCAAAGTTATTTAAGTTGTTTGAACATTTATCGTTAAAGTTTATTAACTATAATATATATTATAATTTTACTATCAACACTTAATTTTGATAAGGCATTGGAGACAACTGCTCCAGACGCTGATACGAATTGGAGACCAAAAAAATAGACGGATGGTGAGTTTAGAAACAGAAACAAAGAGAAAATGGCCAGAGAAGAGCGCAATAATAGCAAAGTCGCTAATACTGATATAGCGCCTCGTTACAGAGTGACTTTTGGGGTTGCGACCACTGTAGGGTTATGTAGTATTAAGGACCTTGATTTAAGTTCACAATAATCGCTCTATTTACTTTTTGATTAATGTCTTGGATCACGTTTTGGGTCAGAGGTCGTGCTGAAGCCGTGGGATGTTCTAGCCCAAGGTACTGTACATACGGTACATTTTGTACCTGGCAGGTTAATATTTCTATTTTCGTCCTTTATTTTAATTACGGTTATGCAGAAAAAAGAAGCTGAAAATGAACGTGGTTGGGGGCAGAATGAGAGGAACACGAAGACCAAGGACAGAATACGTAAATAATGATATTAGAATAAAAGAAGTGGACACTAAGCTGACGATTGACAGAGGAGAATGGAAGAATAAGACATGTTGTGCCGACCCCACCTAGAGTGGGAAAAGGCCTCGAAAAAGAAGGAAGAGTAAGATCGAAGAAAGGATGGATTGATTGTAGGAAAGAGAACGTAGGAAAGAAGGGAGTGAGTGTCGATATTGCGAGTGATAGACTGAAATGTAAGCGGAAGACTTGCTGCGCCGACAACGAAATAAAATTGGGAATAAGGCAAAGAAATGCTGATGACCTCCTATTTGAAATCGAGATTTGGTTGTGGTGAATACGTTCATAATTATTTGACGCCACTAGTTGCTTGGTATGATGTTTAAGTTATCTGAAGCGTCATTACATAGACAGAATAGAATACACACAGAACACAACAGAACAGAACAAAACACACACACACAGACAGAACAGAACAGAATAGAATATTCGGACAGAATAGAATATTCTATTCTATTCTATTCTTCTGGCTACTGAATCGGGACCCAGTTCTATGTGAAATTATCAATTAAAATCACATATTATGCCGGGTTCCTTTAGTCTATCTTTTGCTTTTGCCCGCGACTTCGTCCGCGTAGAGTAGTTACTTTGAGATAGTGTGATGGTATGTAGCCTATAGCCTTCCTCAGTGTCCGTTCCTCAGTGATAGTGTTGTTCTTTCAGTGTTGAAATAGGCTATTCAACACTGAAAGTTTTTTTCAAATTTGCACAGTCGCCCCAATTGGTGAAATTGAAAATTTACTCCTACTCTATTATTAGAAGCAAAGTTCATAGTGGCTTAATTTGGACCTAAATTTTCTGGGAGGCGTAATTAAATTTTTTTACATTCACCTGCATGGCACACGTTCCCATGGGAATATAAGGATAAAAGTTAGCCTATGTCCTTTCTCAGGCTCTATACTATCTGTGTGCCAAATTTCGGTTAAATTGGTTCAGTAGTTTTGACGTGAAAGCGAGACAGACAGAGTTACTTTCGCATTAATAATATTAGTGTGGATTCTTAAGACGTTATCCTATTGGACGTGTCGCCATCTGAAGTCCGTGACGGTGACCCAATTCGAGCAGCATGTGAAACGTGATTCAAATTCGTCTGCAACATGAGCTAGAGATATTGGTTTCTTTTCAATTGTATACCATCAATGTAGCCTAATATTATAATAATATAAATAGCGACCCGATCGAGTTCTGATTTCGATTCAGCAGTGACTTCGAACGCCATATTTGATCGACAAATCTTCCGTCCTTTTCACTCCTTCGAATTTATCGAACTTTTCGACAACTGCCAATCTTAGACGTCAAATTTGGCTTATCGAAAGTTATATGTTCGTAGCCCAGATTCGAATTCAGCTATTGCAACACTTTCCACCCACTAATCCGCATTAAGTTAACGTTGTGCTTACCCCTCATTTGTTTTTCTATACCGGAAGTCCAGAATCATCAGTTGCCCTTACTTATAAAAAAGAACGTAACTATCCGGATTTCATACATACATACGTCACGCCTTTTTCCCACAGGGGTAGGCAGAGATTACATTCTTCCACTTGCTACGATTCTTGCATATTTCTTTCGCTTCATCAACTGTCATTACAGTCCTCATGCATGCTCGGCGATTTCAGGCACTTTTAACCTCTTCTCAAGAACGTCTTTAATTTGGTCGAGGAACGTTCGCCTAGGTCTGCCTCGTCCCGTATCTCCAATCACATTTCAGGTACACTTAAATAGGAGAATTAGGAGAATTAAGTCATTCGCATTCAATTACGTACATAGTATTTTACAATACGGCACACATTCCAGCCTATAAATTGTACTCCAAACTCTACGTTCAAGTGCAGAACTCATAAAATCAAATGTACAAAGTTAAGCGCCTTCAAAGTTTAACAGTTTAATAACTACGCCTAATGATCACAAATCACTTTCTGGCAAACGGCAGAGAGCGTAAATAAAAGCAAAGTTCGTTACACTCCGAATAATTCCTAACTACACTTGTATCGAATTGGAAACAAAGCGGGGAACATTGCTGAACGACTGTCGAGTTTTGAAGACGCCAGATTTAATGACTTGGGCGAATAAAATTTTGGAGTTTTGTAAGTGTACCTGTCTTACAATCTCCTGAAGAATTCTATTTAGCTAAAATGTGATAAGCATCTGGGATGCGTGTTTCTTGATATTATTTCATGGAGCTACCATTGCAGCAACTGGAAATTGGCAACTAGCTGTTTACATACATTTAATAGGGACTGCGCAAACAGAGCAACTCGAGATTCGAGTTGGTCGTCAACAGTTTTCAGTTGCTGCAATGGGTGACTATGTTAGCAACTGTTAATTATTATACCGATTATTAAAGTTGCTGGTTTTTTCAAACGTGAACGTGTCGGGCCATTTCGCTCCCTCCCTCCCTTCCCCTGTGCCTGGTAATGCCAGTGTTGCTCCACACGTCGCCGACTACACACTGGGCAATGAAAGTTGCTCACAGATTGCCATGAAATTGCGGCATCCGTTAACAATAAAGCAACTATCAACTAATTAAATTTCAGAAAACTGTTGAAAAGACAGATAGTTGCCTCAATTTAGGTTGCTCCATGTGCAAAGCGCTTTACCTTAAAGAATTGCATCTGCCTATAAGTTCTACTCGGAACCCCAGACAAATAAGCACGCCGAGGCTAATAAAACTATCTTGCTATAACAACCCTTCCTACTATTGTAAAACTATAAAACTTATTTACTACTCCCCTGTCTTGTAAATCCTCAACATTGACGTGACCCAAAATCCGAGGGTAACGAGAGTAAGCCGTTGCAACTTTGTCGCTTTTATTTATTCTAATGTCAAATATCGGGCTTCTTTACGCCACGACAATGTTTTCAAAGATCATACGGTCCCAAGCAAAGTTTTCTCTCACAATTAGCTTTCGGACAGCCCATACATTTGGCATTTGGAGCGCAGCCAACACTGGAACAAGTTCAAGCTAGTCACGTACAGTCATGGGCAACGCAACAGCCAGCAATTATATATAGTTGTTATTTTCTTGGGAGCTTTTATGTTGCATGGCAATGGCGCCTTTTTGATTTATTTGCGTTATGTAACTTCACTTGTACTTCGTAAAATGGCTCGGTTTGTATAATTATTGTGTATGTATTAGCTGTGCCCGCCACGCTGTTCACGTGGCTATTGATTTAACGCGGATAAAAGTTTACAAAAAGTTTTTGTGTGTTTGACACTGCATTGTTTTTCTACAAAGTGCTCAACATTACATTCCTACCTCTTATTAGCAAAATGTCGATTGTTATTTGTTGAACTAAAACCTCTAATTATTAAAATAATGAAAACAACATTTCTTTTCAGTGTCATCTGATTAATTGATGTCATGGTGATAAATCTCTGTTGTCGCGTGATTATTTTACAATTCCGAGAATTTTTTTAATTCGAAATGAAATTACGTTTTGAGGGAATATGTCACATAATACTCGGTAGAGTGCGCGGTATCCGCTCCCATTGGAATGTCGGGATAAAAAGTAGCCTATGTCCTTTCTCAGACTATCTGTGTACCAAGTTTTAATTGACAGACAGACAGAGTTACTTTCGCATTTATAATATTACTATGGATTAGCTGCTTGAAGACCGGATTTGAGCAAGTTTATGGTAAGACGACATGGAGGTCTGGTGGCAGCGGCTTTTGAAACAATTCTTACGGTGAGAGGTGCTGGAGATTGGAGACCTGTTTACGTTCAGAAGTAGATGATCTGATTATAGAGTAGATTAAAAAAATAATTAAAATATTTTATGTTATTTTACTGAACATTACCAAGACTCTTAAGACCTTTTAGGGAGGCTTCATAGGTGGACTGGCCGCCAGCGCTGGTCAATAGCGCCGGCGGCCGATGAAAATATGAAACAAAAAAGTCGGAAAAATTACTTTTGTCAATGTTATGTTGTGACATTGTTATAAAAACAGCAAAAATAGAAGCATTACGAGCATGAAAAAAACTTAGGAGTATGATTGCGATAACTTTTAGACTTTTTTCAGGTGACTAGATAGCGGCGATTAGCGATAAAGAAAAAAAAAATATCATGCACCTACAAAGCAGCGATTCTTCTAAAATCGCTGACTTTACTATCAGAAAAAGTATCTCAGAGTATTATTTTCGTAGAATTAAAGTACCTTAAGTACAAAAGGCGTGCGTTACAATGGGAATTTTCATAAGAATGCGAGAAAGACGTTCTATAGACGCTACCAGCTTGGGTGACTAGGCGTCTTGCGTATTTTAGGACAAAAATATACTACCTTTTGCCTGAAGGATACAATTCTGTACTGATTCGTATACATTTTTGATAAAATTTACTGTTCACAACAAATACAGCAAAATTTGATAATACAAGCAAAAAGGTAGGGTTTATTTCCTATCAAAATATCCATCCTAGCAAATTGATATAGATATTATACTCGTAGATATGAAAAACATATGGTGGATTTAAAAGGCGCATTATCTCCCAGCTTCTGCCGTGAAGCAGCATTAGGTGTTTAAATTAACTGGTTAATGTGACAAACGTCTTATACATATAAACATTCACACCTCTTTCCCAGCGGGGTAGGCAGAGATACCTGATCTCCACTTGCTACGATCCTGGCATACATCTTTCGCTTTCTTTACTCTCATTACTAACTTCATACATGCCCCTCAGCGGTGGATCTGACCTAGCCCTTTTTAAGAACGTTGCCGATTTGGTGAAGGTATCTCTTATAACGGACGTTTCAAATGTATACTGTGATGTCTATATGGGTTAAAAATATTGAAAATACATATCCTTTTGCCATTGTGTGGATCAGACTATTTGTTTGCTTGTGTTGAACAAAAATACACAAATATTAACGGGAAGTAATTAATTGGGCTGCCATTTAATCATTTGGGCAGCAAACAAATATTTTGGTAGCAATATAATTATTTGGGTAGTAAAATAATTATAAGGTTAGCAGAATAATTAATTGGGCAGCTAAATAATTAGTTGAGCTGCTAAATCATTATTTTGACAGCAATATATATTTTGCGGGAAATGTTAAAAATCTATGAAGCATAAAGGATACATTTCTAGGTAATGTATCCTGATAGATGTTAGGTTAAGGCTATTTTTTTACCCTTAAAGCCAATATTTATGTCATCAAAACATATACTAAACAATTTCGCAGCAGAAAAAACATTTGAGTTGCTGCCCAATTAGTTTTTTGCTGACCAATTTAGAAATATTTGCTGACCATTAATTACTGACCAATTTAGAAATATTTGCTGCCCATATGTTGCAGACCAGTTAGTTATTTTAGCTGACCAATTGTACTTTTTGCTGACCAAAATTCGAATATTCTGCTAACCATTTAAAAAACACCCAATATAAATCCACAGAATGAGTTTAGAAATCTTTAATTTAATTGGTACTAAAAAGTTTATTAGTTAAATAAATATTATACGTATATTGAGATTTTAATTGCCAATGATTTTTTCAAATAACAAAAGGTAAATTTTAATATGAAGTATTGAAATCGTCTATTTCCTTTGGCTTCGTGAAACAACTGAGGAAATATTATTTTTAGAACTCCATTCATGAGCATTGAGGACCTAACAAAATAACATAACTCATGTGCTAACCCTTCTTCCCAGCCGAAGATAAGTTTTACCATTAATGTAACAGATGTGCCGTTTCTAAGTAAAAGTTACTTCTGACAAAGATTGATGAAGCAACATCGCGAAATTGAGGTAGAGTGGACAGCTAGCACTTTGACGCTCATTTGAACCTTATGTGTATATGATAAGGGTCTGTTTTGAACTTATTGAACAGGCGATTAACTGCCTACACATATTGCTGAAAAGGAAATTAAGTTGTCACTCTATAAATTAATCTCTCAAGTTAATACATTTGAGCGTTTAAATAATAATAATTTGCAAGTTTGAAAGGATTCTTGAGCCGGAAATGGATTCTTGTGTTAATAAGCACTACTTCTTTTATATTTTTCTCCTACTCTGTTTCTAATTCTCTGGTGTAGGGGTCTCATTACTCGAGCTTATATCTTGCTTCCACTTAAAATAACAATAAAATAACCGAAACATCTGAATTTTTCCCCAAAACAAATTCCAAATCTTGGTCACCCTACTACAGGTTAATTTCCCCCTAAAAATTGCAAGGATCACGAATAATAATGAGGCGGGTATTGATGTATTTCGAAAGTTACCGTTATGTATCGAAGATTGCTTTGAAAATGATAGCAGGGTTCTTTTAGGAGAGAAAAGCTATTACAGATTATAACCTTGTAGTACTAAGTTTAATCTAACTTTAGGTTTTTAACCTTCCACCGGTCGCGCGCGGTCCATGAGACCGCAGAGAACATATTTAGCTACAGTACTTAAATTCTGAGTAGCTTACTTGGCAGATCATTTGACAGTTGTAATATGATATTTATGTCAATTGAACTGCCAAGTCAGCTATTCAGAACATAAACGTCGATTGTGAAACAGGCCCTATGTAAAATATCCCAGAAGGTTCTACACCTCAGGCCTTTATCAGAAGAGCAGATATTTGTTGAATGATAACGTGAAAGTGAGTGAACTAAATAAAAAATTATAAAAATGGATGTTTAAAAATACGAAAGCTTTACCTTTTTATGGTTATGACGTGAATATAAATAAGTATGGGAGTTATTTTTGATAGTATGATAAATTGTTTATTGTTCGTGTCATTTGTCATATTTTATTTCATCTACATAAAAGCTAAATAGCACTCATACATACATACATACATATAATCATGATTATCCCCTAAGGGTTAGTGCCATAGTCCGCGCTTTACAAAACAGGAACTGCACTCAGCGTGACAGGTGCTGAGCCCGTCGCCGCTATAAGCTATTGGATGGTTGTGCAGTTCTAAGTCCATTAGTCGCCTTTTACGACACCCAAGGGAAGATATGGAAATAGCACTCATTGCACTATAAATTTAAATTTGGCAGATAGGTTCCTTATAGTGTGTAGACAGAAGCTAAGAACACATTTTACGTAACCTCCCTGGGGTAACCCGTGCAAAGCCGGGCCGGGTCTTTATAAACTCAACGCCTGTTTTCAGAGAAGCTGTGTACGTACAAAACTGTACTCCCTAAGCTTCTCATTCAGAGGAATTAAAAAAGATACAGAGGAAGCCACAAGCTCGCATGGACGCAAACTACCCTCAAGTTTTAAGCTTGGACTTAACCGTCCACATGTGACTCGGTCGCTTTGAAATATTACAGGAATATCCTGCTTTTGAAGTATGTATGTTATTATTAAGTTATGAGGAACATGTTGATGAACATGTTTGAGATTGCTTTCTGATACTTTAACTAATACTGAGGAACTATTTGGTGTTGTGCTTCGTACACTTTAGCTTTTGATATCGAAAACAAAGATACCTTCGCCGTGGGCCTTCGATGGGTGACCAAAACTGTGATCTCCAACTATTATAAAGAGCGTTAAGAAATGCGAATGCTAATTGCGGCGACGGGCTGAAGCGCGGACTATGGCAGTGGACTGCTTTTGCTGAGTCTCTGACAAATCCTTACGGAATAATAGTTGTGATTATATGTACGTATGTATGTTAAAAAATGAGACGACGATGTGCACAATTCGGCTAACAGGAGCGGAAGAGAGCAATTTATTTGGAACCACAGACAATACAGCATTAATCTAAGACTATGAAGGAAAGTTTACAATAAGCTATTGATAGGTGACACTATTAGTATTATTTTGAGTTTATCACGGAACCTCCTGCTTCGAAAGGCACGACCGTTGGTCGTGGTCGCTACAGCAACCGTTTACCCACCAACCCGCATTGAGCCAGCGTGGTGGTGTTACGGGTCATACTCCTCATGTGATTCTCTATGAGGAAGGCCTGTGCCCAGCAGTGGGACGTATATAGGCTGAACACGAAATGAGTGAACACTACTTAAGGTTTATAAGCTAGGTACCATTCCTACTCGACATCAGGCGAGTCGTATGCTTATTCGCCAAAAGCCCTTTAACCCCAAAATCTAAATTGGTAATATCAAACATTACCTTTAACCTATATTCAAATGAGTTCCTTCCCTTCGAAGATGGAATCATCACTCACTATCTATCTCGCTCTAACGTACAGATGTCACCGAAAAGGGTTCATTACACGTCGATTGCATTCGTAAAGGGAAGAGAGATTCTCAGGCCTTTTGAAATGACTCAGTGATAAGATGCATGCCAAATCAATGAAAGAAGTACGCCGTGTTATGTCAAGTAATTGAATGCCTTGTCACGTAAAAAGCACAGTCGATTTTCGATCAACGGGCCACATAATGTCGCCATTATAATATGAGAGTGCGAAATAATAGGCAGGGGAATTGGGTGGCGGTATATGTTATAAGCGGAAGTTTTTGGTATAAGCATTGTCTCTAGGCGCGTTCCTCTTGTGGTTCTTTGCTATGTAGTCCGAAGCAGTTTGTAGGAAAAATAAGAGCGAGAAGAATTTTATATTATAATAAATCTCTAGTATTCCTCATGAGTTATCCTGTGCCCCGCATTGAGACGTATATATATAAACTGAGGTAAACGAAATATTCTCACTACTAGAGCAATCGTCATCCGCCTGTTGACGATTGCTCTAGTAGCGAGAATTTTTCGTTTACTTCAGTTTTAAGCTGGACAATTACCACAGTTAAATCTGTTCATTAAAACTGTAGAGGTCGAACGTCTGTACATAGAATAAAAATGCATAAACCCAAGGGAGATGTAAAAACCGGGAAAATAACAAAAAATGTTTTTTTCTTTTTTTTCTTTCTCTGTCTGATTGTACGGGCTAATATCCAAAATGGCTGGACCGATTTCGATAAACTTTTGCATGGTGATACCTTATAACCCTGGTCTTAGATACTTAATATTCCGGACAATTATAAGGTTTCCGTGGGATAGTTAAAAAACTATAGTAAACGCGGACGAAGTCGCGGCAACAGCTAGTGTAAAATATTAGGTCCTGACCTATGAAATTGGTGTCTTGTATGGAGATTTTGGGGATGTCTGCATTTTACATACTAACATTTTATCAGTTTTCTTCACAACGACAAATCCAGAGATAATAATATTTGGAATGTATCATTAGACAAGCTTTAGCAATATGTGTGTGAACACGCTTGATAAAAATTATTCATCGTTTTTATGTTAATGCAAATCAAATGATGTATTCGGGAGGCAGTTAAAAATAATTGTCTTTGTGTCTAATTTAACACAATTAAACTTACAAAAAATTATCAAATTAAATAATACGAGCTCAAATATATGGTCCATTTTTAGAAGAGACAATTATTTTATAAGAATGTTCTGAAACTTAATAGTTACGGACAAATTGCTAAGACAGAATAAAAACACCAATTTCATAGGTAAGGACCCAATATATTTTTACGTTCACAACAATTAGCTCACCAAAAAATAAACATTGCACGATGTCATTGTGGTAAGGGATCTAAGATAAAGCTAACAGTAATATTTAACGGTATATAAAAAAACGAAAGAAGTAAATTTTTTTATTGAAATCAGGCAAAACCCTTTGTTTCTCACACAAAAACCTGTTTCAACACACAACACCATAAAACGAACACAGCTAACTTAAACCTACTAGAGGTTAGTCTTAAACGCCCTACGGCTATCACTCGCGCCAACTCTCAGCAGACTCCTTGAAAATGCCCCCAATATTCGGTGTCGGGTCCTTCAATTTATTAAACACAATGAACATGGAGCGAATCTTCAATGGCAGTTTGATGGATCGGTTTCTCGCTGAATGTACTAGGACTTAGGACATAGATGTAGCGAAAGAATTGGTTGAGGATCGTAGCAATTAGAAAGAAGTAAATATTGAGGAGCTCGGTGGCGTAGTGGTTAGTACGCTTTGGCTTTCGATGCTACCTTCGCCATGGTCAGGCCGTGGATGGGTGACCAAAACTTTGTGATCTCGAGCTCCCCCGTGCTTCGGAAAGGTTAAGCCGTTGGTCTCGGTCGCTATTGCGACTATCTACCCACCAACCCACATTAGGCCAGCGTGATGGTGTTACGGCCCATACTCCTCATGTGTTTCTCCATGAGAAAGGCCTGTGCCCAGCAGTGGGACGTATATAGGCTGATGACGAAGTATTAGAAAAAGGCGTGAATTTATGTACACCGATTGCGTCCTCAACCTATATACGTCCCACAGCTGGGCACAGGCCATCAACGTTGGTGGGTTGGAGGGTAAAAACGGTGGATCACGGCTTAGCGTACCTTCCCAAGCACGGAGGAGTTCGAGATAACAGAGTTTTGGTCTCCCATTCACGGCCAGACCATGGCGAAGGTAGCTTTGTTTTCGATTTTGACAGTCGTGTCATTATTTTACAATGCCGAGAGATTTATCACCATGACAACAATTAATCAGATGACACTGACAAGAAATGTTATTTTCAATATTTTAATAATTCGTTTTAGTTCAACAATTAACAATCAACATTTTGCTATTAAGAGGTAGGAATGTAATGTTGAGCACAAAGAATGCAGTGTTTACAAATACACAAAAACTGTTTTGTGAACTTTTATCGGCGTTAAATCAATAGCCACGACGTCGCGGGCACAGCTAGTATATTATATGTGTTTAACGTGCTTAAGTTAACCAATTAAATCGTTGCGCTAAATGCACTCAAGGGACTGATGTGTTTACACTAATGCGATTATTGGTCGAATTATACATCTAATTGCATTATTGGAGATATATTTGGACCCAAATGTATTGAAGATAATTATAGGGTTGTATCTGTTAGATTTGACCTGAATAGCTCGGCTTAGTTCGTTGGTGTAATTAACAAGATTAATTAAATATTTTGTGTGCATGTTTATATACATAGTTAAGAAAAAAGTACTTATAGTAACGCCTGTGTCCTGTGTTGGTCCGGGAAACAAAAAGAATGTACCAACTGCTTTTCTTGCCTAGCATGTCGTAAAAGGCGACTAAGGGCGTATTGGGTACTGGGTCTGTGATTGTGTAGGCGATGCGCTAGCCACTTGTTACTACTCTTTCACGATTTTTCATCTGACCAAACCCAATTTTTGTATGGCTAAATGTGGTCTTAAGGAACACAGTGCTCCTTGGACTCTGCCTACCCCTTCGGGGATTACAGGCGTCATTGTATGTATGTAGCTCCAAAAAAATATAGGCAGGTGTACCCACGTTTCGACTGTTTTTTATTGCATTTGTAACATGGTCCGAAAACCGTTTATTACCAAAAATAAAGGAAGACATATCGTAAAACGTTAATAGTGTACAATATTCCAAAACTTCTAACATCGTTGTTATAAATAAATAAATAAATAAATAAATATCCTCAGACATTCACACCTATCAACTAGTCCCATTTTAAGCAACTTAATGCTGCTTGTGTTACGGATACTAGATGACGGACAAATATATTTAATAGATAAATACATATAATTATTGAGAATATACATAATATAATACATATATAATGAACACCCAAGACTGGAGAACAAATGTCTGAAAATTCATCACCCAAACACTTGCCTCCACTGGGGATCGAACCCAGGACCTCTCGAGATGGCGACGCCTTGAGACCGGCGTACAGGCCACTCGGCCACGGAGGTCGTCAACCAACCACGGAGGTCGTGTTATTCTCTTGTTGCCTAGCTACGCACGCAGATGCGCGTAGCTGTATGGAGTCTGCGTTCGAGGCTTCTGGATGCGTTACACATTTCAATAACAGTTTAAGTGTAGGCCATTAAAAATTGGTTCAATGTTGTTTTTCCACCACCACAGATATACATTTACATACTTAGATGACGCAAATGCATGTACTGCGAGTGTTCAAGCCCGACCAAACGTCGGGGTTGGCCGCTAATGCTACAGTCAGCGCGCGACCGAACGACTGCAAAAACTAAAGGAAATGCCTCCTTAGTGATAATTTCTGGAAGGCGTCGGTACCATATTGGTATATTACAATCAGTTCGGATTTCCCGTCATTAAATTACTGAGACGTCACAAAAGTTATAAAGTTGTCACGATTAGTTTCTACTCAAATCGTTTTTGCGTAGGTAATCTCTGTAAATGTATATCTGTGGTTTCGATTGCTTATGTCACAAGTAACATACATACACACATATAATCACGAATATTATCCCCTAAGGGTTAGTCAGAGACCCTGCTTTTGCGGGGTAGGCACCGCAAAAGCAGTCCATTGCCATAGTCCGCGCTTCACCAAGCACTGACTGAACGCTCAGCGTGGCAGGCAGTGAGCCCGTCGCCGCTAAAAGCTATTGGATGTTGGGCAGTTCTAAGTCCTTTTGTCGCCTTTTTACGACACCCAAGGGAAGAGAAGGGTTGGTAGTATTATTTTAATGTGACATGTTGACAAGCTGCTGGTATAATTTTATTAATAGAAATCAGCACGCAACGCAGCTGTTTCGATTTTGATGAAATGTCATAAATGTTAATGTCTATAAGAAATGTGATTTCAACTAGTTTCCGCTAGGGGCGCTTTTAACATTTCCCATACAAACATTAAAATTTTAACATTTCTTAACGCAACTCAAAGTGAGAAGTTTTTTACAATGAAAGTGTCAGTACAGATTAAATGATTCCATGGTCCAACCATGCCGTATATTGGTATGTTTTTTAAATCCTTGGACAGCTAATCCACATCTAATTTAGCACACAGCTAATTTAGATCTAATGGTTAAAATTGGTTTGATCCAGTAAGTAATGTGTTTTCGGCTATTGAAGAGAGAAGTGCAATATAAGAAGAACATGCGTATTTTTTTTTATTAGAAATTCTAGGACAGCCTGTACACACTGGCTCATAAAATTAACTCGAAAAATAAATTTCGTAATTTCTCGTTCAGTTTCAAAAGACCAATACGAGTTGAGACTTTATCGCCATCGCACAAGTGAGTGAATGGAGTGAATGGAACGAATGAATGAGTTACCGATTAATGCCGGGACCGTTACGGACTTCCGATTATAATGAACCGTTTTGTTGCGCCGTAAATTTATTATTGCTGAATCGCAAACGCGCCATTTCCGAGCATACTAAGAATAAATACTGGATTTGAATTTTAAGCTCCGCCATTTAAATTTTACTGCACGGCAGTTTTGGAACTTTCTTAATGGTTATAACGTAGAACAATATTATACATACATACGAACGAAACGCAACGAAACCACGCACGTGACACCACAGCAGAGTCATGTGACACACTCATGATTTCTGATTAATAAACAAAAATACATAAGTAATATAATGATAACTTAGATCGGAGTGACTGTAGGACACAGCATTTTAGAGCAAGAAAAACATAATTATTGCACGTACAAAATATAAACTTCAATTAATAACTATATAAAATAATACCTCCGTGGCCGAGTGGTCTGTACGCTGGTCTCAAGGCGTCAGTGTTGAATACCATCACACTATTCTACGCGGACGAAGTCGCGGGCAAAAGCTAGTGAGTTATAAGGGTGAAATAATTTTTATGTGTCATTTGAGAGAGTTCAAAAGAATTTAAGCCTAAAATGGAATGGGTGAATGTACATATTTGTAATTTGATTGCTTCAGATAATATTGTTTGCTTAGGCCCTTGGGACTTCAGGGAACTGTATTTTTCGTTCTCGTAAATACTTTATTTTTAGAACAAATCGGTCAAAAGTGATCCCTTTTTTATTGTCATCATTGGGCTCTAGTGCCGCAAACCATAAGGTTCCCAGCACTGGGACTGTTTCCGTTTTTTCCCCTCTTAGTATTTTGTCTGTAACTATTAAGCTTCAGAGTATTTTTTTTTTAAAAAGAATTACTCCTGTTATTATAGACAATATATTTGAGCTCTTCTGATTTGTTTTATAATTTGTTTGAGTTTAATTGTGTTAAAATTGGACACCTCCCGAATACAGCGTTTGATTAGCATTCACTTAAAAACGATAAATAATGTTTATGAAGTGTGATATCACACATATTGCTAAAGCTTGTATTATAGGATTTGCAGTTGTGAACAAAACTGAAAAAAAAATTGTATGGAAAATGCAGATTTCCCCCAAATTTCCATACAAAACGGTAAAGACCTATTATACTCGTATTGCAAACAGGTTTTGTTGAAAAATTATACTTATATCCTATATAAAGACGGACGGGGCACGTTCGAGAGGTCGCGTGACTCGCGGGTAAGATCTCACTGCTTAGGCCCAATTCGGGATGGTGTGCAGAAAGGGTTGCAATAGCGACAGAACCATAGGCTCAACGTGCCTTCCGAAACACTGAGGCGTTTGAGATCACAATGTTTTGGTCACCCATCCAAGGCCTGACTATAGCGAAAGTAGTTTTTTTATATCTTTTGTAACGTCAAATAACATATCATAACGCCTTCTATTCCCGAAGGGGTAGGCAGAGGTGTTAAACACCCACTTTTCGTCAGATATGTTAGGTCTCCATGTAACAGATGGCGAGCCTGTTGTCATGCACCGGGCAAAATGTGAGGCAATTCATAATGAACTGTACTTAAGTTTTATTTAAACTCAGTGGTACAGGCGGTGGGATCGAACCCGAAGCTTCTCGAACGAGTAGCCCCGTCCATCCCAGCTCGGCTACCGTTGCCTTTTTATTATCATTTCTTCCATGACAATATTTGGTTTTTATTCATTTTCCGCTACTTTCATTAAGTGCTTTTTTAAACTTAATTAACTTCAACATGAGCAGAAACACGATATTCAAAAGAAATGTCATAAGAAAAATTTCTAAATTATGAAACAGAAAGAATCGAATTAAAACGTTGAAATAAACCGAAACTGATATAGGCAGTAATGGGAAACGAGTTCCATCTTCAAAGGAAGTTGAACTTTATTTCAACACAATTAAACGCATTTCAGCTTAAAGTGGATTACCAACAGTGGATTCTCTTTTACTGCATGTTAAATGGAGCATCGAATAACTTTGTCGGGTTGACAGTGTTCTGTATTAAACGTGGAATAAGAAATAGTTCATGTGTCGCATAATAGAGGAATTTGTTATCGGAAACAATGCGACTTTCACTTGGTCAGTTCTGAGCTAGGCGACTTTGTGATCTCGAACTCCTCCGTCCTTCGAGGATTGTAGGGATGCCGAAGGATTCCTTTCCTTGCCGATGCCGATAATGTGCGCCGGGCCTAAGCCGGTGGTCCCGGTCGCTATTGCAATAATTTCTACCCACCAACCCGCATTGGGCCAGCGTGGTGGTGTTACGGCTCGTACTCCTCGGTTCCCCATCTATTTGCATAAAAATTTCAACCATAATATGAATTGGCATAATGGAATCTACAGTAAATATACTTACGCAATTGATTTTGGCATAAATTTTTTGGCATAAATATTTTTGGTATAACTATTGCCATGAAATTTTAGAAATAATTATCAATAAAAATATCGATTCTGGCGCTTCGCCGGCCGCTACCGCGGCACGCTCGCTTTGCTCGCTCGGCTTGCGCGTTGAGGCCTCCTCAAAATTATGCTTGAGTTATATTATGCCAAGCAACATTATGCCAAATTCATATGCAAAAGTATATTATGAGTAAAAACATGACAAATGCCAAAAAAAAGATCCCATACTCCTCCTCCATGCGAAAGGCCTGTGCTCTAAATTGGGACGTATATAGGCTTAGCGCATTCTTCTTTAGGGTTCTGTAGTATAAAGGTAAAAACGGGACTCTATTACTAAGACTTCACTGTCTGTCCGTCCGTCCGTCTGGTTGTATATCATCGGGCAGTACCGCAGAACTGCGATAGCTAGACAGTCATTTCATAAAATATGTATTTCTGTTCTGATATCGACATTGGGCCAGCGTATTGGTTTTTTTGACCCATTTGGATTGATCAACCTCTATATTGTGTTCACACAATGTCCCGCGTCTGCTTAAACGTTCTCCCTTTCAAATTAAAAACAGTTAAGACAGCGCCACAAAAGCTCATAATTATAAATTAGAACGGCTCTGAATACGAATCTTAATTATGGTGATTACAGAAGGACTTGAAATATTACGATGGCCCTTAAATGCGAAATGACATTAGGTTTGTAGAGAAAGCGTGCGGTAATAGCAATGTCATAATAGCAATTTAGATGCTATTGTCAATTGCTATCATGATTGTTTATGTTAAGCTTTGTTCATATTGAAAGCGAAGCGACTGCCAAAAATTTGCCATGGTTGAACCTTGGATGGGTGACCAACACTTTTTGGGTTCGAGCTTCGAAAGCTTGAATTTCATGTGAGAAAGCCCTTTATAGGCAAACTATAAAATTTGTAGATACCCTTTTTTCTGCATATTTTCACTAAATATTATTAATATCCAAATCAAACTAACAATGCCTTCAGGATGCTGATAGGGCTCCCCAGATACTGTACTGCATCTGTACTGCATGTTCGCAGAAGCAGGTATAGATGACTTTTACTGCATCCTAAGGAAGCGGACAGCGTCAATGTCCAAGAGATTGCGGGGGAGTACCAACAGCATCCTGATGGGTATAAAGAATAGGCCTGACTGTCCTATACAAAAGCATTGGATCCAGCAGCATGTGCGTGGATCCAAAAAATATGTACCAACTGATTTTCTTGTCTAGCATGTCGTAAAAGGCTACTAAGGGCGTATTAGGTTCTGGGTCTGTGATTGTCTAGGCGATGAGCTAGCCACTTGTTACTACTCTTTCACGATTTTTTTCATTTGACCAACTCTATTTTTGTATGGCTAAATGTGGTCTGTGGCTAAGGGACACAGTGCTCCTTGGACTCTGCCCTTCAGGGATTACAGGCGTGATTGTATGTATGTATGTTTGTATGAATAAAGATCTTGTATTGTTTTTTAAGATGAATCACTATTAACATAGTTATTTAAGTGTACCTACTAACATTTCATGGATCTTTGGTCGGAAATAAAGAATTATTATTATAATTAATGCCAAGAGCCAATGGACATGAAGGCCATCAAATAAATAGAATGTGAGAATTGATACGACGCGTGATAAAATAAAATGGAAAACAAGTGTTAAGCCGATCCCAAATAAAATTTAAAGACTGGGCAGGCAAATGATAATGATGGCCCTGCAATCACTATTAGAGCATTAAAGACTTTTTAGGGTTCCGTAGTCAACTAGGAACCCTTTTAGTTTCGCCAAGTCCGTCTGTCTGTCCGTTTATGGATAATCACAGAGACCGTTACAACTGGAAAGCTGTTCCCGGCAATTAGAGGTAAGATAGCCAGTTCTTTAGTTGTTGAAGATTACAGGTGAAGCTCGCTTCCAGTTTCGGCCTTATCGTCTCTTACCATCAGGTGAGATGAAGGCCAAGAGCTTACCTGTTATTTTAAAAAAATTACATTACATTTTTAAATTTGACAGTTCCACATACTGCTCTGTCCACGCTAGTAAAAGAAGCGGCATATAACTTTGGTGTTGACCGTTAGCCAATCGCCGCTCAGCATCTCATCCTTAATATACGGCCCCGATTGGCTCTCCAGTCGTATGCCGTCTTCCTCATTAGTGCCACGTCAGCTATCACCATTCACGCCCACTGAACACCAAAGATAAATGATACTTATAAAGAAGAACGGCTGCTCTTTACACTTCTCCAATAGAATTTACGTACATACATATAATCACGACTATTATCCCCTAAGGTTTAGTCAGAGACTAGGCACAAGCACCGCAAAAGCAGTCCATTGCCATAGTCCACGCTTCACCAAGCAGTGACTGCACTCAGCGTGACAGGTGGCGAGCCCGTCGCCGCTTTATGCTATTGGATGGTTGTGCAGTTCAAAGTGCATTAGTCGCCTTTTACGACTCCCAAGGGAAGAGATGGGTTGGTAGTATTCTTTTAATGAGGCGCTACCACGCTATTAACAATGAAAAAAAAATCCTCGTCAACTTCTTTTAGCGCAATGGTAGCTGAGTTGGGACGGACGGGGCACTACTCGTTCGAGAGGCCGCGGGAATCGCAGGTTTAATCTCACCACCTGTACCACTGAGTTAAAATCAAACATAAGTACAGTTGATTCTGAATAGCGCTTGCCTCACATTGTGCCCGGTGCATGGCAACAGGCTCGCCACCTGTTACATGGGGATTTAACATATCTGGCGAAATGTGGTAGTTATCACCTCTGCCTACGCCTTTGTAGAAAAAGCCGTGATGTTATGTATGTAACATTTTTTTGGGAAAAATTGATTTAAAATATCTCATCGTAGAATTTGAAAATCGTCTAACAATAATAATAACCTATCCAACAACAAATACACAACCCTATAGACTAGTGTTAATACCAAGGGCTAAACCCATAAGTCTTCGTACAAGGATTCTTCTCGCTATGAGCGCCAAGAGAACAATTTTAAGCTACCCACATTTTCTTATTTGTTGGTTCTCGCAATGATCGGAAATCCTGCCCCGTTTTATTTCAGCTCTTACTCTCCACACTTAGAGTTTATTTTCCAATGACCTAATTAAGATTTTCAAGTTGAATTTAAATGTAAATGTGTTACATGTTGTTTTCTTGTTTCGGATTATAAAGGTCTTTACTCACTACACCGGGACGCTGTTGTATCGTAAGCCGGAGCAGAAGACGTATAATTTATCACGAGAATAGACTACTGTTTTAAATATTCATTTGCTGCGGAGTACCTCGTACAAAAGTTGTAATTATTACATTACCAATTTTTGTCCGCGACTTCGTCCGCGTGGAATAGTTATTATGGGATTTTTTTTTTTATATATGACAGGTAAGCTCTTGGCCTTCACCTCACTTGATGGTAAGTGACGATAAGGCCGAAGGTGGAAGCGAGCTTCACCTATAAACCTCAACAACTGAGGAACTGGCTATCTTACGTCTGATTGCCGGACCACAACAATGCTTATAACATTGTTATTATGGCGACAGATTTAAGTAAGACGGTGGTAGCTAGCCAGGTGGGCTTCTGAGCCCACCAGAAAACTGAGCAGAATTCTGAGCAGGAAAACTTCTGCCCCCGTGGGGAATCGAACCCGGACCTCCCGATCAACACCCGGTGATGTGAATCACTAGACCAGAGAGGCGGTTAAAAATAATAATTTGCGTATAAAGTGAAGATATTTTTGAATAATAGAGTAAAAGAAAGGAACTCACTATCACGCTTTATAACCGACTTCAAAATTTTACTGCGATGTTATTTCACAACTGCGATATCTTCTGAGATAGGAATCAAATGATGTAAAGGGCAGAATTCCCTTAAGTTTTTAAATATATACTTAAGAATTTAAGACAATTAGATCCCCAGTGGAGGCAAGTGTTTGGGTGATGAATTTTCAGACATTTGTTCTCCAGTCTTGGATGTTCATTATATATGTATAATATTATATATATTCTGAATTATTATGTGTGTTAATCTATTAAATATATTTGTCCCTCATCTAGTATCCGTAACACAAGCAGCATTTAGTTGCTTAAAATGGGACTAGTTGTTATGTGTGAATGTCTGAGGATATTTATTTATATTTATTTATTTTATTATGTATAATATTATACTTTTTACATTTAGAATTGATTCTGATTTTATTGATACCTATATATAACTTTGTTATTTTTGTTTATAGATAAACGCGATATGAACATGGGGCCTTCGACTTCGACTACGACTTGTAAGTAGTCGTAGTCGAAGCGGCAGGCTGATGTTTTATAAAAAACTTTCAAGTGTACTGCAAAAGGAAGACATCATTTATGGCGAAAAATTTTTAATTTAGATAATTATAATATGCGCATACTTATAATTCACCGGTCCAGTTAAAATGAAAAGTCAATTAAAAAGTTTTCAGAGCACTTGCAATCAAAGAGCACGAGTTGTCAAGACTCCAACAGTGGCACCTGTTCACAGGCATGACGCATAAATTCGCCGTCGCTTTTTCTAAATCAAAAACAAAGCTATATCCGCCATGGTCAGTCCTTGGATAGATGACCAAAACTTTGAGTTCTCGCGTTCCTCCGTGCTTCGGAAGCACTTTCTTTGAGTCATCGATTCCAGGCGCTATTGTAACCCCCCAATCCACATCGGGACAGCGTGGTGGTGTTACGGACCGCCTCATATGTTTCTCCATGCAAGAAGGCCAGTGCCCAGCAGGTGGAGGTCTGGAGATGACTATTATACCTTTCATATTTGACGACCTCCGTGGCCGAGTGGTCTGTACGCTGGTCTCAAGGCGTCGCCATCTCGAGAGGTCCTGGGTTCGATCCCCAGTGGAGGCAAGTGTTTGGGTGATGAATTTTCAGACATTTGTTCTCCAGTCTTGGATGTTCATTATATATGTATTATATTATATTATGTATATTCTAAATAATTATGTATATTAATCTATGAAATATATTTGTCCGTCATCTAGTATCCGTAACACAAGCAGCATTTAGTTGCTTAAAATGGACTAGTTGATAGGTGTGAATGTCTGAGGATGTTTATTTATTTATATTTAAAAAAAAATACTGACTGTACTTATTAACAAAAAGCGTTACTCAAGACCAATGTTGCCAACATAACATCACAAAGCCTACACGCGCGTATCCGGTGAAAAACGTAACCGGAAACGGTTACGCGGCCATTTCCCGCGGCGACAGGAAGCTCGCGTGTCCGCGATAATGGCGGCTTCCGGTTCCCGCCACAAATCATTTATGGACGTATTGTTTTTTATCGCGCCATGTCGTTATGTTTTATCGGCCCTCATTAATTTGGTGAGTGATGGGTACGTGTTTTATTTTAGCTATCAATATTTACGGGGAGTTTGTTTTTTTTTATTCATCTTTTCTTGTGGGATCATAGTCTTAAACTTTAGACAAAACAATATAATGGGACAATGTTCTAAGTCGACCATATTGTGATATAAGAAAGCATATACTGTAACACAGTGGGTCTGTTTTTCTAACGTTGGAACCGTGCCAAGGAATGTATCACTGGCACAATTTATTGGTAAAACAGTTACATAAAATTGAAAAATCTTCTGGTTTGGGTCGTATGTTATACAATTACTCTTACAGAGGATGTAATGGGAGGAAATCATTGTAACGAGGCGCTATCGCTATATTAGCGACTCTTTGCTGATATTGCGCTCTTCTCTGGCCATTTCCCTCTTCGTTCCGTTAAAAAAAAAGAACTATCGGTCTGTCTGTGCTGTCTCCTCATTAATTTTTGGTCTCCTACTTTCGATCCAAGAAATATTAAAATACATAATGTATATTTTGAATCATAATTTTGAAGATTATATATATTAGTTTTATGCCCAGATTATATGTAAGACGGTTTATTGAATCCCATTTATGAAATACTAGTGGCTTGCCGCGGTTTCACCAGCGCGGTACCCGTTATCATGGGAATATTGGGATAAAAAAACCTACCTTCCTTTTTTTAATATATTTATGTGTTATTATTAGTTGCAATAAATAATTTTATCTATCTACGTCCTTGCTCAGACTGGAGACTAATACCGCAGTTTTGAAAGTGAGACAGACAGAAAGAGTTACATTCGCATTTATAATATTAGTATGGAAACGACAAAGAATAAAGTGACTGATGAAAATATAAAGCCGAAATAGGTATTGGTCAATTCAATGTCAAGTAGTGTCCCGGGTTCGAAGTATTTCCAATTTCGCAGGTTTATCAGTAAATTCGTGTAATCTTGGTAATACGCTACATACTGTGCTGAAATGTTTCCCGAGACGTCACGGCATGTCAGCCATCGAAACAAAATGACGCAAGCTGACCCGGCGAGATCTTTCGCAACGGCCTGCATTTTCGCAGAGAGCTCATACCACAGAATAAAAAGGAAAACAAAATGTCATAGATTAAACGACTGAAAACGGAATTCAGAAACGTATTTTAAGAGACAGGGTTAATTTTACTATATATTGGGCCCTTACCTATGAAATTGGTGTTTTTTTTCTCTCTTAGTATTTTGTCTGTAACTATTAAGATTCAGAGTATTCCTAAAAAATATTTATCTCGTCTAAAAATAGACTATATTTTTGAGCTCTTTTGATTTGTTTTGATAATTTGTTGTAAGTTTAATTGTGTTAAAATTGGACACGGAGACAACTCTTTTTAAGTGCCGCCCGAATACATCATTTTATTTGTATTCACTTAAAAACGATAAATAATTTTTATGAAGTGTGATATTATACATATTACTAAAGCATGTCTAATGATAGATGCCAAATATTATTATCTTTGGATTTGTCGTTGTGAAGAAACCTGAAATAATTTTAGTATGGAAAATGCAGAATTCCCAAAAATCTCCATACAAAACACCAATTTCATAGGTAAGGACCTAATATAATATATTTTTAACGAGGAATATCTGAAGAATTTAACTCTATGAAGTGGTATTTTCTGAAATCTAGGTGTATATGTTACCTCAATATACCTACTCCAGATTTGTGTTACTCAAGATTAGTACGCGTAATTTGTCTGCTGTTAGACTTACAGATATTTTTCAAAAAAGCAATTTCCAAATTACTTAAAGCATCCCTGGACTCCACACTAGGATTCCCTGTGTTGTGAAGATCAGTCTTCCCATAAAAACTAAGCTTGTAATGTTTAAAAATAGTTATATATTTATATAGAGGTAAATACTAATTGCAAAAAACTAGTGTACATTTAATATTAAAAAAGGTTTTAAATATCTGTGAAAATGCTATTCAATCCTGACATAAACCACCTAGTCTTTGGACGAGATACTGTTAGAAAAATAGTGTTATTTATAACGCAGTGTAACTGCTGGCTTAAACGTTATACCCACGATATATCAATGAAAATTTTCATTCAAACCAATATCCGAATAGAGTCTCGAAATCAATTCGATTCCTCCAGCGTCACGGAATATCTATAATATTATTTCCTCTCAGATGCCAGTGAAATATTTGTAAGAAGCGCCGCGTCTGCAGCAGTAAATTTACTTAATCTGTGTTCCAACGTTTTGGGGTAAATATTGCAAATCGATAACCCTTATCTGGGAATGGGGAAGTTATTAAATTACCCGACCTGAGGGGTAATGGAAGCCTTTGGTTTCGTTTTGCTTTTTTTTTAATTTACGGTAAGAGTTTTCCCTAAAGGAAATAGTGCATCGCGACGGTGCCTACGTAGCTACCCTCTTTTTGTTCGCCTTTTGTAGGTATATTTAATTTGTTGATAGCTTCCTTTGTGATGTTTAGAAAGAGGAAAATATATCCTGTTACTGAAATTGGAGAGGGGATGCTGGCTTTCTTGCATTACAGTTGAATAAGTTCGAGCTTCAATTACGAGGTTTCAGGGTAGTTTCATAGATATATTAAAATCCTAAACAATCCTCCTCCTTATTATATTTAAGTCCTTAAGGAGCAGGGGGGTATGTTGCCATGCACCGGGCATAGTGAGAGACGAGCAATCTCAATAAGGTTTACATACGTTTTATTCTATTATAGAGGAGCTCGGTGGCGTAGTGTTTAGTGCGCTTTGGCTTTCGATTGAAAACAAAGCTACCTTCACCATGGTCAGCCCATGGATGGGTGACCAAAACTTTGTGATCTCGAAAGTCACGTTAAGCCGTTGGTCCCGGTCGCTATTGCGGATGTTTCTACCCACCAACCCGCATTGAGCCATTGTGGTGGTGTTCCGGCCCATACTCCTCATGTGTTTCGTTATGAGGAAAATCTGGGCCCCGCCGTGGGACGAACATATATATATATAGGCTGAGGACACGTTTTATTCTCAAAAATGTTATAGAGAAAAGTGGTAAGTCACATTACACCTTCACGCTAGTTTTTTGGACAATTGGTCGCCGCTTTAGACCAATACTGTACAGACAACGTTTTTACAGTTTTATTATATGTATAGATTGCTTTTATCATATTACTATTTTTATCAAAAATAGGCAGCGGTGGCCGATTTGGGACGGACGGGGTACTACTCGTTTGAGAGGCTGCGGGAATGGCGGGTTCGATCCCACCGTTTGAAAAAACTTATGTACAGTTCAATGTGAATATTGCTTGCCTCACATTGTGCCCGGTACATGGCAACAGGCGCGCCACCTGTTACATGGGGACCAGACATATCTGGCGAAATGTGGGTGTTTTACACCTCTGCCTACCCCTTCGGGGAAAGAGGCGTGATGATATGTTATATGCGTTATCAAAAATATTTACCGTGTTATTCATAAAAAATAATAAAGTCTTAATAAACCTATTTTAGTTACAGAGTGTTTTGTTTTCTTCTTTCAAACACAAATCTTAATTAGAAAGAAAATGACAAATCACTTTTTAACTAAAATAGGTTTATTAAGCCTTTAAATTTTTTTATGAATAACACGGTAGGACTTGATTGAACATAGTAAATAGTGCTAATTTATTTTCATTCATAAACATCTTTATACACAGTACACACTCTCTAGATACTATGTTATATGAAATGACAAATTAAGTGACGTAACATAAATTCTCAAATATCTGATCCGTAAAACGACAGTTATGTTAAAGCTTCTAGTGCAATTTCATTAAACGCGTAGATTGGGGGCACTATATCCAGAGTAATAAAGATAAAACTAATAGCTTTTAAAGTATGCCATCGGCACGTATTGCACCTTGACAACGGATATTCGTATCAGTAGAGATCCGCAAAGATATTTGCTTTTTCGTTACACTATCTTATTGGGATGTGATCTGAATTACTAATTCAAATCGAGTTTGTTTACCTGTTTGTATTGATTATTGAACTTATTTGAATAACTGCATATTAAATAAATGTATAGGAAATTAAGATAACATTTAGCTTTTGGGGATATTATTATGTACTTTAAATAGAACAATAAGGACACTGTTACGAACTCAAAGAATGATTACGTTTATATTTGCGAATATTTTATTTTCTGCCTGACTATTATTTTATTGTTAGTGGTTACTAATCTATGCGTGGGAGCTTATCATTAACTTGAATTTTTGAACATTGTTTTTATTTTTTGTTAATATCTACCAAGTAATTTAACAAAAACAATAAAATAATTACTAATTTGTTAATTCTGGTGAATTGACGTGGTGGTCAGGAGAGACTTTTAATTGTCATGTTACATACACAAAATGTTAATGGGTAAAATACAAAATGCGGAGTTCCTCGCGCATATGAGGTTCAGCGTGCTGGCGCAGGCGCCACTCGCACGCTCTCTGCGCATCATCAACACGGTAGCTGAGCGAGTCGATATGTTTTCGTGTACTCTGAGTGAATTCACAAAAACGGCTTTACATGTAATCACATGTAAAAATAATATGATTGTTATTATTATTTTACTGTAAATTGATTGAATTTCAAATTAATTGCATGAATGGAAATTAATTGTATCGTTTGCTTAGTAATTAATGAATTTATTTTTTATATAATTGAATATGAAATTTATTTATTATGTAATAAATTTTTTTACGGTTAAATAGATCTTTTGCTATGATAAATTTAAATTATTGATTACTTAAATATATTTTTTTGGATACAGGCATGCATTAGGCAGGTCTGTTATAATAGAAGTATTAAATAAATAAATAGTTCAATATAAATGTCCATCAATGCAATTGGAGGTAGCCAACACACCAGCTATAGTGTAAGGCAAGAGATATTTATAACATTTACAAATATTTATCATCACACCAAATATACCCTAAGGGGTAGGCAGACGAAATAACGCCTACATTTTCCATGATATTATGTTTAGATCCTCGTTTAGCAGATAAGCCTACAATATAATATAAGCATTATTCATTGTATATACGTTTTGTTTGTTGCTAAAAATAACCATTACTTAAGTATAAAGTGACAATAAACGTGACCTTATCCGAATATTCGTGACACATGTAACATTTGAAGTTCCAAATTAGGTTTCTATCAAGCCATTACCGCCAACAGCCACCCAGACGGGCGGGAACCCATTTCTGATCCACCAAAGAAATTTAATCAGCATCAGAGTGCTTGTTTGAAAAAAGATGGGAAACTGAGGCTGTCATGTTCGTTTTAATATTACAACGCCGTTTGGTATGTGTGGAAGTTGTTTATGTAATTTTACGGATATTTTGTGTGCGATGCACAACATTAAGGGGCGCTTTGACTCTTATATGTGCGCAATTGCGTAAGGTTTCGTTGTATTTGATATGCTCAAATGTTTGGCTAACATTATTTATACCTATTTCACATATGAAAATAGTTAATAACGTAAGAAGTTGATTTGTACAATAAAATAAGAATTATGTTGATTTTAAGTCTATTGGGAGGGTAAGTCTTACTTGCGGTAGGTTTTGAATGGTAAATCGGGTAGTATCAGTAATGCCGGCGGGTCTGATGAATCTCGAATATACTTACTGCCAGTCAGCAGTACTGCCCTCCTTATTGCAAACGCAGTACTTGCAAAATGGCGGTTCGAAGATAAACGCGGTAAACATATTTTTTGAAATCTAAGCAACTAGACTTTATTATATAACATTTTATGTGTACCAAAAAAGTAATAAAAAAATCTATCTTTCTAATGACATATTTTATTATTTACTTTATCTACAGCATCTATACAAAATGTGGAATACTGCGATTCCATTTACCGTTTTGAGATTTCTAGCAATATGCTATTACTAAGGCCAAATGCAGTAACTGTCTTTATTACTACAATATCACCTAGCACGTGTTTAATACTGCGTTTCTATTTAGCAATTATGTACTTATTTCATGCACGGTACTAGTTAAAAGTGTTGTCTTCAAATATTCATGTATAAGAAATACACCATATCTACCATATTTCTGCCACGGGTATTTGCAGGCATTTTTGACATAATGAGCTGAATGAATTTTTTTTTTCTTTATTTTCAAAGGACTTTTATCCAAGATATGCCAGTCCTATCGTAGCCTATTATAAATAACAGAATCACAATGATTAAGTACTAGGCAAACATGGCGGATGTAGTAAATGAAACACCATCCTCGCTTCTCCCGAACCAGAATTAGCCAGGATGGAGTGAAATATTTCTACATCTATTTCATTAATGTTTCACGAGCTGATAAGTGCCCGTCTTTGCGCTTGGTTACAGACACACTCCATCAACAAGTGATGGACATCCTCTGTGACTCCTCAAGTTTCACAATTTGGCGATGCTACTTTTTTCATTAGATATCCAAATTTATTTTTAAGGTAAAGTACACCTTAAAAATAAGTACGAGACTGTTCGAAAGAACCATGTCATTGATTTTAGGAACAAGAGAAATTCTATTCATGCATATAAAAAGACTTGTACTTAGCTCTGGCGTTGAACCCGGATGTTTTGAAAACTAAAACTATCACTATTTCTATTTAGATAAAAAAATTTCAGTATATGTAAATTTGGAAATTCTGGCTGTCTTATAGCCAGAATTTCCAAATTTTCAGAAAGATCTGTTCCAAAAACGTCATCGATTTTAGAAGGTAATTAGAAAAACTGCATATGTAATGTCTCATAGTAAAATATACTGCAAAATTGATATCTAAATAGAAATAGTGGTAGTTTTATAGCCAGAATTTTCAATATTGATTGATATAAATTTATAATTTCGTTTGATGTATTGAATATTATATTAAATATTATCAATCTTTGACTATGACTTTTTAGATTTACATACGTACTTGCATTGTTGACAAATATGCACAATGCTTAATAGTGAAAACACCATAAATTAAAATATATGTGATGTGCAATCAGATAGAAATTGCGATGATAAATTAAAGTGTAATGGCAAATACTGAAATCTTGCGCTAACACGCCGCGCTTGAGCACGCAAAATACGTCCCGCGCATGCGTAGTATGATAACTTCCGTATTTACCATAAAAAACAGCCAAAAAGCCTAAGTAGGTCGCCGCGACCTACACCAGAACTAGATACTTCAATAGAGAAAATAATAACACTCATCAATACCACAGGAACAATGAGTAAATAATTTATAAGCACCACGGCCTGGCCTAGGCCTAGGCCGTTTAGTCTTTGAATGACGTGTACGCACTGATTTGCTAGCGAGAAACGCAGCACTGGACATTGCGGCTAAGGTGCATGTAAGACAGTAGCAAAGTGTGTGTAAGGTTCTTGCTTCTCTCAAACGCAGCACTGTAGAATACTGCATTTAGTCTTAGCAGAACAATAGTAAGTTTTCGTTATATTCCATACACTCAAATGCAGTACTGTCGAATACTGCGTTTGCCTTTAGTTACTATTCGCTACAATTAATTATTATGTTAAATAAATTTGCAGTAAACGTATCAATTACTGCACATTGCTTTAGTATATGCTGAATACTGCAGTTCTTGATAGTTTATATAATAGTTTTGTGTAAGTACTGCATTTTTTGTTAGATAAAAAACATAGTTACGATAAAAAAAAACATTGAAATTATTTTTTTATATATAGCTTAGGCCCATGAGATGTCATTTTTGCAAAAAAGTGAAAATCGTTAAAGTGTCGATTACTGCAAGTGCAATTAGCAGGGCAGAGTAGTGGTCCATCAATGGATTTTACCTCGTCAAAAAAAACGGTCTCAATATGTTATGAGAGAGAGTGGTTAATGTTTTAAGCGCCTCTCTGGTCTAGTGGTCCCGATCAACACCACTGGATGTTGATCGGGAGGTCCGGGTTCGATTCCCCATGGGGGCAGAAGTTTTTCTGCTCGGTTTGGTTGGTGGTAGGGCTTCTAAGCCCGCCTGGCTAGCTACCACCGTCTTACCTAAATTTGTCGCCATAATAACAATGTTATAACCATTGTTGTGTTCCAGCAATCAGAGGTAAGATAGCGAGTTCCTCATTTGTTGAGGATTACAGATGAAGCTCGCTTTCATCTTCGGCCTTTTCGTCACTTACCATCAGGTGAGATGAAGGCCAAGAGCTTACCTGTCACATGTAAAAAAAAAGCATGATTCATATCTTGCTTATTCTATACAAATTATAGTAAAGATCTATCTAGAATTCTTAGTTCTCTTACTGTTATTTTTATGTAAATACACCAGAAATATATAAAAAATGTTAAGAAAATTATCAATTAAGCTAACAAATATATAAAATTACTTTGACAAAAAAAAAACTAATAAAAAGTCATAACAGTGTTTCACTAGCACTGGCGAGAGCTGAGTGAAATTATGTTTGGTTTGTATTCAGGTTAATAGCAGCAATATAATACTCGTACCTACAGCTGTTTTAAAAATCACTTAAATTTTTAAGTAGGCATTAACACTGACTCAATCATTCACATTGAGGTGCATTTTAAATGTTCTTAACGAATAGACAAATCACTCTCTCTCAACTGTGGTGTAAGACTGGACTTTTTAGAATCAAGACCATTTTTGGATTTAGGGTTTTTGCCATAAAATTGAACCTTTCAATTTTTGGGATATTTAAACGACTGCATCATTAACTTACAATAGGACATAAAATAACATTTTTTTTATCATCTTATTAATTAAAACAAACACGTTTAACGGCATTTTAAAACATAATGGCCATTATTTATAAAAAACTAGCTGTTGCAAGCGTGGGATATTCAAAAAACCATAGTAACCGCGGATGAAGTTGTGGTCGTCCGTTTTTGAGTATCCCACGGGAACTCTTTAATTTTTTCTCAAAGTCCCAGCCCGATCGGTTTAAAATTGACAAAGTTTCATACAAACTTTCATCCCCTATTTTATCCCCTTGGGGGTAGAATTAATCAAAATCCTTTCTTAGTGGATGCCTACGTCATAACATCTACCTGCATGCCAAATTTCAGCCCGATCCGACCAGTGGTTTGGGCTGTGCGTTGATAGATCACTATGTCAGTCAGTCATCTTTGAGTTATATATAATATAGAAATTCTTATTTGTAGGTAATAATTTTAATATATCTCACTTAAGTAAATAATAAATAAAGCGCAGTAACCATACTATCTACTTCAACACTATAGAGATACAAGGACCTTTTCATGAATAAGTAATAAAACCACAATGCGGATTCGAAATCGTATACGAAGCACCGAACTTTTCCCATCACTAGTACCTACAGCATACTAAGTTGTCCGATTGGGTGTATTCTGGAGTTAGTGTTGAACTTCGATAAATTTTATACGATACTACTCACACGCGGCTGCAGACGACATTGTAATAAGAGGAGATTTGATACTTATTTGTGCGCACATTTCATTTGCTTTCTACACAGAAACTATGCAGCGTAATATATATAACGCAGATATTGAATAAAATATGAGTCTCATTATCTTTATGAGGAGATCCGCAGGGAACCGAAAGGGTTATCGACATAGCCCACATAATTGTGAACCTTAAGTGGCAGTGAGCAGGACAAATTGCTCGTAGAACTGACGGCAGTCAGTCCATTGCTATAGTCCGCGTTTCACCAAGCAGTGACTGCACTCATCGTGACAGGTGGTGAGCCCGTCGCCGCTATAAGCTATTGAAGTCGCCTTTTACGACACCCAAGGGAAGAGATGGGTTGGTAGTATTCTTTTAAAGAGCCGCTACCACACGGCTAAATTGTAATATGCGCAAAATTATTATAAACTGTTTTTAAGCATTCCAAGCTATGATTCTAAAATGTTCCTAAGACGCTATAAATTGCGTGTTCGCTTTGGTGAAGGTCGCAGGAAGTCGCTGGATGCGGGTGGCGAAGGACAGGTCGTTGTGGAGATCATTGGGGGAGGCCTATGTCTAGCTGTAGACGTCATCAGCTGATGGATAGATGGATGGACACTTTACACTGTGATTAGGAGATGTTCAACTTATGAACTAGCACGGTATACCCACCACCAACCCATGGTCTTACCTGCCTTACGGCATACAGACCGAATCACGGGAGAGCGCGGGGTCCTTGCGAATGCTCTTTCCCACACCGCGCTTGTTCTATGCTCCCTACAAATTCTATTTCCATCCCTATTGTTGGCACCTCTTCCCCTTCTGGGTCTTGGCAGCGACAGTCACAGGACTTCGCGTCGGGCTGCTCTTCTGCTGAACTAAACTAGCAAGGTATAAGGAGGAGAATAAACTGCTGTGCATATTTTGCCGAATTGGAATGGACGGGGCGGAACGGACTACTTGTTCGAGAGGATCGCGGGTTCGATCCCCGCCTGTACCGTGTTTAAATAAAACTTATGTACAGTTCATTGAGAATATTAAGTAGAGTAAAGTATTTATTTATTCATTATTCCAGATAACTAAGGTGATGAACAATATTGAAGTGCCGCTGTAATATGCCTTTTCAGGTGCATGAATTTAAACAATTCAATTCTTAATATTAATGTCAAAGATGAATTTAATTATTATTAGGTATATATGCAAGTGTAGAAAGAAAATTTGTTATCTATTTAATATTGGGTCCTTACCTATGAAATTGGTGTTTTTTTTCTCTCTTAGTATTTCGTCTGTAACTATTAAGATTCAGAGTATTCCTAAAAAATAATTACCTCGTCTAAAAATAGACTATATTTTTTAGCTCTTTTGATTTGTTTTGATAATTTGTTGTAAGTTTAATTGTGTTAAAATTGGACACGGAGACAACTCTTTTTAAGTGCCTCCCGAATACATCATTTTATTTGCATTCACTTAAAAACGATAAATAATTTTTATGAAGTGTGATATTACACATATTACTAAAGCTTGTCTAATAATAGATGCCAAATATTATTATCTTTGTATTTGTCGTTGTGAAGAAAACTGAAAAAATTTTAGTATGGAAAATGCAGAATTCCCTAAAATCTCCATACAAAACACCATTTTCATAGGTAAGGAACTAATATAAGCATATGAAATACAATATCAAGTAATGCGAAAACAATGTCAAAACAGCTGTATTAAAATTTATCAAGTGAAAATTCGTTGACACTATAATAAGCCTTATTGATTAGAAGCTCTTTAATGTATTTTTAAACAAAATATAGTGTTCTATGTCCAATATAACTTTTGGAAGGTGATTATAAATGCTTGGGGCCACACAGAAAATCCTCTTATTATACTGCGTAGATTTATGCACTGGAAAACGAAGCTTTCTTACTGTGTCTTTTGGATTTTTGGTTTTCATATAGCTCCATGTTGCATTTCGCAAAAAGCACTGTCTCCATTATATACAAACATGGCAATGTCATAACTACTTAATAAGCTACAGTATATCAAATAGTCCTGGTGCATCGCAACAGGTTCGCCACCTGTTACATGGGGATTTAATGTATCTGGCGAAATGTGTTACACCTCTGCCAACCTCTTCGTTATGCTATTATATTATGACATTGACACATTGACATTGGACGACCATGGTCGAGTGGTCTGTATGCCAGTCTCAAAGCGTCGCCATCTCGAGAGGTTCTTGGTTCGATCCCCAGTGGGGCAAATGTTTGAGTGCAGATTTTTCAGACATTTGTTCTCCAGTCTTGGATGTTTATATATATGTAATTATATATATTCAGGATATTTATATGTATTTATCTATTAAATATATTTAACCGTCATCTAGTGTCCGTAACACAAGCAGCATTAGTTGTTAAATGGGGCTAGTTGATAGGTGTGAATTTTTGAAAATATTTATTTATTTATTGAACGAAGCTATACCATTTTATTATATACCATGTGCACTAATTGTTCAAATGTGGTCTTAAAGCAGTAAAGCGTCTTCCATCCCATAAAACATGGTTGATCTTTCGCATCGATATCAAAGTGCCTAAGGGCGCACGTACCTTTAAGAAGCAAAATTAGTATTAAAATCAAAAGCCGTACAAGTTAACGGATAAACAAAAACCAAGTGAACATTCACATCAAAGAGAGAGTTCAAAATTGTTGCTTCTCTCTTATAAAATTGGCGGCGTTATTTGAACGGTTTGCTTTCAATATATGAAGTAAAGCTGCTTTGGCTACGGTTGAACTTTGGATGGGTGACCAAAATTTTGTGATCTTGTGTTTTGAAATACACGTTAAGATGTTGGTGAGAAACTATTGTAATTACAATCGGGACCAACGCCTTAATGTGCCGACCCCACTTTTGATCACCCATCCATGGTCCAACCATGACAAATGGTGCTTTGTTTACAAGTAATTTGCAGAGATAAAATATACATACATACATTACGACTACAATCCCCCAAGGGTTAGTCAGAGACCAAGCAAAAGCACCGCTAAAGCAGTCCCTCACCATAGCCCGCGCTTCACCAAGCAGCGGTTACACTCAGCGTGACAGGTCGTGAGCACGTCACCACTGTAAGCTATTACAGGTGTGTGAGATCTCAGGATGTAAGAGAAGCGACACCAGTGCTGCTAACAATATTCCTGCTAACGACATCCGCCGCTCTCTATCACATGCTCAAAATCCATTAACTACCTATTACATCCCGAACAAACTAATTATCAGTCCAACAAGACGTCTTACGTCACTTTCACTGCGGTAATAAATGAAAGAGAGGTAATTTTATTATGGAGGCAGAAACAATTTTTCCCACGTCATTTAATAGAACGCCGCTGGAAACGCATTACACGATTCCTACTGTCACACCGTTGCGTAACGTGTGGATAACTCCCTAAGAAATATTAATTCACACTTTTAGATATCATGCTATAATAATAATTATGTCGTTTTTATCCATATTTAGCTGTAATATAGGTTACATTATATAGTTGGAATTAGCTTTTTGAATTACTCTTTAATTATACAGGTTGAATGGTAAGAATATACCAATGTATAATAAACATGTTTAGGCACATTATACCTGCATGTGGGTATGCTGCACTAGCTATCTTCACATGGACTACTCTTATTTATTTATTTATTTAACAATTTATTGTACACAGAAAAACATAACAACGAAACGACAAATTACAAAGACAGTACAAAGGGTGTGGCCTATTCCTAACAGAAATGTCTCCCAGCCCACCTGCGATAGGAGATATGGCAAGAAACGAAAATGTCGCGTGTACACTATGAATAAATATAAAACTTAAATATAATATGTAGTAAATTTGATAAATATAAAATATAATACTTAAAATACAAATATACATACCAAATATATATTTATATACATAGATGAATATACTTATATAAAGCTCCTCTCGCCTCTTCTGCTTATCATCAGGTAGTGTGGAGTCATTTCCTGAGATTAAAAAAAAAACTGGTCTTTGGATTTATACCTGTCTCTTTTTATTGAGGCGAATCAGAGCGAGATGGACGGTGTTTTGCAGAGTGAATTCGTAAACCATGAGTTGAAACCGAGAAACTGGTCGGTCCGAAAGTTAAATGTCTTGTCACCTCATATTTTATAAGTGTGCATTTTTTATTATCATCTGTTTTATAATTCTTAAAGCCAAAAAATATAACTAATTTGTAGAAACATAAAATAAATAAACGAAACCAGTAGAAATAGTTTAACTCCTTGAGGGTCAGCGCGAGCACCGGTTTCGCAAACATACATATATGTATATGTTTAAATTGTGGCCATTTTTCTGATTGAGAGGATAACGTGCATTCTGAAGCGCGAAAGAACCCGAAATTACAAAATACATTCGGCGTCAACATAACGATAAACAAAGGCCATAAAGGCGTTACTACAAACCTGATAAACATAAACAACATAACATAACTAATCGGTAATTTTCTCGTAACTAGCGGCACTAGCGTTTGACACTGCCACTCATGTTTAATTGATTGTTCGAGCTGTCGTTAACGATGTAACAGAACTCGATAATCGTTCTGTGTATCGATTACTATCGGTTAAGGTTTCATTAGACGACAGCAATTAAAGTGTCATAATACTAATTTAATTCGTACAATTTGTAACTTGAAGATAATTAATTTTGATTTGTGGTGCGATAGTATGGGGATGGATTGAATGGAAACAGTATTATGAAATAGAAAAATAGAAATAGACTTGTTTGTTTTCATAAAAACACGGTTTACAAGTTGACATAGGCATGTTATTAATAGAATCAAATGTTTTACCATACTGGCATGCAAAATTATCGTAAATCACATTAATTACAAATGCCAAAATAGGTTATAGAGTAATATTAAAAATTAAAATATCAACTAGGTACTTTAAATACAATAATAATTGTTTTAATTTAGATTGCAAAGCTATTGCTAATATATATTTTTATTGTTACGTTTATGATTAAATAATGAATTGGTTATGTAGAAGTTTAAAAAGAGACAAAGATAAATAGAATAGTTTCATACATGTCGTCCTGCCTCTATGCCTGAAGGGGTAGGCAGAGGTGTTAACACCCACAGATTTAGGTTCATGTATTTTTTTTTTTTTGGTTATTTTAAACAGAGTCAGTCAGTTAAATCATTAAGCTTTGTGTTCTGGCTTGCCTTTTCCAGTCATCCTAATAAAATATTAAACCTATCTCCCAAACGCCTTACAACGCCATCTATTGAACATCAAGTAAACCAGTGCGTAACTGAGCGCGAGCGCCGCATGCTTGCGTGTGTTGTCAAGAGAAAAACAAAATCAGTGTACTTAATGGTGACTTGAGCGGCAATAGCCCAATTTCTGTTCGCTTCAAAAAGGACATTCAGTAATACAATAAACTATTGTTTAAATCGGGATCCGGATCCGTGCTAGCATTGGTGAAGAGACGTGAGTGTAATTTAATCTAGAAAACCCGGGGACTGATCGTGATCCCTACGCCGGCCGGCTGAGTTAAGTGTGTGAGCTGCCGCTGAAGATATTGCAAGTAAGTCCTTCCTTCCTGTTTCCTCGTAAGCCTGGCTTGTGCCCTTACAGTAGGTCAAACAATAGTGAGATCAAGGTATTATTTTAACTTATCGCAAAGCAAGGTGTGAACTAGCTCGACGCAAAATCAGCTTTTTCCACCACTTTGAATGAGTATAAGGCCCGCTGTGATGAAGACTTGGATTTAAAAACAGAATTGTTATTCTCTTATGTGTAAAATTAAAAGAAAATGATTCAGGACGCTTCCGCTTCCAATTCGCTAAAATTGCCAATTTTATTTCCAATTTCTCAGCCTTAGTGCTTGAGACAATGCCGGTAGCTAATTGTTTTGATTAACTTCTGCCTACGAAGTCACATTTTATGAATTTTTAATGGTTTTTGATTATGGGTGAGTTAATTGCTGTTTCGTTTCTACCCACCAACCCGCATTGGGCCAGCGTGGTGGTGTTACGGCCAATACTGCTCATGTATTTCTTCATGAGGAAGGCCCTGTGCCCAGCAGTGGGACGTATATAGTCTGAGGACGAATTGCTGTTTGAGTTATAAATTGTAACTAACAGTATTTGAACCGATATAGAAATCATTAAAATAGGAATAAAAATTTAAAAATTGCTTTGAAAATGTGTTACTTGTACCTTCAGACTCACCACCTACAATGACAACAAAATTTTACAACATCGTTAACAAAAATATCCAGTGTTGGTCTGGGACACAAAAATAATGTACCAACTGCTTTTCTTGCCTAGCATGTCGTAAAAGGCGACTAAGGGCGTGTTGCGTACTGGGTCTGTGATTGTGTAGGCGATGAGCTAGCCACTTGTTACTACTCTTTCACGATTTTTCATCTGACCAAACCCAATTTTTGTTTGACTAAATGTGGTCTTAAGGAACACAGTGCTCCTCTACCTGCTACTCTGCCTGCTCCTTCGGGGACTATAGGCGTGATTTTATGTATGTATGTATGTTAACAAAAATGACTGGTTATCTGTAGTTCTAAGAAAATATTTCGGTATATCTCCTATTTGATTTTTTAAATTCTATTCTGTACTTCTCTGTACTGACCCATTTCAGTTGATCACTCTGGTAGCAATAAAAAAGAATGTAACTTCTTTGAGCTTCATAAAAGACTTTAATTACAATTAGGTACTTTTCAATATACAATACACATTGTATATTAATCATATGTGGCGAAATAAAAGCATTTCATTTCTATTTCATTATTATACCAACTAACATAAACGTGCTAGTTTATGTTAGTTGGTGTAAAAAATAGTAGATAAATTCCTTGCAGCCAACATAATGGTGGTCTATATCATCAATGCCATTGATTGCTATAAAAATAGTAGTGTTAGTATTGATTTGCCACGTCAAACGTCATGTCCTTGATAATTTCAAAAAAGTGTTCGAATTAACAGAAATCTAATTCATATCCATTGAAATTTGGTTAGAGAGTACGCCGACAGACTGTTGCACAGTTTGGCAGATTTATATTTAAGGATTTGTATTGTGTTATTTAGAAATTAAATTAATAAAAAAAAAGACGTGTGGCACTCGGGGACTGCCGCGGTAAAGCTATTGCATAGCATTTTGTATCAACTTATGCAATTATAATTTTATTTATTTATTTTATTCATGCAGTATTTCTTTTTCTTTGATATTAATTCAAGTTACACTTTTTGAGCGTGGTGACCGATAAAAAACAAATTTTTCTATTATTAAATAAATAAAAAAAGTTAATATTGTTTAAAATATTTTTTTTTAAATTTTTTTTTTTCTCATAAACAGCTGCTTATGTATTCGTCCGATTTCGGAGCAGCTCGTCTCGAGTTTCGTAGAGTCGTACAATACGTCTAATCGCACGCAGACAACGCCGTGTCGAAGACTGCCGAACTGAAACGACGTTAGACGATGCACGGCCTTCAAGCCACACCTCCTTGCGCATCGGAGTGGGGAGCGTGAGGTTTTTTCGTTACGGAATTTCTGGATTCGATCCCTGCGCTCAAGGCCCGCGATAGAAGCTATGCAATAGCTTAAAAACATACAAATAAGGCATATTAACATTAAGAGAAAAAGTTAAGTATAACGCGCGCTACGGTGTGACAGGCGGCCACATTAAAATGTAAAATCCGGGCTCTGGAGTGCTTTAATTTCCTAAAGGCCGATCCCATCAGCCGCTACCCGCTCCGGGCTCTTACCCACGATACAATGACCGACACATTTGGGATGACACTTCTAAACTTTTTTGACGACTCATTTGATGGCGTTCGAGCTTTTAAGATGTGATGAGGAGGGATGAATGTCACATTACAAGAAGGATGCATGGATGTGGACGGACCTAGAGTTAGAGGAAGACCAAAGAAGTGATGGATTGAATGCGTGAAGAATGATATGAGGATAAAAGTAGTGGATGCTGAGCTGACGAGTGACAGAGGAGAATGGAAGAAGAAGACATGTTGTGCCGACCCCACCTAGAGTGGGAAAAGAGCAAGAAGAAGAAGAGACAGACTTTGGAATGGAAGGTCTCGTTGTCTTATCTTGTGAAGGAATTTAAATTTTCCAACTAATATTTTCTCTGTTAGATGATAGTTTAATGCAGCGGTAGCTGAGTTGGGACGGACGGGGCACTACTCGTTCGAAGGCTTCGAGAAACGTTATCTAAGGTAAAAGACAAATTTTACATATCTGTGTAGAGGATGATAGTAATTTTGATGACAATGACAGCTAATTTTATAACAAAAAACAGTTGTCAAAAGTTAACATAGAAATTGGCATACTATTATTACAAGCCCACCCCTCCTATATTAGGTATATATATTTATTCTTAACATAGAATTGCCAATATTTATAAAAACTCACCCTTCCTGTATTTCATAGTCTCGACTTACCTGAAATAGCAACATAAAGAATTATTGTTAATGTAAAGGCTTAAAATATCCCAAAAATTTATGCTAATCCTTAAAATCATAAACAAATTATATGAAAATTGCGGAGCTCGGGAAATGGAGTTCGGTGGCGTAGTGGTTGGTACGCTTTGGCTTGTGATCGAAAACAGAGCTACCTTCGCCATTGTCAGTCGGTGGATGGGTGACCAAAAATTTGTTATCACAATCTCCTCCTTGTTTCGGAAGGCACGTTAAGCCGTTGGTTCCCCCCCCACGTTTTCAACCCCCGTTATAGGCCTGTTCTACCCCCGTTTCTAGGCCTGTATTTTATTTACGTATTTACGCTGAGGAAAGATGAAAATTTATCCCGTACACATGCCCCTAAAATTCATAAAGGCAAAAATTAACTCCTCATATTTAAACATACATATATACAATCACGCCTGTGATCCCCGAAGGGGATGGCAGAGTCCAAGGAGCACTGTGTCCCTTAAGACCACATTTAGCCATACCAAAATTGGGTTTGGTCAGGTGAAAAATCGGGAAAGAGTAGTAACAAGTGGCTAGCTCATTGCCTGCACAATCACAGAGCCAGTACCCAATACGCCCTTAGTCGCCTTTTACGACATTCTAGGCAAGAAAAGCAGTTGGTACATTCTTTTTGTGTCCCGGAACAACACGGAACCATATTTAAAATCGATTATAAAACAAATAATTGTTATTTAACTCTAAAACATTTTCTCTTAAACCTGGCATAAGACTCAAGATTTGTGTTTACTCTTACAGCAAAAAAACATTACAATGGCCATTTGAAAATACACCCTACCGCTCTGTTAAGAAGAAACAAAACTCCGCGACCGTCGCGGCTTTTCCTTAAAGTCTTTTCGTGGTTCCGTTTACATCGTGGTTAATTTTTCATGGTTCATCAACGGTTTTTAAGACCCCTCCTTAAATACGTTGTAGATAACTTTATAATGAAGAAGAAATGGAAATAGCCTTTCATAGAAGAAAAAAGTCTACAGTATTTTAAGGCAACATAAAATAACGTGAACTTAACGTGAATAGCAGTACTCGCGGGAGAAATCGCTAATAATTAATTGGCAATATAATTGGCAAAGTGAAAATTGTGATTCCATATTGACTCACCTAAAATTCTTTATCATATTATTGGGTCTTTACCTATGAAATTGGTGTTTTTTTTCTCTCTTAGTATTTTGTCTGTAACTATTAAGATTCAGAGTATTCCTAAAAAATAATTACCTCGTCTAAAAATAGACTATATTTTTGAGCTCGTTTGATTTGTTTTGATAATTTGTTGTAAGTTTAATTGTGGTAAAATTGGACACGGAGACAACTTTTTTTAAGTGCCTCCCGAATACATCATTTTATTTGCATTCACTTAAAAACGATAAATATTTTTTATGAAGTGTGACATTACACATATTACTAAAGCTTGTCTAATGATAGATGCCAAATATTATTATCTTTGGATTTGTCGTTGTGAAGAAAACTGAAAAAAATTTAGTATGGAAAATGCAGAATTCCCCAAAATCTCCATACAAAACACCAATTTCATAGGTAAGGACCTAATATTTGTCCTTCTACCTATTTGTGTTCGTAATATTCACTCTTCATAATATCAATTTTCATACTTTTTTTATTCATCAACGGAGCTCGTTACAGTAGGTACAGTAACCTGTACCAATTTTATTCAATCAAATCTTTCCTCTTTATAAAATTACTATAGTATAGATAATTAAAATAACAACGCAATACATCGCAACACACACGCAAGTAAATCTCAACCCTCAAACTACCTTAGACTATCAGGAACCCTAACAAGAAGAAGTTAAAAACCAAAGGTTAATCACCTAATAACTCACTGGCACTATTTCTCAGAGCGCGCACCCCTAAAGGGCAGGCCACATTGCCAGCAAGCAGGCGGGCAAACGGGCGAAGTACAGCAAAATAAATTTCTAACCCTCCACCTCCCATGGCCACACCAACCTCTCGGTTTAGTGGCCCAAACTCGAGAGATGCGCGCGGATACTCCAACTGCACTTACAGCGCGCATTGCTGAACTCATCAACAACAACCTATGCTCGTCCACTGTTCGACATAGGTCACTCTCGATTTTCAGCCATTCTCATCCAGTCCACTCCAGCCAACCTATAAATCGTCATCCCATCCTGTCACAGGCTATCCCACACTACGTCCACCGAGTCGCGCTCTTGAAGAGCTTTACGACTCCAACGGTCGTCAGTTCTACAGCAAATGTAACCTACTCACTGCCACTTCAGTTTGCTAATACGGTAGGCTATATGCGGTGATTCTAGTTCTCTGGCGGATCACATCATTCCTAATATAGTACTTCAGAGATACTCCGAGAATAGCCCTTTCCATTGCTCACTGAGCAACTTTAAACTGGCGGACTGGTCAAACCGTAAGTGTTCAATGCTTAACTCTCTACAAATTATCTTAGTCCACCAGTCATTCCTTCCCCCTTTCCTTCCCCCAATGGGGATATGACAGCGATGGAATCTGACAAGCTAAGCTAAGATTCTGCGAACAAGGTGACTAAGTGACATCGCTCAAATCGATTGCTATTTCATTTTTCATTCGCATCGTTGACCTTAGCTCTGTAGTTCGTGGTGTACTAAAATACTAAGGGGTCATCCTCATCCATAAATCACGTCACACAATAAGGAAGAGGGGGTTTACTAAATGTGACTTTGTGTGACATGAAAAGAAAGAAAGAAAGAATGAGTTTATTGGCCATACATGCAAATACATGATATATCATACAACAACAATAAAAATAAAAAAAATAAATCCGTATTACAGGCCAATTAGGTCTCTGCCTCAGCATAATGTTACAGCGACCAACGTCACTGTGGCGCTGGTATTCTGGCAGGACCTACAGTAAATAATATAATTAATATAAACCTTAATAATACAAAAAATATATATATAAAAATTAACAGTTGTAACAGAACAAAATATATAGATAACAAATTTTAAAAGTTTAAGTCACAGATGACATGGCCGTAAAGGGCTTAGTTCCCTTTGCCTTAAGGGAAGGGGTCACATTTCATAATCTGTTTTAAAACACAAAATCTTAAACAGAAATATAACGAATTTCAGAACTGCTATTCTCGGAACGGCTGAAATATGTGACCGGCTGGAAAAAACCGAGGAGGGGTCAAAAATCATGAAATTTGTGTGACGTAATTTACAGATGGCACCAAAGACGGTGTTCGTTTGTTTCGCTCGCTCGCTGGTAATGAGACCTATGCTTAAGGAGCTAGTAGGATCGAGTCAAAGCCAACCACAAGAGCCGACTTTACTTTGAAGCTAATGTGGTGGACTTTACGGTTTGAATTTCCATGAAGACAATCTTCCAAACTACCTCGCGTAAAATATACAAAAATTTGCAAAAATGTTGGGCGCCAATGTTAGTGAAATAAAAAACGGAAGAAAATGGTTTCGTTGTTATTTCAAAATCATGATATGGGTAAATTATTGTACTCATTATAAATGAGCAGATAAGACCATCTTATACAAAATTAAGTGATTAATTACGACTTTTATTGTAATAACATACATATAATCACGACTATTATCCCCTAAAGTTTAGACAGAGACTAGGCAAAAGCACCGCAAAAGCAGTGCATTCCTATAGTCCGCGCTTCACCAAGCAGTGACTGCACTCAGCGTGACAGGTGTGAGCCCGGCGCCGCTATAAGTTATTGGATGTTGTGCAGTTCTAAGTCCATTAGTCGCCTTTTACGACACCCAAGGGTAGAGATGGGTTAGTATTCTCTTAATAACAATTATAACAAAGGCAATTTTGTAATCTAAAGAAGTAGCTCACTTAAAACTGCACAACCAATAGCTTCTAACGGCGGCGGGTTCACCACCTGTCACGCTGAGCAATAATTTATGTGCTGTCACAGCTTGGTGAAGCGCAGATAATGGCAGTGGACTGCTTTTGCAGTGCTTTTGCCTAGTCTTTGGTTAACCCTTAGGGGATTATAGTCGTTATTATATGTATGTATGTAAAGAAATATCTGGCTTTTGAAAATCAAATTTCCAACTTCTTCAGAGGCTAAGTTCTATTATATTTGTAAACTTTGTAACTAGTGCAATAAAGATGGAGCTTTCAGATGTCTAGATCGAACGCTTTGGTTTCGCGAAACTTAGACGATGTTCACCATGGCTGGCCCACAGATGAGTTCACCAATCAGAAGCAGTCTCCTTTTCCTTGTTGAAGAGGGGACCCACTTACCGTACCTATTGTTGGCTTGGCGGTAAGCGTGTGTCCTCCTCAGCTTATATACGTCCCACTGCTGGGCACAGGCCTTCCTCATGGTGAAACACATGAGTATGTGCCGTAATTCTACCACATTGGCCCAATTGGTGGGTAGAAACTGTCGCAATTGCCACCGGGACCATCAACGGCTTAACGTGCTTTCCGAAGCACGGAAGAGCTCGAGATCACAAAGTTTTGGTCAACCACAGCCTGACCATGGTTAAGGTCGCTTTGTTTTCAATATCAAAAGCCAAAGCGTACTAACCATTACGCCATCGAACTCCTCAAAGAGCAGAGTAGCCCATTAGAAGCGTGTGTAGGAGCAAGTAATTTTCGACGCTAAAAATCCCCATTATTTGTTTCTTATTTCTGCGGTGCAGAAAATTGTTTAATTACCTGTCTTAAGTAGAAAAAAATATAATTTTCTACTTGCCTAGAAATTATAAGTAAAATACCCATTCGAATTGGTAATAATTTCCTGGTAGCTAGCGATTAGTTAATATATAACTGGACGACCATAAGAGAATGTATTACCAAAATTGAGTAAATGATAGGAGTACACATACATAAATTATAAAAACGACTATTATCCCCTAAGGGTTAGTCAGAGACTAGGCAAAAGCACCGCCAAGCAGTTAATTGCCATAGTCCGCGCTTCACCAAGCAGTGACTGACGTGACAGGTGGTGAGCCCGTCGCCGCTATAAGCTATTGGATGTTGTGCAGTTCTATGGCCATTAGTCGCCTTTCACGACACCCAAGGGAAGAGACGGGTATTATTTTGATAAACACGGCTCTCACGCTGAACAGTATGATATCTATGTATATTTGGAAGCTCAGTAATATAAAATCGTTTCGCCGTTTCCCCGCTCAAGTATCGATCTTCCCATAAACATTATCACGCTTCATAGAAAAAAAACTTGATTTCTGGGTTATAAAAAATTATATTATCTTTTCCTTTAAAGGTACTTAAGGCCCGGGATGTTATTATACTTAAACCTAAGCTCCTTACCTCTGACCGCTTACTACAACGGGGAGGCGGACGTCCGCAACGCGTAAGGAGAATTGCTAATGTCCATGAAATATCTATCTATTAAGGTTTTGATATTCTAATATTGGGTCCTTACCTATGAAATTGGTGTTTTTATTCTGTCTTAGTATTTTGTCTGTAACTATTAAGATTCAGAGTATTCCTGAAAATTAATTACCTCGTCTAAAAATAGACTATATTTTTGAGCTCTTTTGATTTGTTTTGATAATTTGTTGTAAGTTTAATCGTGTTAAAATTGGACACGGAGACAACTCTTTTTAAGTGCCTCCGAATACATCATTTTATTTGCATTCACTGAAAAACGATAAATAATTTTTATGAAGTGTAATATTACACATATTACTAAAGCTTGTCTAATGATTCATGCCAAATATTATTATCTCTGGATTTGTCGTTGTGAAGAAAACTGATAAAATGTTAATATGGAAAATGCAGAATTCCCTAAAATCTCCATACAAAACACCAATTTCATAGGTAAGGACCTAATATTTTTAAGGCCTTCATTTGAAGCTACTACGTTTTTCTCTGAAGACAAATATAGTATTTTGTCAGACTTTAATGCACTCGTTCTCAGCCTGTGTCGTGGTCAGGTGATGTAGAAATAAAATCGGAGATGTCACTTATTGTATACTTAAGATAATTAATTAAGAAATTAAAGCACACTGAAACAATTTATAAAAAGGTAAATTTCACAAATCACTGAACATAAAACTTAAAGATACTAGTATTACCAAATGTAGGGCTACTTACAACAGTGCCTTGGAAAAGATATTTAAATTTTTTGATCATTTATCCTTATAGTTTATTAACTAAAGTATATTATTATGATCTTATTATCTTATTAGATACGGGACGAGGCAGACCTAGGCGAACGTTTCTCGACCAAATCAAAGACGTTCTAGAGAAGGGCCAGGTCAAAAGTACCCGAAATCGCCGAGCATGAATGAGGACTGTAATGAGAGTTGATGAAGCGAAAGAAATATGCAAGGATCGTAGCAAGTGGAAGGATGTAATCTCTGCCTACTCCTTGGGAAAATGGCGTGACTTATGTATGTGTATGTATATTATGTATGTTATTATCAACACTTTATGTTTATATTTTATTGGCGTCGAGGCAACCGCTCCAGACGCAGAATCTGATGAAAAAAGAGACAGATGGTTAGTTTAAAAACAGAAACAAAGAGAAAATGGCCAGAGAAGAGCGCAATGACAGCAAAGAGTCTGCAATTAGATTTACATGAAATACTTTTGCACGTCAATATTTTTTTTCCTACTAGCTATAGCAACTTGTGTCAAGCCTATACACGTCTAATTTCTGAGCACAGGCCTTCCTCATGGAGAAACACATGAGGAGTATGGGCTGTAATACCACCACGCTCGCTGGCCCATATTAATAATATGTTAAACGACCTCCATGGTCGAGTGGTCTGTACGCCGGTCTCAAGGCGTCGCCATCTCGAGAGGCGGTACCCGGTACCCGGTAGGCGCAAATGTTTGTGTCAACTCCAGAAATATGTAACCACTTTTGTCAGTAAATGACTCAAGAAGGAAATAAAGCTCTAAAATGTATATACATATTTTTGTACTCGACTGTAAATATTGTGTATTATATAATATATGTATTCTAGATATTTATACGTATTCATTTATTAAACATATCTGTCCGTCATCTAGCATCCGTAACACAAGCAGTATTAGTTGCTTAATATGGGCTAGTTGATCTGTGTGAGTCGTGATTATATGTTTGTATGTATTATTAGAACTGCTAATCCGTACGAAAAAAGGTCGTTGACATCTGACCTCAAAAGCGTAGCGAGCGAAGCGAGCATGACGCGGCAGCGGATGGGGGATGTCGCAAGCGATTAATCACTTTTCGCCTGCCACATTCTCTGCTGTGATAAACTTTACAGATTCGTCAGTTGTGCTATATGTATCTATAGGTATATTTGAATCACACTGTATTTTTTAGCCGTAGATTGAAATCTTTTAGGTACCCACATTCGCGGAAAGTCTGTCGACTAGGAAAGTACTTAATTGTAAGGTAACAAATAATTTCTGTTTCTTTTTCTTATTTTGCATTTTAATGTAACAATGTTTAAATTTACATAATTGTTTATGTATTTCAAATTCAATAAAGAGTATAACAAAGTTTAAGGGCGCGTTATTTAATTGTTACTGATTGACTGTTATGGTTGGTTTTTTCTAGACCAACAGTTAAAATATTGACCAATGGCGTAAATAATCATAGACAATTTAACCACTTCACGATGCTGCATTTAAGGGTCCTTCTTTGATACAATTGCTAAAATCTAGATCAATAGCATCAATGGAAAATGAGTGACGTCAGCTTGACCAATGGTTAAACTTACAATGAAAATATTGGCATTTTTTAATATGCTCCGCATTTTTCGCCAGCATTTTTCGCCGCATTTTTCTTAACGCAGCATCGTTTAGTGATTTTTTGACTATTGTCCATTCTGACGTTGCCATTGGTCAATATTTAAGCACTTGGCCAAGCTCACCGCGGATCAAAAAATCCACCCTAAGTAAAATTACGACCGGCGGCACAACTGTGGTATATTGCTTTGCGAATGTAATTATGTTCATCGTAAATTTAATCGGGATCACAAGCCATCAGGGATAGTCAATTATTATATTAACTCTATAATGCAGTGTACAGCATCTAAAATAATGTCACGAAGCCAACAGTAACTAACTAGCAAGTCAAGTCCTAAGGGCACGGCCATATGGGGTTCAAGAAAACAATAATATGAATTTGGTTTTTTTGTATTTTTGTTTGATGAACTGGGTGATGCGATTTAGATTGGATATTAAGGTCCACTTGCAGGAAAGCTTAATGTAGTTTTAAATTAGATTTAGCAATTTTTCATAATTATAGCCTTAATAAAATAATTTCAAAAATCGAATTTGAAACTAGACTTAAAAATCGCAACGGACCTTAATTTTTTGCCACTGTTCATTTGAATGTACAAAACTTCACTATCTCAAGTTCTGCCGTTCTTCAAAAGGCACGGGTTGCTATTACATTGATTCTTACTTACCAATCCGAATTTTGACAAAAATAGGGACTAGCAAGATGGAACAGAGATGCGAATGTTGCGATGGATGTGTGGAGTCACAAGAATGGACTAGATCAGGAATGAGTATATTAGAGGAAGTTTGAAAGTGGCGACAGAAAAGATTAGGAGCAATAGGTTAGCGTGGTATGGACATGTGATGAGGAGGGATGAATGTCACATTACAAGAAGGATGCTAAGCATGGATGTGGACGGACCTAGAGCGAGAGGAAGACCAATGAAGCGATGGATTAAATGCGTGAATGATATGAGAATAAAAAAAGTGGATGCGGAGTTGACAAGTGACAGAGGAGAATGGAAGAAGATGACATGTTGTGCCGACCCCACCTAGAGTGGGAAAAGGGCAAGAAGAAGAAGGGACTAGCAAGATGAAGCTGTTTTCTATTGTCAATGCTCTCCTCATAAAGGATCAGTACGCAAGTCATATTCAGATTAAAACAGAGGGGCAAACATGCACATAGTTCAACGATTGAAGATATCACCACCGCCCATGTACACGTTAATGCAAAAGCGTTGCAACCCTTTAATATAGTAAGAGAACGGTCTTTTCTAGAAGGACTGAAGGTCTATAACGTATTAAAAATAAAAATTACTCACTAAAATGTCTATAAAACTCAAATTCATAAAAGAAAGCCCAAGATCAAAACTCTAGGACACCGATCCCACTTCTTTCTTTCATTGGATTTTTCAGCCACTATTAAAAACTTTTTTTTACTTTTTTTTTTTTTTTTTTAATTTCTTAAATTTCAGCCTTAGGCAATCATGTTATCTTCCCTAAACATCAACCTCGCCCTTATGTTCAAAAATATATATTTTCCAAATTTAGCCAAAACTCGCACGTAGACGCCCCCTAACCATGAATCTACAGAAATTAATGAGGTTCCCTTTTTAGCTGCCCAGTATATTGCTCGCCAGTGACTAAGTGTTCTGCGATTTTTTGTGAGCTTCCGAAATGAGCTTCTGGGTTTAAAATGTATGTTAGGTCTTAATATACTAATAACGGGGCTATTATACTAATCATGGTAGAGACTGGGTACTAAAGATCATTACTACAGATATACATTAACATCGATGACGCAAATGCATGTACTACGGAAACCCCGACCAAACGTCGGGGTTGGCCGCTGTTAACTAGCATTCGCGCGTCCGAATGGCTGCATAAGCTAAAAAAAAACGCCTCGTTTTATGATAATTGGCATCGGTATCTTTCAATCAGTTTGGATCTGCCGTCTCAAAATTACGGCTGTGACGTCACAGTAGACGTTAAAAAGTTGACACGCTTGGTTTCATTACAAATCGTTACACTTGCGTTATATATGTAAATGTATATCTGTGATCATTACTATATTGTGGCACTCGTGTTTCTACATAAAGAAACACAAGAGTTCGGGCCGTAAAACCATGCCTGGCCCATTGCGTATTGGTGAGTGAAATTGCGGTAATAGCAACCGAAACATGGACTCCAACTGGCGACCCCCCTCCGTACCCACAAAAAACACAGTTACCCAAGTACTCCTCCGGTTGCAGAGCTGTATGTCGCGGGCCACTCGCTGGCGGTTCTCTGGGCTTCTGAATGGGGTTCCATTTGCGGAGCTGACCGCGCCGAGGGCTGCGCATCTAGCACTGTCCTGCGTCGAGTGGAATTAGGGGCACCAAAAAATGGGGACACGGAGGGCAAAGAGAAGTCCATCGTCGCCTACGGGCTGCGTGTGTATAGATGACCGGGGGTCCAGGTGCCCCGAGAAGAAGCCCGGGCAGAGAGCTAAAGCTCAAAGGATCGATTTTAACCGCCTCTCTGGTCTAGTGGTTCACACCACCGGGTGTTGATCGGGAGGTCCGGGTTCGATTCCCCATGGGGGCAGAAGTTTTTCTGCTTGGTTTGGTTGGTGGTAGGGCTTCTAAGCCCGCCTGACTATCTACCACCGCCTTACCTAAATTTGTCGCCATAATAACAATGTTATAAGCATTGTTGTGTTTGGCAATCAGAGGTAAGATAGCTAGTTCCTCAGTTATTGAGGATAACAGGTGAAGCTCGCTTCCACCTTCGGCCTTATCGTTACTTACCATCAGGTGAGATGAAGGCCAAGAGCTTACCTGTCATATGTAAAAAAAAACGAGCCTACGCCTAAACCGGGCGAAGAAGACCGCTAGAGAGAGCCACCGAAGCGCGGAGTAACTCGAGATCACAAACTTTAGGTCAATCATCCAAGAACTGACTCTGGCGAAACTAACTTTTTTTGCCGTTTTGGATACTGCATAAACTACTTTTCTCTCTTTCTTTCTTTCAATGTAGAAACCGGAATCAAATCACCACGATCACCACAAGCCACAAATTAATGTTTATTACATAATTTAGATTGTGGGTAAATCACTTGATTCTACATAAGCGTTGGAGCATATTATCTATACTAATACTGTATATGCGAAAGTAACTCTGCCTGTCTGTCTGTCTCGCTTTCACGTCAAATCTACTGAACCAATTTAACCGAAATTTGGTACATAGATAGAGCCATAGAAATGAGATAAGCTGCCGTTTAGCTCGATATTCCCGTGGGAACTGGTGCCGTACAGATGAATGTAAAATTTTTTTAATAACGGCGCCCAGAAAAATGAAGGACGAATTCTAATAATAGAGTAGTAGTACATTTTCAATTCCACCAATTTAGGCTACTATTCCAATTTGAAAATTTTTTTACAGTTTTTTTGAAAATTTTTTTACAGTTTTTAAAATTGGAATAGCCTATTTATTGAGGAAGGCTATAGGCTACATATCATCACACTAACTATGTAACTCTTCTACGCGGAAGAAGTTGCGGGCAACAGCTAATGAGTTATAATGGGGAAATTATTATTAAGCTATTGCATAGCTTCTATCGCGGGCCTTGAGCGCGGGGACCGAATCCAGAAATTCCGTAACGAAAAAACCTCACGCTCCCCACTCCGATGCGCAAGGAGGTGTGGCTTTGTGGATTACAACTGTTTTCCGCTTGGGGCGCTTTTTACTTTTTTCCATAGAGAGAGAGAGAGAGAGAGAGAGAGAGAGAGAGATACTGACGTACGTTTTTCATACAAATTGACTTTCATAACATAACTAAAAAAGTCACGAGTTTTACAATACTAGGGGTGGTGACGTGAAATAAAAGGGGTGCTGATGGTAAGTGACGAATTACGTAAATATGTACATGTCAGAATTTTATAATTTTAATCTTTAGACGTTTTAGTTCAACTATTAATAGTCAACTTCCCGAATGTTAAGTTAAGCATTTTGTAAAAAAACAATAAATAAAATTATAATTGCATAAGTTGATACAAAATGCTATGTAATAGCTTTACCGCGGCAGTCCCCGAGTGCCACACGTCTTTTTTATTTTTAACCACTAATACATTTCGCGCATACAAAAGTAAGAAAACCCGAACGCATCCAATCACAAAAACAACAAGCAATACAACCGTTATCAAGGGTAAATTGAGCAGTTCGACATGGCAACACTACACGTACCATTACAGAATGGGGTAATCACCCCGGGATCGGGGTAATTAGATGAGCTACGTACATTAGTATTAATTGGACTAGTTCAGTTCACAAGACATGGAAAGCTGTTGTGACATGTTACCAAAGTAACCAATAATAAGTAATATAAGTTTGGGAAACTGTGACAAGTTCGTAAAAGAGTTTAAGTAGTTCGGATTACGGCTTGATCGATTAGTTGAGTATAAGAAACTATACTATACGATGATCAATCCAAATGGATAAGTGGGGAGGACTCCGAAACTATGAGAGATAGCGAAATATGTTCCTAGGGACCATGACATCGATTTTCGATAATAACGGCATACAATTTTTTAAGTCCCATATCTAACCGGGAATCGAACGTGGTAAAAATTTCAGAAAAATAATTTCGTTGTGATTGTATCATAATTCATAAATCACAAACAACACATTCATATGAAGTCCTGCTGAAATAATTAAAAAACCTAATATTTTTTTTTTTTTTTTCAATAAAAGTAAATGTTCAATATTGCAGTCATTTTCCTTGATGCATAAATTGATTTTTTTGGGTAAAGAGTGTAATATTGCATTTTTTGAGCTGTGTAAAGGAAAATATCTACCATTATGAACATTAAGGTACTTTTATATCTGTATTGGATCCTTACGAATACAATTGAATCACGAAATTTAAATTGGATTGTGCACCTGTATATTGACAAAGTCAATTAGTGTAACAAAAATCATAATATAGCCTGAATCCTTGAAGGCTAGACTGAGGAGTTGTCACTGATATCCTTGAGTGTTCTATATATATACGTCCCTCTGCTGGGCACAGGCCTTACTCGTGAAGAAACAAATGAAGGTTGGTGGGTAGAAACGGTTGCATATCAATCGAGACCAACACTTTGACGCACCTTCCAAGGCCTGGCCATGAAGAAGTTAGCTTGTTTGTTTTTAATTATTGTACGCAGAACGGCTAATCTTACATTCTTTAAAAGTTCGCAAACGAAATTGTAATAATTCTTTTGTCGTTTATTTGGTATGTAATGATTTATATTGTAACTAGTTAAATCGGCACCCTTCTCTTCAGATTCAGGCTGTTATGACATTTCATTAATAATAATATAGAATTTAAATAAAGTATACATCATACCTCTGGTGCTCTCATCTTGCCCATAGCCTAAAAATATTAGATTTACCGGAGAGTTCTTACATAACCATGCAGAAGGCGGCGATACTAAACACGTGTCGTATGGTTCGCCGTTTTTTGCAGGATGACTTATCTAAATCACCACCTCAAACATAACTGAAATCAGATACTTGGCGTAGCCCGTAACTGAGTTCTATTCAAAAATAATATCAAAAATAATAATAATAATATATTAATTATTATTATATTTTATTATTATTATTATGAGAAATTATATGTTAATATATTTCTCCTATTTCTGAGGTGTTTTTCATTTCGCAGTCTTGTGGTCAGAACGAAAATTTTGGTTCAAACTGTAGCTTATCAATTGATAGGAATTTACGAACTATACGGCACGTGTTCAAAATTATTATTAATGTTTTGATATCGAAAGCTAAAAGGGTATTAGCCACTAAGCCCTCCAACTTCTCAGCTTTCCTGTTGTAGCGCAATCAATAGCGATGTTAAACTGACAAAATACCAAAATGGTAACTCGTAACTGTACGACAAAACCTAAATTACATAATTATCTACTCTATTTTCTTAAAAAATATTAGCATGTTGAAAGACAACTGACGTGCAATTCTGAACTTAAAAGCATATATTCGCATTCTTGCATCTTATGACCTAATAAACATTCTAAAGTGGGTCATTAAAATATTATAAAGTTATCTATGCTACTGTTTGACCTGAGGCAGATCATAGACCTAAGCACACGCATAGAATATTACAAGACGCTACCAGCAAGACCGCTAAGAACGCATGCCGTCTTTTATTTAAGCGAAGCGAACGGTTAACTCATAAGCGATAGCGGCTATCAATTAAGTAATTGCTTGAAAGTGATAAGTTTCTTAGTGATTTTGGATTTACTTGTTTTGGAAGTATTGTCTATAAATTATTATTCTACGGTTATGATGTTCAGCAAATACAGCGAAAACATTTTTGAAGTTTTAACGGATGGCGTAGGCTTTCTCTTTCATGTTTTTCGACAAACACTTTTAATAATCATAAGCGTGTTTTAGACGCATCTAATCTAAACAAACCTTTTTAAATTTGAATTTCTTTAAAATGCTTGTTGCTGAACAAGCAGACAGTGTGGCAACTGTCAACAGTAACTCTTTCCACTAATAAATCCTCATTGGGCCAAATGTGACGGCCAAAATGGTATAATGGTAATGGTGGTATGGCCCATATTCCATATGCTCCACTATCAAAAGAAGATCAGATTTCACTAGTGGGACAGTCAATGATACTCATATTAAAATCCGTTGAATTCCTAAGTAAGTGAATTAGTAAAATTAAGGTCATTCAGCTTATATCTTAGACCGTTTTGCAATAAAAGGAGGAATGCGGGCGGGAATGCCGCTCATATAGCGGGCTATGGACTAGAACCAGTTGAAACACAAAAAACTTAACCGCCGTCTATTCTAGTACTTTCATAGGTCCAAGCTTAATGTAGTTAAATGAATTCGTAAGGACAAAGTAGACAAAAACTTACTTTGATTTTCAGCTTTATTAAATGCAATTTCCTAAAAGTATGAAAAATTCATTAATTTTATCTAGGCATATGTGTCAACAGCTGTCTCTTAAACAGGAGTCGCTTGTATCAAATTAAGAAAATTTTGAAATCTTACGCCAACCTTTGGTGACTTTTGATCTACACATTTCCTCACTTCTCTTCTTTTCAATACAGACATAGTGTATATAGTATGTATCATATACTACATATATATATATATATTTTTTTTTTCTTTCTGCTGTTGTTTTTATATAGACATATGTATTCTATTAATATATATTATATTTTATCTATTTCTTTTTATTTTATTATATTATTGTATTTGAATTTTAGTTTTTATTATCTTTATATTTTTTTCTCTTTTGCACTGGTGTCTCTTCCCTCTCCTTACTAAATCTCACACACTGTGATAGGTTGGCTGGCAGAGATCTCTATTACAGATAAGTCCTCCTTTGCATACTTTTTTATTTTCTGTAATTTTGTTTATTGGTGCAATAAAGACTTTAATAATATTGATCAGGCTAACAAACAACAAATATTATTATGTTCTGTTCACTGCAGAACGAAGACTTCCGTGTATAATACGCCTTCCTTCTTATTTAATACGCTCTTGACAGAGCGGTCGACCCTGCCTGCTCGAGGTCATCCTGCTATGCACTCGTTCAGTGAACCTCGCACTGCAGACTTAATCTGGTCAGTCGAACGTGTAGCGGACCTTCCGCGCGGTCTGGTGCCTTCCACTTTCCCTTGAACGACAAGACGTTGGACTGATCGCCACGCCGAGAAACATGTCCGAAGAATGTAAGAATGCGAGATTGCAATATCGAGAATAAACGCTGCTTGTTACCGAGTTCTTCAAGTATCGAGAAGTTCGTGCGGAACTCAGTCCATGAAACCCCGAGCATTCTTCTCCAGCACCACATTTCCAGAGAGAAAAGCAAAGAATAGACGCTCTGAAGAAATGGTATATTAGGCCAGCGAAATTGATTCTTTGAAATTGATTTGAAATTGATTCTTTTGTACACAGAATAACAATAAATGATATCTTATCTTATCTTATCGTTGCATATCTTTGATAATATACGTCCCACTGCTGTAGACTCTACAACCTTCATTGGGAAACACGTCAGGAGTAGGGTAGTACCACGACCAAACTGGCCCATTTCGGATTGGGACCAACATAAACGTAACTTTAGAAGCACGGAGGAACTCAAGATCAAATGGTTTTGGTCACCAATCTAAGGACTGACCGTGGCGAAAATAATTTTTAATACCAAAATCGAGCACGCCACCGAGCCCCTCTTCTAAGACCTCGTGGATATACTACCTACGTTGAGCTCAGTATGTGGCGAACACTCGGGAGCTTATCCGCCCCAACGACCGTACTATGACTAATGTGCCCTGTCCACTGCCACTTAAGGTTCTAAATAGAATATCGTCTGCTAAGATATGTTCTAAGGATTTTTTTATTTTGAAAAAATTGGTTTTTAAAATACAGTTATACCAGTTTAGAACTTTGTCATACACCGTACTCGTAGAAGAAGGGTGCGTAGACCCGGGTCACACTCGCGGCGCTCCGTGCTCCCTCGCAACTCCTCCACGACACGGCACGCCTGAGCCGAGGTCCGCGCCTTTAGAGGCACCCTCAGGACGTCTGCCGATCTCCGAATCCGGCTCGGGCACCCTGGAGGCTATACTTCGAAGCGGGACCCCTAGGGGGATGCCTTTTAGACTTTCAGAGAGAAACCCTCCAGTGATGGTTCGTCACTACAGACTTGAGGACCCACCAAGGTCTCGCTTGCTTTATAACAATCCGGTGATAGCTAAGTAGCCGTTAGAGGCATCAGTTTAGGGCAACTCAAAAAAACACTAGTTTCGAAGTTTTTTAGGGTGGTTTTACAGGTGAGCTAGCCACCAACGCGTGCCAACAGCGCCTTGAGATTTGTGCGCTTGAGAGGTGTGTGTGGCTGTGAAACGATGTTAAGAATCTCTTGCGATTATGAGAGTGCGCGCGTGACAGCGCTGGCGGCCAGTCCACCTATGAAACCACCCTTAGATAATAAGGAACTTTTCATGCGCGAGTTCAACTTGTAATTAGCCGGTTTTTTTAATCTTTTTAATTTAATTCGATCACACCGGCGTCTACTCGAGAGCGAAAGCCACAGGATAGCGTTAACGATTTACAAGCTAATTTCCTTATTACAAGGGTAGAAGGCTCATTTTGGATGAATCGCAAATCCTAACAAACCCTTAATCTTCGAAATTGCTGTACAACCATAGCATAAATGCCTTATATTAAGGTTTTGTTTTGGTAACGCTTTGAAAATTGATGTTTTCCCTGGAGAGGCCGTTTGTAATAATTAGCACCAATTTAGCCTTAGTTTCGAGCTCCAACAAATTAAATAGCTTATTTAGCTTGAGTTTAAATTGGTAAGAAGTCTTGGAAATATAAAAGTAATTTAGCCTCTCAACAACGGTCAGAAAACGATATACAATAAGCATCTATAGTTCGCGATCACCGGTAATCGAGTTGACCGCCAAGTTCCTAATAAACTAGTTAAATAAAAGATTGTTCCTCTAAACCATTTTTAAACAATTCATATACCGGTACATTCTAAAATATTCCGCGCGGTACCCGTTCCCATGGAAATAACGGGATGAAAGTACCCTATGTCCTTTCTCAGGCCCTATCTGACTGAAGACTGTGTACCACTGCTGGGCATCTTCCTAATGGAGAAGCACGAAGGAGTTTGAGATCATAAAGTTCGGTGTCACCCATCGAAGGCCTGAACATGACAAACGTAGCTTTGTTTTCGACATGGAAAGCTAAAGCGTATAAATAGTAATAAAAAATAAATATCCTCAGACATTCACACCTTTCAACTAGTCCCATATTACTAGATGACGGACAAATATATTTAATAGATAAATGCACATAATATTCTGAATATACATAAGATTATACATATACAATACAATGAACATCCAAGTCTGGAAGCAAATATCAGGAATTTCATCACCCAAACACTTGCCATAACTAGGGATCAAACCCAGGACCTCTCGAGATGGCGACGCCTTGAGACCGGCGTACAGACTACTAGACCACGGAGGTCGTATGTTTGATATGCTTAATTGAAGAGGTGATGAGAATGTAACGTTGCTAAAGATCACAAGATTCATAATTTACCGGTGCCGCAAATGATGAACGACCCAAGGTATGATTTATGAATCGAGTTATATAACTGAATCCCCCTAAAGGAACAAGGAAGCGCTTGAGATATCTTTATAAGTATCAAAAGTACGCGTCTTTTCTCTATATGTAGTATGTACCTACATGTGGAGCTCTTTGGCTTTGGCTATCGATATCAAAAACAAAGCTACCTTCGCCATGGTCAGGCCTTGGATAAAAAATTAATAACGATTTTTTTAGTTTCCCTTCAACAAGACAATTTCAAGATTAGGAGCAATAGGTTAGCGTGGTATGAACATGTGATGAGGAGGGATGAATGTCACATTACAAGAAGGATGCTGAGCTTGGATGTGGACGGACCTAGAGCGAAAGGAAGACCAAAGAAGTGATGGATTCAATGCGTGAAGAATGATACGAGAATAAAAGAGGTAGATGCTGAGCTGACGAGGGACAGAGGAGAATGGAAGAAGAAGACATGTTGTGCCGACCCCACCTAGAGTGGGGAAAGGGCAAGAAAAAGAAGACTTAAAAATGGCAATTTCATTTTACAGTTGCTGAAGTCTCCTTTTAAACACAACAATGCTATTATTATTATTAATGTCAGGAGACTTCGCTCCTTCATAGGCTTTAACAATAGTCATTTAGAATATATTGAGTTTCATATTTTGAACTTAATTATTTGTAACATAAACCCACATTAGTTGTAGGTAAGTTCTACATTTAACTGGTATCTAAGTCAGTAATTGTAGGTATAAATTACAATGACACATCATAATAAAGCACTGTGGTATTTTAAAAGTAAATTTTATGTCATTATGACATTTAAAAATAACAATGTAAATGGAGGATAGAAACTTGCCGAGTTTCTTGCCCGTTCTTCTCAGAACAAGGCCTCCTGGTAGTTTTGTGAACGGATGGCGTAGTTTATCGCTTTTATGAAAATTTTTAAAATGTTTTTGACTTTCATAAGCATGTGCTAAGAAAATTGTGTACGTGTATTCATTTATTGTGTAGATATAAATAAATAATAAAAAAATATCTTTCGAAATTCACACCTATGAACTAGCCCCATTTTAAGCAACTAATAATGATGTTTTTCAGTCGTCTCTCGGATGAAATTGAGTGGGTGACCAAAACAATGCGATCTCGAACTCCTCCGTGCTTCGGAAGGCATGTTAATCCGTTGGTCCCGGTTGATGTTGCAAACGTTTCTATCCACCAACAGCGCTTACAATTACATGGAACAACTAACATCGTTTCACAGCCACACGTCAAAATCTCGCGGGCTTTGGCCAGCGCTGGCGGCCGTAGGTGTAAAACGTCACTTATCATAAAGTATGTCGCATGTTACTAGTTTTGTATTCTCGTCAACCAGAACATTGCCGTGTTTTTTCGCAATTTCCTTTTACCACTAGAAAAACACGAACTTACACAAAAAATATTCAGCAATATTTATTCCTAAACCTTATTTTCAGTTCGAGCGACCTTCAAAGAGTTTTAAAAACGTCCCCATCTTTAATTATACGAGTGAGAGATCTTTCAATGAAGGAATTATCTCCATTCGAGTTTGAAGGTCGGTTTCGGGCCCGATTTGAAAGGAGTGAACGTCCAAGGTCCCACAAGATCCCAAAATCCCCTTTTAAAATGGTCCCTTTATGAATATTACTATGTTTAATCCTACATTCGGGAGAACAGACACATGACGGATGCTTTAATCCCAATTCGTTGGAGACCGTTAGAACTTTTTCCACGAATCATTTTTGTTTTATTTTTCTAAATTTAAAGTTTTATCACGTGCATCGATGATTTGAATAGCGGGCTAGTTTAGTTATGGTTGTCAAATTCAATTATCTACGTGTGAAAAATGTTTTGTTCAAATTTTATTGGTACGGAGAGCAGATGTTAGCTGAAACAGCGCGCTCAAATTTGATGTTCAATAATAAATAAAATTGTATCGATACAATGAACTTTTGTTCCCTTATCGTGTTTATTTTTGTTATGAACTAAATTCTGTCCAAAGCTTTACTGATATAGAAAAAACAGGTGATTTTCTATCACCTATCTTTGATACATAAATAAATACATATAATAATGACTTTTATCCGCTAAGCTTTTGCTGTCAGAGACTAAGCAAAAGCACCGCCAAAGCAGTCCACTGCCATAGTCCGCGCTTCACCAAGCAGTGACTGAACTCAGCGTGACAGGTGATGAGCCCGTCGCCGCTATAAGCTATTGGATGGTTGTGCAGTTCAAAGTCCATTAGTCGACTTTTTCGACACCCAAGGGAAGAGATGGATCGGTAGTTATTTTAATTAGCTACACGATTTTGATAATTATAATAAAACTCTTTTTATTTTATTTTTAATCTTGATACAAAACACGACTTTTCCCTGTACTCTTTGAGATTCCTTTAGATTATATTCCAATTTTTATCAAAATTAATAGTAAAATAACTAGGTAGGTATTGTGTCTGCATTTTACGGCACAAGAGGTATTTTTTTTACATAATTATATGACAGGCAAAGACTTTTTCTTCATCTCGCCTGATGGTAAGTGACGATAAGGCCGAAGGTGTAAGCATCACCTGATTCATCCACAACTGAGAACTGGCTATCTTAATTCTAATTGCCGGAACACAACAATGCTATAACATTGTTATTGTGGCGACTTAGGTAAGACGCTGGTAGCTAGCCAGGCTCGGAAGCCCTACCACCTACCAAACCGAGCAGAAAAACTCCTGCTCATGTAGGTCAATGTCAATCAAACCCCGGACCTCCCGACCAACACCCGGTGATGTCACTAGACCGAGAGGCAAAAACTAGGCCTGCGTAGTGCCGCAATGATAAAAAACTCATTTCATTGTTGTCCCGTTTTTTTATACCAGCACTAGCCACCAAGAAGGACAACCAAAACACTGTATTTTTTATTTTAAACATTAGGCAACTGTAGCCTTCCACCTGGTTTTCAAACTCTTTTTTACATGACTGTAGGAAACTGTTTATGAAAAAGTGAACAAAAGCCGACTCCAAATTTTACTAACAAGGCTGCAAAGGTCCAAAAATCTATACAATTCATTTCAAACTGAATTAAAATTTGTAGAATTACATTTCGTCTCCTTCAAACCTCATGATACATATTACTTCTTTAAAAAATATGAGCGCAACAGTATATTTTCGAAATCCTTTCCGTTTCCTTTTTTCCATGCTAATTGTGTCACAGACTTTGTATATTTTTATCTAATTTTTATACAGTTTTAAATCCAGGAAATAGACAAATTAATTTGAACTCACCAAGCATGGCTTTTGCAGTCAAAGATGCTTTTAGAATATCGAATTTACTTAGAATGCGGAATTTCTTTGAAAGGCAAGCCTGATTTGAAGTCAGGGGGCGAGCCTGGCACCGGGCACAGTGTGGAGCAAGCGATATTAACAATAAACTAAACCAGCTAATATACGTCCGACGGCTATTGGGTTGCAACGTCAAGCACAGAGAATCTCGAGATCACAAAGTTTTGGTCAGCCATCCAAGGACAAGCCATGGCAAAAGCAGCATTGTTTTCTATATCTAACGCCAAAGTGCTCGAGCTCCCTCTTTCCCATGACCTAGTTAACTCTATTAATTATTATTCCCTTTGAAGGGTATTCAACACCATTTACCTTTGTCATAGTCAAGCCATGGGTGGTCAAAACTTCGTGATCTAGCTCCTCGTGCTTCGGAAGGCACGTTAAGCCGTAACCTGGTAGTTATTGCGACCGTTTCTGCCCACCAACCCGCATTGGGCCAGCGTCCAATCGGTCCTCCTGTATTTCTCCATGAGGAAAGCCTGTGCTGAGGACAACAACAGTCTGCTAAAACCTGAATACAGAGTTATTCAAGTTTCAAATGTGTAAAAATAAAAACGTTAGGCAGGTTATCACTTTTACGATGACACAGGCCCATTTCCATTTCCTTGTTCGCAGCCGGCCCACAGCAATGAATGCATATGTAATTTGGCATCAGAGACAAGTAAATCTTCCATCTTTTTTGTAGCCTCTTGGTGTTTAACAAATTGTCTTGGTTTGGCACAGAGAATTTTCAGTAGAGACAATTTATTGTTTCCTCTGGCTTACGAAACAGTTGGAATAAACTATGTTTTTGTTATGATTAAAAAAGGGTATTTTTAAGATAAACTTATTTTGGTGGACTAATTGAGCCTGTCATGTTTTAATGACACGTCGTGTCTTTTAGTAATAGAAATGCTTTGTTACGTAAATTGGGATTATTTTCTTGTTGAAATATTCTCGTGTTATTGACTAGGAATAGAGTGTATTTTATAAACCTATTTTTAATTTTTGCGTAAAATTATAGTCTGATCACACCAACCAAACTGAGCAGAAAAACCACTGCCCCGGGGGGAATCGAACCCCGACCTACCGATCTACACCCGGTTATGTCAATGTCTAGGCCTCTCTGGCAGTTGACATCACCGGTTAAAATTGAAACTTATACATAGAGTATAATTTGCAAAATAATGTATTGTGAAATAAGTGTCTATGTTCTTATTGGATAACAGTTCAGTTTACATAATAACCGCATAATATTGAATCAATGTGGCGTTTTTTTACATTTAACAAACAAAACAAAAGTAAAATAAATAAATATCTTCAGACATTCACACTTATAAACTAACCCCATTTTAAGCAACTAATGCTGCTTGTGTTACGGACACTAGATGACGGATAAAAATATATTTAATAGATAAATACATATAAATATCCTGAATATATATAGACATCCAAGACTGGAGAACGAATGCCTGAAAATTCAGCACCCAAAAATTTGCCCCCACCGGGGATCGAACCCAGAACCTCTCGAGATGGCGACGCCTTGAGACCGGCGTACAGACCGCCGGAAATAATTGTTTCATAAGTCAATACTAGCCCTTAAAAACAAACAGTGTTATGAGAAGGAAATGTTAGAAATCCCATTTCAATACATTGAAATTTTATTACAGAGAAGGGCAGCAGGTGCTGATTAATTAATAAAAAAAGGTACGAGGAATCATATTTTATTGAAGTTGTTACAAGAGGAATTTTGGAAAATTATCTCCTTGAAAATGATTCAGCTAGCTTAGCAATGGCCATAACTACTTAATGACCATCTCAGCTATAAAAAACTTGTATGACTAGACGAAGTTAAAGTAGAAGACTACAAAATGTTCCTGATGACTTTAATTAAGCTTTAGGTGGTATAATTATAAAATTTTAAAAATGCAATAGAAAAACAGCTGTTGCGTTGCATTAGGTGAAAATTACTGTTCTCATGAGCTGATTGCATTTTGCAATTTCAGAGTTAAATAGACAGAGACACAACTAGTCGGTGGACGACGCATGCGATATATTTTGTTTAATAATTTTACAAGTTATATTTTGTAACATAACATATCATCAGTCTTTCCCCGAAGGGGTAGGCAGAGGTGATAAGCACCCACATTTTGCCAGATATATTAGGTCCCATGTAACAGGTGGCGATCCTGTTGCCATGCACCGGGCACAATGTGGAGCAAGCGATATTCACAATGAACTGTACATAACTATTATTCAAACTCAGTAGTATAGGTGATGGGATCGAACCTGCGTTTCCCGCGGCCTCTCGGGTTATTTTGTAACTATAATAATTATGTTTTACACAATAATTATTTGTCATATACCGCACTCGTCACACTTGCGTCGCCCGTGCGCTCCTTTGCAACTGAGTCTAGTTGCGAGGTCGAGCCTTAAGAGGCAACCTCAGGACGTCTACCGAACCCAAATCCGGCTCCTGGAGACTCTCCCTGGAAGCGGGACCCCAGGATGACATCCAGAGAAACATCCTCCAGTGGTAGTTCGCGTCACGAGCTGGAGGACTCACCAAAGATCTCAGCTTGTTTAAAAAGTTAGCTATTTGGATTTGAGCTTAATTCACTATTACCAGCAACAGGTCTGTGATGTGACTCACCTAGTATAATACATAAGACGACCTGTGGTCGAGTGGTCTGTTTGCCGGTCTCAAGGCGTCGCCTTCTCGAGAGGTTCTGGGCAAATGTTTGGGTGATGAATTTTCAGGCATTTGTTCTCTAGTCTTGGATGTTTATATATATTTATGTATGATTCAGGATTTTTATATGTATTTATCTTTTAAATATATATATCCATCATCTAGTGTCCGCAACACAGGCAGCATTAGTTGCTTAAAATGGGGCTAGTTGATAGGTGTGAATGTTTGAAGATATATTTATTATAACCGTAAGTTCCTAAGTCAGTTTACAATCACCCTGAGTTAAGTACAATCACCACTGTACATGAAACTTTTGTAATCATGTCTAGCTGTAATTAACGAAAGTTTTATTTAAATTTCGAATATTAAATTCAATTATACCTATTATCAATGCGAGAAGGTTCAAGCTATAATTTCAAAGTACGAATTTGTAACTGCAAAGGGCGAGATGATCGTACCGTGTCAATTAAACCCAAGAAATATAAACTTCACAATATTGCTATTAAATCATCTTCTCCCTGAGCAATTGGACATTTTAATCAAAAACAGCTACCACGCGAAAGTAAACCTTAATTTGATAACCGCAGGTTATATTTTAACATTGGTATTACATTTTAGTGCCAATTTGATTTAGAAATAAGCGAATTCCCAACGCAAAAATAAAAATTAGTTTTTATCTTTGCACCCTTTGTATTTCTTGTACCTGACATCACTAGATCTTTAGTGGCTCTTTGGTGAGCGACTGCTTGTTAAGAGAACGTCCACCATAAGTACTCGCGTAAAACAAAATTAGTTCACTGAATACGGATCTAGGAGCTGGTGGCCGTAATGAGGAACTCGGTGGCGTAGTGGTTAGTACGCTTTGGCTTTCGATATTGAAAACAAAGTTTCGCCATGGTCAGGCCGTGGATGGGTGACCAAAACTTTGTGATCTCGAACTCTTCCGTGCGGCGGAAGGCACGTTTAGCCGTTAGTCCCGGCTTTGTAACATGAAAATAAATATTCTAACCTTATCATATTTAAAAGGACTCTTCAAAAAACTTATTTAAAAAAGTTGAATAAAAAATAAAAGTTTTAATAGAAATATTTGCGACTAGCAGTTGACCGAGACTTGGTCCGCGGTTACCAAGGCTTTTTCACAATTCTTTGTTCTTTTATTGTTCTTTTATTTCTCCAGAATAAAAAGTATCTAAGATGTTGATCAGGGATATAAGGTATCATTATGTATAATGTCATTGAAATCGGTCCAGCCATTTCGGTGATAAGCCCGTACAAACAGATAAACATAAATAGAGAGAGAAACAAAAAAAAACTATTTTTTGTATTTTCCTTCATATAACATCCCCCTTACTCGGTTTTAAGCATTTTTTTCTATGTACAGACCATTCGAACTCTGCAGACTTATTATTGGGTCCTTACCTATGAAATTTGTGTTTTTTCTCTCTCTTAGTATTTTGTCTGTAACTATTAAGATTCAGAGTATTCCTCAAAAATAATTACCTCGTCTAAAAATAGACTATATTTTTGAGCTCTTTTGATTTGTTTTGATAATTTGTTGTAAGTTTAATTGTGTTAAAATTGGACACGAAGACAACTCTTTTTAAGTGCCTCCCGAATACATCATTTTATTTGCATTCACTTAAAAACGATAAATAATTTTTATGAAGTGTGTGTTACACATATTACTGAAGCTTGTCTAATGATAGATGCCAAATATTATTATCTTTGGATTTGTCGTTGTGAAGAAAACTGAAAAAATTTTAGTATGGAAAATGCAGAATTCCCCAAAATCTCCATACAAAACACGAATTTCATAGGTAAGGACCTAATATATGTATGGATTCTGCGCAATAATCCATCCCCTTACTAACAGAATACTCTAAAGCCAAGACGCCTTTAGCATGTTGGTAACTGCATGTTTTTATAATTCGCCGCTCGTCAAAGAGCACGGAAAACTCGGCGACTGCGATGCAATGAAGATACTAGAAATATTATCTTGGGTAAGATATGTATTTATAATAAATAAATAAATATCCTCAGACATTCACACCTATCAACTAGTCCCATTTTAAGCAACTAAATGCTGCTTGTGTTACGGATACTAGACTCAGAGTAAACAGAACTGGAGTAGCCATTAGTCAATTTCTCAAACATTTTTTTCTGCCATTTCTTGCGTGGGGTGAGGTTACCACTACACTCAAAGCCAGCACACATAAACAATAACTTTCACCGTTTTTACAAATGCACACATGCATAATTCGACACACAAATTTAAATTTCACGCACACACGCTTAAAATAGTCACGTGGGGTGTGCGTTTTGACAACGTCACAGCCGCACTCCCCACGAGACTAGCGATCGAAATTTGAAATCGTAGAATTCTAAAACATGAAATAATGAAGTAAATTATCATGAAATCTTAAAAATTATAATTGCAAATAAAAGGTGACACCATCTTTTAGCATACTCGATGTTTTCTATTTATTTTTACAACAAAAAACAGCACAGGCAGGCATTTTTGCGGGAGCTCTGTTCGCCGCAACGTTTACAATGTTATGGCTGTCAAAATGGCGGCTCAACTAGTTTTATTAAACGTGCAAGCATCCGATGCTTGTGCATTTGGCAGAGGGGAATGTTAGACAAAGGCTACTCCAGTTCTGTTTTGTAAAAACTATTTGGTTTGTCAATAGCAACACCCTGGCTAGTTTTGTGATAGACGTATATTTGTATTTAGATTGTTTATATTTTGATACAAATGTCTACCTTCACTTCATCCCTGTCATCCTAATAAACACCACTCTCTGCACTCCAAAACCCTGTTTTATTAGTGGTTATGGGCCCAGGGTACGCGCAGAGCAGTGCAAAAAGTTGTTTAGAGTATTAGAGACAAAAGTGTTTTGGAAAATAATCCCTATCGGTAATTTTACCGAACTCGACACGTAAGTCTTTATCTTTGACTATGTCTTCATCTTCGGGAAGCGGTGTCAGCTTTACAAAGCTAAATGGACGCAACTTTGGGACGTGGGCTTTTGCTGTGGAGTGTTGGCTGACCGACCTCGACCTCTGGGACGTGGTCAAAGAAGAAGCCAATCTCGCAGACGCCGTCGTAAAGCGGAAGGATGCACAAGCCCGTGCGAAAATTTGTCTCGCATGCGAGGAGTCCCTCTACCCCGTTGTCAGGTCAGCATTAACAGCCTATGACACCTTCAACAATCTTAAAAAGGCGTATGCTGACAGCGGCCTGACAAGAAGGCTAGCTCTCACCAAACAACTTCTCACAGCTACATTTCAAGGGAACATTAAGGAGTATGTCAATAAAATGCTCGCTACGCAGCAAGAGCTGCATAGCATTGATGCTGCAGTGGAAGACGAGTTTCTCGCCATTGTTATGCTGGCAGGACTTCCGAAGAAGTACGAGCCACTCGTCATGTCACTGGAGCACTCAAACACAAAGCTGAGTTCGGAAAATGTGGTTGCAGCGCTGATGAAAGAGGACGTTCGCGCCGCTGCAACAACTAGTACCTCAAGTGAACCTGTGAATACTGTGTTACGTGTAAATAGTGCCAAAAAGCTTTATTGTAAATACTGCAAAAGAAATGGTCATATTGTCGCGGATTGTAGGAAAGTTGTAAAGAAGAATGTCAGTAAAAGTGTTTCAGTTCCGGCAAAACACACAAATTATACGTCAGAATTTACATTTTCATCTTCTTTCATTAATAAATCCTCTCCTACAGGTTCCCAAGACTGGATCATTGATTCAGGTGCTAGCTCACACATGAGTAATAGAAAGGATTGGTTTGTGTCGATGTCTCGGCATATCACACCTATTAACGTGGCCAATTCAGAGCAAGTTCTAAGTCAAGGTATAGGTACTGTACATATCCCTATTTCCGATAATGTAAATAATATTAGTAGTGTTTTATATGTTCCCGATCTAGCTGTAAATTTAATTTCTGTAACTAAATTAGTTGATAAGGGTTTTGATATTTTGTTTACATCAGATGGCGCAAAAATCTGTCAACGTGGCAGTTGTCATGTCACAGATCGTGTCATAGCCACAGGCTCTAGACATAAAGGTATGTTTAGACTTGATGTTGATTCATCGCGTGCCTTTGCCTCAAATTTAGCAAAGGAGTCCCCTTTATTGTGGCATAGACGTCTAGCACATCTGAATGCTCAAAGCTTGCACATTTTAAAAAATAAAAATGTTGGCGTAAATTTTAGCGGTAACATAAATAAAAAATGTGTTCCATGCTTACAAGGTAAGCTCGCTAAGAAAACTTTCCAAAATTCTACCAGCCGATCGAGCAAAGTCCTGCAGCTCATTCATTCCGACTTGTGCGGACCAATGAGTAAGCACTCATGGGGCGGAGCTCTATATTTGCTAACCTTTACAGACGACTTTAGTCGCAAAACTTTTGGCTATCTTTTGAAATCAAAATCTGAAGTTTTCTGTAAATTTGTAGAATTTAAACATTTAGTAGAAAATCAGACTGGTGAACGGATCAAAGTGCTACGTACAGATAATGGCACGGAATACATTAATAAAGACTTTTCTGTATTTTTAAAGGAAAATGGTATCGTGCATCAGACCACGGTACCATATACTCCTCAACAGAACGGTGTGTCCGAGCGTGCCAACCGTACCATTATGGAAAAGGCCAGATCCATGCTCCAGGACTCACAGCTACCGCTTGCATACTGGGGAGAAGCTGTCAATACGGCGATTTATATTAAAAATAGAGTGCCTACACTTTCGTTAAAGAACCAGATACCAGATGAACTTTGGACTGGAAAGAAAGTGGATCTTTCTCACTTGAGAGTCTTTGGCTGCGAAGCTCATGTTCTCGTACCAAAAGAGAAACGAACGAAGCTTGAATCAAAGACTCAAAAGTGCATCTTCGTTGGGTACTCTATCGAGTGTAAAGGCTATCGCCTTATTGATCCCCAGAATCCTCGAAAAATTATTAATGCGAGAGATGTTGTCTTTATTGAAGACAAGTCGCAAGCGGAGCCCGTAGTCGAGTCCAATACCATCCCCTCAGTTTCTCCACCTTTTGAAATCTTGGTACCCATCGACAACGTCAATTCAGGACCTCAGCCCGTACTTCAGTTGCAGTCTCACGAGTTATTTCAGTCTCAGCCTAAAGTTACACCCTTACAGCAGGATGCCGTGGAGATTGATAACTCCGTTACTCCTGTGATTTCTCCTGAGCATCCAGATTCTGACTCCATAGCAGAGTCTATCTCTGAGAGGAGATATCCTACTCGAGAGAGAAGACCCCCTGTGAGATTCGAGGATAATCTCTATCTCACATCAGATCTGGAGCCAGAAACTTATAAAGAAGTCACAGAGCATCCGCTTAAGGACAAGTGGCTTGAGGCTATGCAAGCTGAGTACAACTCGCTGACCAAGCATGGCACCTGGATTCTAGTTGATCGACCTACAGATCGTAAAACTACGAAGTGCAAATGGGTATTTAAGATTAAGAAGGATACCTCAGGAAACGTGACAAAATATAAAGCCAGGCTTGTGGCCAAAGGTTTTACGCAAGTCGCTGGGATAGACTATGGTGAAACTTTTTCGCCTGTCACCAGATTATCCTCAGTTCGACTTTTGCTCGCGTTTGCTGTTCAACATGGCTTACAAGTCGACCACCTAGATGTGGAGACTGCCTTCTTAAATGGAGACCTTGAGGAGGAAATATACATGGAGCAACCAGAAGGTTTTTCTACTGAATCCAAAGGGAAAGTTTGTCTGCTTAAGAAAGCTCTTTATGGGCTAAAGCAAGCACCACGCCAGTGGAACAAGAAAGTGTGTGAGGCTATGGCAGATCTTTTACTAACCCAAGCGTCATCTGAACACTGTCTTTATTTTAAAAGAAATGACAAGGATATTCTCCTTGTAGCAGTTTTTGTTGACGACTTCTTCCTAGTCAGCAACAACAATGTTCTTAAAGAACATTTTAAACAGGAACTGAGGAAAAAGTTTACTGTCAAGGACTTAGGTCCGCTAAAGGACTGTCTTGGTATGCGAGTCATACAGTCGCAGTCCAACAATCGCATCAGCCTCGATCAGACTCGTTATATCGAGAGACTGATCGAGAAATTTGGCATGAGTGATGCTATCAGTGTCACCACCCCTCTGGAACTTGGCCTGAAGTTAACACTTCCTAGTCAGGATGACGAGAAATTTGAAGCTCCATATCAAGAGCTTATCGGGTCTTTAATGTACATTGCCATCTGTACAAGGCCCGATATCGCTCACGCGGTTTCGTACCTTTCCCAGTTCAATACACATTACGGGGGGGTACACTGGAAAGCCGCTAAGCGTGTGCTTCGGTACCTTATAGGTACCAAGGACATGAAGCTTCAGTTCTCGTCCTCAGGCCAGCTCTACCCAGTAGGTTATGCCGATGCGGATTATGGCAACAACTTAATTGACCGCCGATCCTTTACTGGATACGTATTCATGATGAGCGGAGCGCCTGTGTCTTGGGAAACTCGCAAGCAACGTACAGTGGCCTTATCTACTACTGAGGCTGAGTACATGGCTCTGGCCGAAGCTTGCAAGGAGAGCATTTACTTAAAGTCACTCCTCACCCAAGTTTTCGGCATCACTGACTCTATCATCATTTATTCCGACAATCAAAGTTCAATCAAATTAGGTCACAACAACACTTATCATGCACGAACAAAACACATAGACATAAAACACCATTTTATCCGCGAATCACTATCACACCACAACATACACATTAAATACATCCACACCAGTGAAATGGTTGCAGACATTTTGACCAAACCGTTGCCGAAACTGAAACACTGTAAGTGCTCTCACAGTTTAGGTTTAGGTTAGGTGTAAGTCTTTATGTATTTGTTTGTTATTGTGTTTTAGTTGTTAAGGTGTGTATAGCTTGTGATAGGGTGTATATATTTTTAATGTTTGTTATGTAAATATTTTGTCTTTTTGTGAGTGTTAGTGTTAAGTGTATAGTAACTTTGATATTGTCTTTTTTATACTTGTATTTATTTCTATACGGGGTGTTCCCATTGCGGGGCGGTGTAAAAACTATTTGGTTTGTCAATAGCAACACCCTGGCTAGTTTTGTGATAGACGTATATTTGTATTTAGATTGTTTATATTTTGATACAAATGTCTACCTTCACTTCATCCCTGTCATCCTAATAAACACCACTCTCTGCACTCCAAAACCCTGTTTTATTAGTTGTTTACTCTGAGATACTAGATGACGGACAAATATATTTAATAGATAAATATATGTAATTATAATTATTCAGAGTATATATAATATTATACATATATAATGAACATCCAAGACTGGAGAACAAATGTCTGAAAATTCATCACCCAAACACTTGCCTCCACTGGGGATCGAACCCAGGACCTCTCGAGATGGCGACGCCTTGAGACCGGCGTATAGACCACTCGACCACGGAGATCCTCATTTCAAGAATAACATTCAAGAATAACATAGAAGAGTCGGCGATGTTTCTTATGTTACAGGTTATTTTTATGGATCAACAACCTCGCAAAACTAACTATAGATGGCCTATTTCAAATCACTATTTCATTCCTGTGACGTCACCAAGGATTTATCTTGGTGCATTTAATCTTGTGTGTATCTCACTAAGCCCCCCCCCCCCAGCCGCACCTCTCTCAGTCCCCTTTGTCGTCATACCCTCGCGTCCCTGTACCGCGCAGGCGAGGACTCAGTTAAACGGTCTACCTATAGGTAACTTGGTCCTCAGCCTATATACGTCCCACGGCTGGGCAAAGGCTGTCCTTATGTTACACATGAGGAATAACTCAATACATTAATCAAAATGATTTCACAAGCTTAAAATTTACTGTCGTGATATTAGTAAGTCTATGTTCCGTTTATACGAAAAGACGACACACAGACAGAACTAAGAACATTCAGACATTGATATTTATTTTTGTATGAAAATCAAACTCGTTAAATTATTAGGTCCTTACCTATGAAATTGGTGTTTAGTATGGAGATTTTGGGATATTTTGCATTTTCCATACAAAATTTTTTTCAGTTTTATTCACAACGACAAATCCAAAAATATTTGGCATCTATCATCAGACAAGCTTTAGTAATATGTGTAATATCATACTTCATAAAAATTATTTATCGTTTTTAAGTGAATGCAAATAAAATGATGTATTCGGGAGGCACTTAAAAAGAGTTATCTCCGTGTCCAATTTTAACACAATTAAACTTACAACAAATTATCAAAACAAATCAAAAGAGCTCAAAAATAAAGTCTATTTTTAGACGAGGCAATAATTTTTTAGGAATACTCTGAATCTTAATAGTTACAGACAAAATACTAAGAGAGAAAAAAAACACCAATTTCATAGGTAAGGACCCAATATTTAAAGTCGTAGAACTAAGTTCTTAATTATCATGTTAGCTACAAAATGGGGTGACGATATTCTTGGATTGGCTGGAATGGGCTGGATGACGATGGTTGAAGATCTAGAGCGGTGGCGTGCACTAGGGAAGTTCTAAGAACCAAGAATCTCTAACGGGAACACGAGGGTGTAATTTTTTACTTTGTTTTAAATCCATTTTTATAATTAGGAATAGATTCGGTGAACATAGCTTTTTAATTGATTAGTTTTTATCTTAATTGCTTAGCGAATTTCAACATCGTTCATTTTTTCAGGTGCTCATATATTCTTCCTGATCATAATGCTAAAAATCTATGTTCATAATATCTATGTTCACCCACTTGATTGTACTAGCCTTGATTTATAAAAAACAAGAATTGTAAAAAATGTGAAAAAAAGAGCAACCCTCGAGTTTCTGGCTCGCTCTTCTCGGGGATATCTGCGTTCCGAGCGATTGGTAGATTCACTTATTCATACATTGACGTTTTTAAGTGTTTGTATATCAAGCCTATAAAATAAAGATATTTTTGATTTGATTTGATTGATAGATTCGATCCCACAGAGAACGGCTGGTCGTAGCTCTTTGCTTTTTGGACAGTAACCACTAAATACAATCTCTGCTGTCCGTTTAGAAAGGAGAAAAGCAAACAAGTTTTAGTTTAGCTTATAACTTTGGAAATGTTAAGAAATTACCAGTATCCAAGATAGTTAAAGCCAAGGTCCCAACTTTGTGCTGTTTGTCAACGAAACAACGCAAGACCTCAAAACGTAGGCAATAAATAAAAACGTTAATTGCTTTTTCAAACAAACTTCCTCTCTGCGTTTGTTTGTGTCTGTTTAACTTCGGACGCGTTGGAGTGCTCATTCATTTTAATATCACTTTAATTATAAACTTACGTTTTGATTAGTATTACTTGCAAAATTATATTAAAATAATTTTTGCTCCGGAACCACAAAAGAACATAAATTCCCTAATTAGACGACGGTCGAGACCGAAAGGGATTGTAACCCACTGTAGACCCTGGCATCAATGATACCTTTCAAACTTACACTGTGGGAACTGCTCGAGCTGCCTAGTGACTCGCCAGTCGAGCAGCGGCGGTATGCACACTAACGCGGTCGCGAGTCACACAGCGGCATTCATTTAAAATCTTACGAACTAACCTTGCATTGAGGGAACTGCTCGAGCGGCCTGGTGACTCGCCAGCCGAGCAGTGGTGGTATGCACACTAGCGCGCTCATAAGCCACACAGCGGCTATCATGAGCGCCGCTCGCGCCGGCGTCCGTTTCTTTAAATAGTCCACCGCCTGCGAAAGGAAATTCTGGTGAGAATGGTACATTATGCAAAGAAAAAGTCAAAAAAATCGCGTGAGTCTCGGTACGCTCGATATAAATAGTAACATATACTAATCAATGTCACGCCGAAACACGGCTTGCGCTGTGGGTTAGAGTGAGAGAAGAGGAGCCTGTCTACCGCTGCCGTATGAGTTAGAGAATTGGAAGCCACACAGACTGACGCCGTAGCGTGCTACGTAACGAAGCGGTTTACCCTCCCATAACAATTTTTCACTTCAACAATATAAGTCTTCTAGGAAAGCATGCTTCATGCTAAGTCTGCTGATATCTTCCTTCTTCTTCTTCTTGCCCTTTTCCCACTCTAGGTGAGTCGGCACAACATGTCTTCTTCTTCCATTCTCCTCTGTCCGTCGTCAGCTCAGCATCCACTTATTTTAATCTCATATCGTTCTTCATGCATTCAATCCATCGCTTGTTTGGTCTTCCTCTTACTCTAGGTCCGTCCACATCTATGCTCAGCATCCTTCTTATAATGTGACATTCATTCCTCCTCATCGCATGCCCATACGGCGCTACTTTCAATCCTCTCTGCTAACCTATACTAATAACCGCCTCTCTGGTCTAGTGGTTCACACCACCGGGTGTTGATCAGGAGGTCCGGGCTCGATTCACCATGGAGGCAGAAGTTTTTCTGCGCGGTTTGGTTGGTAGGGTTTATAAGCCCGCCTGGCTAGCTAACACCGTCTTATCCACATTTGTCGCCATAATACTCGTAACAATGATTTAAGCATTGTTGTGTTCCGGCAATTAGAAGTAAGATAGCCAGTTCCTCGGTTCTTGAGGATTACAGGTAAAGCTCGCTACCTTCGGCCTTATCGTCACTTACCATCAAGTGAGGTGAAGGCCAAGAGCTTACTTGTGTAAGCTTATTTAGTATATAATACACATAAAATTATAATAATATACCTCAATGTAATTTCTATAGCTAATTATTGTTACATATACATTTCATTCTGTTCATGATGGACTTTGTATTGACTATTTCTAAATTAATAGTTGAAAATGAACTTTATGTTAAAATACTATCATAATTTTAAAGACCACAAATAATCATAAATTTAAATATTAAATAATAATTATAGATACAAAATCCATCAACGATAAAGTATTTGTTTTGAATATTAGACGGTTGTTATAAAAACAGTAGAAGGTAGATTGAAATGGCAGACAAGAAACGACAGTCGCTGTGACGACTGTACGATTATAAGAAAAAGAATATAGAATATCGAGTCTCCTGTTGTGTTGAGTAGTGCATTGAACATAAACGTGTGAACATATATCTCGGAGTTTCATTTCTACATAATCACCTGGAGTTGTCCAATAACTTCAGAAGTGGGATAAACGAAAAGAATATTCTTTTCGATCTACGCCTACATGGAAAAAAAGATACTTCCAGATTGATCGAAGGAAAAATAATTATGAACCGAGATTATAGAGCATTTAGCCCAGACCCAGGAATGCCCAGGTTTGAGGGCCAGGGTCGAGGGGCTGAGAGGGACTCAAGGCGTTGTCGTGAGTTGAGCCAAGTGACGTGGCCGAGAGAACACGAGCGCGAGAGTCCAGCGAGGAGACAATATTCGGAACAACCAGGGGTATCACGGGTGCGTGATACTGAGGTTGATTATTATGAGGGTCCTGACGGAGGGCGTCAAGGACGAAGAATTCTTTGTTCACAAAGGAGTGATAGGAGGTCCCTCCGTACACCTGCGAGATTGGAACATTGTCGCTCCCCAAGTATTGAATCCGGTGGTGGTGCAAATGTTCGAGTAAGGATCTCGAATAGGTATGGACGTACAGGAGAAGACGAGCAGAAACTGCCTTCTGGTTCCGGAGGTGGAGAGAAAGAGAGGAAGAGAAGTCGCAGTTTATCAAGACATGAGTATGAGGTACAATCACGTTATTCTAAGAAGCCCAAAGATACGGACTCGACTAATAGCATGTTAGATAAGTTTATGTCAATTTTGCAGTCAATTAAGAGTTCAGAAAAGTCTAAGCTACCTTTTAATAATAATATCATTCCCGAATTTGACCCCATGTCAAAGGAACAAACGGTTTTAACATGGCTCACAAAAGTTGAAGAATGCGCTGAAATATACGCATGGGAGGACAGAGAAATAATTCACTACGCACTTCCTAAATTAATCGGTGTAGCGAAGTCTTGGTATCAGAGCTTACCAACCATGATGTTCACGTGGGTAGAATGGAAAAGGAAATTAATAGAATCTTTCCCTGTATGCGAAGACTATGCTGAACTCTTGACTGAAATGCTTGGTAAAAGAGTAAAGTACGGAGAATCGCTTGAGCATTATTATTACGCCAAAATAAACTTGTTGAATAGGTGTAGAATTTATGGACGCCAGGCTGTCGATTGTATATTGTATGGCGTTGAAGATAGGGCTGTTAAGGTCGGCGCTCAGGCTGCACAGTTTTCGGAGCCAGAGCAGGTGTTAAAATATTTCAGAACGGTAAAAGTAGGGCCTAGCCGCGATAATCAGGAAAGTACTAGGTTTCGAAATGATCGCAAAGGTATAACAATTTCTACCAAAGCAAGTAACTTAAAAATTACATGTTACAACTGCGACCAGGCTGGACATCCAAGTTTTAGGTGTGACAAACCTCCAGCTAAATGTACCACTTGCGATAAGTTGGGTCACTTGTCCGCACATTGCTATAGAAACAAACGTTCGAATAAAGATCGCGAGAAAGACACGAACCAGAGCAGTAACAAGACCGAACAACAAGTAGCACAATTAAGCGTAGCAAAAGACTTGAACGCTAAGTATCTGTTACAAATCAAAGTCAATGGTCATGTTTTGGATTGTCACTTAGATCTAGGCAGTCAATGTTCACTTGTAAAGCATTCAACGGCTAAGGAACTAAACTTATTAATAGAAGTTCCAGGCGATTTACCTGTCTTAAGAGGTATTGGGAGAAATTTAATTCGTCCGTTAGGCCTAACGGTTGCATCTATAGAGGTTCAAGGTATTAAGGATATGATTAAGTTATATATCGTTGAAGATTATGTGATTACTCAATCGGTGCTCTTGGGACATTCATTTACAGAAAAACCAGATATCATAATTACAAAAACCCCGACTGCCGTAATATTTAGCAAGATATCTAACACTAAAATGCATTTAATAACGAGCAATAATGTCGAAATACCGCCTAGTACTTTGCGCGCAATCCAAGTTTTGGCTAGCCCTAGTATAGATGCTAAAGTTTACGTGAACGGTTCTTTGAGAGGGGCAGAAGGCAGAGAATATTATTTACTTCCAGGGGAGTATGAAGTTAAAGACGGCCTCAGTGCTTTACTGATACATAACATTTCCTCCAACCTAATCAATATCGAGAAAGGGTCCCTTTTGACGCGAGTACAGTATAAACACATAGGTGATTCAACTAGTATCTTGGAGTCATGCAATCTCACGTTTTCAGAGTCACAAAATAATGAAACTTTGAACTGTGATGACAATCTAGGGGATAATGAACGCTCGAGTTTACAAACTTTAATAAAGAAATATCAAGACTGTTTTTCTAATGGCCTTCACGACTTGGGTTACACGGATTTAACAGAGATGGTGATCGAGCTTGAAGATTCTGAACCGGTTGTATATAGACCCTATCGAATGTCTTACGCGGATCGCGTTCTAGTTAGGAATATGGTTCAAGAAATGGTTGATAACGGCATAGTTAGGGAATCATCATCACCATATGCAAGCCCAATTGTATTAGTCCAGAAAAAAACAGGTGACAAGCGCCTTTGCGTTGACTACCGTGCGTTAAACCGCAAAACCAAAAAGGAACATTATCCGCTTCCAAGAATCGAGGATCAACTAGATCGATTAGCAGGAAACAAAGTTTTTACATCACTCGATTTAGCCTCAGGGTATTATCAAATACCCATAGCTGAGGGTTCTCGACACAAAACGGCTTTTGTAACGCCTGACGGTCAGTTTGAATACAACCGAATGCCGTTCGGTCTGGTGAATGCGCCCTCTGTCTTTCAGCGTACAATCAATAAAATACTTTTGGATGCTAAGATAAAATATGCGATTGTATATATGGACGACGTCCTTATTCCTGCCAAGGATATTGCAGAAGGACTACAGCGATTAGAAGAAGTCTTAGAACTTTTAAAAAAAGGAGGCCTTACACTCAAACTGAGTAAGTGTTACTTTTTCCTTAAAACTATCGACTTTCTTGGATACGAAGTTAGTTCTGATGGTATTCGACCCGGACAGCGAAAAACTGATGCAGTATCTAAATTTAGACAGCCTAAAAATCAACATGAACTAAGACAATTCCTTGGGCTGTCAGGATACTTTCGTCGATTTATTATGAATTACTCTTTAATAGCTGCCTCTTTAACCAATTTGTTAAAGAAAGATATTAAATGGTCATGGGGTGAAAGCCAAGACGTTGCATTTAACAAAATTAAAACGATGCTCGTCGACAGGCCTATACTTGCACTTTATGACCATACCGCGGAAACACAGTTACATACTGACGCCAGTAAAGACGGACTAGCCGGCATTTTGTTGCAAGCCAATTCTAATAGCGTATTTCAACCAGTGTCGTATTTTAGTCGTAAAACGAACGCGGACGAGCGGAAGCTCCACTCGTATGATCTTGAGACACTGGCAGTAATTGCATCTCTTAATCGTTTTCGAGTTTATCTTATCGGTATCACATTTAAAGTGTTTACAGACTGTAACGCGCTGCGATCCACGTTTGTTAAGCGTGATCTGATACCGCGGGTTGCCCGATGGTGGATTCAAATGCAGGAGTTCGACTGCACCATCGAGTACCGTCCGGGGTCACGGATGTCGCACGTTGACGCGCTGAGTCGCAATCCAGTAGATGAAGCTGGAACAGAGCCTATGACGTGCTTTGACGTTCTAGCTATTGACTATAGCAATCAGGACTGGATTGCCACGGTGCAGTCAGCTGATGAAGAAGTAAAGAAGATAAAGGAAACTTTATTAGACGCAACCACGGAACAAGTGATGGAAATTCACAAAAATTATAAAATAAAGAACAATCGTGTATACAAAATTGTGGGAGACGAAATAAAATGGCTTGTGCCGAAAGGAGTTCGTTGGCAGATTTTGAAAATGAATCACGATGACGTTGGCCATTGTGGTTATGAGAAAACACTCCAACGCATTCGGAAGAATTATTGGTTTGCCAAGATGCGCAAATTTGTAAAGAAATATGTTTCATCGTGCCTGGAATGTTCACATCATAAAGCTCCTGGCGGCAAACGTGAGGGTGTCCTTCATCCTTTAGATAAGCCCAGTGTACCTTTCCACACGGTTCATGCAGATCACTTGGGCCCATTTATTAAAAGTAAAAAAGGCAATTGCTATTTACTGGTTTTGATCGACGGCTTCACTAAATATGTGACTATACGGCCCGTCAAGGACACGAAATCTACAACTACCATAAAGGTCTTCAAAGACCATATCAGCTATTTTGGGGTCCCTACGCGTCTCATCACTGATAGAGGCACAAGCTTTACAAGTAAAAGTTTCAACGATTTTATCACGCAATACAACATCAAGCATATAATGAATGCAGTATCTACTCCAAGAGCAAATGGTCAAGTTGAGAGATTCAATAGGACCATTTTGAACGCTCTTTCAACTTCGACTCATGGCAAAGACGAAAAATGTTGGGACGAACAGATCTCGGATATTCAACTTGGATTAAATACGACAACCCACAAAACAACACAGAAGACACCTTCAGAGTTACTTTTTGGGTTCAATATTAGGTGTAGGAGCGAAGGGATATTAGGCGAAATTTTAGATGATACTGTAATTATAAAGGGCACAGACAATTTAGTAGATGATAGAGAAGAGGCTAGAGAGAAAATAAAAGAAAGTCAAATTAAAGATCAGGAAAGGTTTAATAGCCGTAGAAAACCTGCGAAACATTATTCAGTTGGAGACTTAGTACGCGTTGAGAGACAGGTTCCCAGCGATGGACAGTCGCAGAAGCTTGTCGTCAAATTTCAAGGTCCCTATCGTGTATTAAAAGTCCTACCTAATGACAGGTACGTCATCGAAGACACTCCCCTATCACAAAAAAATAATCGTCGCTATGAAGCCATAGTAGCTATTGACAAAATGCAACCATGGTTGAGTTTTAGTCGAAACTTAGAAAGTAGTTGCGAAGATAATGATTCGGATGAGGAATAAAATTGGGTTGTGTCTCTGTACTTTAATTATTATTTGATTACTTAGGTATTAGAAGTTCATTACAATATTATAGAAATAAAAAAATATATATATGTTTACATAGCATATTTTAGCTAAAGTTGCACTCGTTAATTAATTGTCAAGTTTAATTAATTTTAAATCTACATAATAATTACGGTCGAAACTTTAGATAGTTTATGAGTAGAGGACTAATTAAATAAGTAAAGAATTCATTAAAAATAATGCGATTTGCCTTGTTATTAGTATTGATTTCTGTTCTTAATTCATTAAAAATAATGCGATTTGCCTTGTCATTAGTATTGATTTCTGTTCTTAAATGTTTGTTAATATAAAGAATTAAGATAAGCTGATATGTTATTTGAAGCGTTGATTTATTTATGTTCCTGTTGACTTATATAAATATTTAGGTGCCGCGAAGGGACTCGCGCTAACAGGAAGGCCGAGTTGTAAGCTTATTTAGTATATAATACACATAAAATTATAATAATATACCTCAATGTAATTTCTATAGCTAATTATTGTTACATATACATTTCATTCTGTTCATGATGGACTTTGTATTGACTATTTCTAAATTAATAGTTGAAAATGAACTTTATGTTAAAATACTATCATAATTTTAAAGACCACAAATAATCATAAATTTAAATATTAAATAATAATTATAGATACAAAATCCATCAACGATAAAGTATTTGTTTTGAATATTAGACGGTTGTTATAAAAACAGTAGAAGGTAGATTGAAATGGCAGACAAGAAACGACAGTCGCTGTGACGACTGTACGATTATAAGAAAAAGAATATAGAATATCGAGTCTCCTGTTGTGTTGAGTAGTGCATTGAACATAAACGTGTGAACATATATCTCGGAGTTTCATTTCTACATAATCACCTGGAGTTGTCCAATACTTGTCATTTGTGAAAAAATGTATATCACAACAAGATATCGAAATTTCGACGATATAACAGGTCAGTGACAGCACGCAATTCAAAACGCATTTGAGTGCGCCGGCGGCGTCGGTTACAAACATCGTCTTATTAATAACTCTAGCAATGAAACGATACATTGCACTTTATGCCACTAAAACGTAATACCGGCTTATATTCATAGTACAGATTTAGACAGATTTGTGGGTTAATGTACTATACAATGTATCTCAACCTAAATATCCTTTGGTTCATTCATACCACTAATAAGTAGCAAAGTGATAAAGACCTTAAATGAGAGGAATATCAAAGATGGATGGATTGAATGTGTGAATTGACTTCATATAGAAATAATGTTGAAAATAACACATTTCAACAAGCAATAAAAAACATTGACAAATTATTTGTTACGCATTATCGGGTTTTGATCACTACGCCAGTGATACGTATGGTTTTAAATCGAATGTCATCCGCAGTTACAATATTAATGTCAAATTATCAGACATTCTCCAACATGATTTTTTATATTCATGGTTAAGTTGGCTGTTTATTTTGTTATCAGTGCCATCGGGTCTAGCGGATAATCGCGTGTTTCAAACTGGAGGAACTAGGGATCAAAACACTTTGGTCACCCATCCTGTTTCGAACCATAGTAACTGTTGCTTCATTTTCAAAATCAAAAGTAAAGTTTTTGACCCACATTTGAAAACCATACTAATATTATAAATGCGAAAGTAACTCTGCCTGTCTGTCTTGCTTTCACGTTCAAACTACTGAAAGGATTCGATTGAAATTTGGTACACAGTCTAGAGCCTGAGAAAGGACTTTCTATCCCGCCATGGAAACGGGTACCACGCGAGTGTAACCGTGGTATTCCATCAAAATGCAATTTCATTTCGAATTTTAAAATTTCTCCGCATTGTAAAATAATGATACAAAAACAGAGATTTATCACCATGACAACAATCAATCAGATAACACTGACAAGAAATGTTATTTTCATTATTTTTATAATTAATGATTTTAGTTCAACTATTAACAATCAGTAGGAATTTAAAGCACTTTGTAAAAAAACTATGCAGAGTTAAAAAACACACAAAAACTTTTTGTAAACTTTTATCGGCGTTAAATCAATAACGACGAACGACGTCGCGGGCACAGCTGGTTATAAATAATCCAAAGTAATATTATAACGCAAAAGTACATAAACGTTGACTGTCAAACAATGATGGAATGCTCCTAATAATTCAAAATGGCCTTAGTATTATACATATTCCTAGTTAGCCGTTATTAAATTAGACGCAATGTGTGTTTGACAGCGCCCAGACGCAGCCCAAGTGATAAATTATGGGAACACGGGGTCGTGTGCCGCACCCGAATTAATAACACGCCGTGATTGCCTTTCGACAAGGTAATTCTGTTCCGATAGCCGTAATTTGTTAAGATTATAAGTTGGTTAGTTTGGAGAGAGAGGGGAAATGCCTGAGAAGGAAAGAGGTATTAGTGTATATTGTAAAACGTAAGACAATTTTATGTAAAGGGAGAATAGAACCCTTGTAAAGTTTCTTGCCTGTATCTTCTCTTGACAAGGCCTCCCGCTAGTGAATAGGAACAAAAGAAATTTGTCGTGAACAAGTAGAATTGTAATAGGTCTTTACCTATGAAATTGCCGGTTTTTTCTCTCTCAGTATTTTGTCTGTAACTATTAAGTTTCAGAATATTGTTATACAATTACCTCCTCTAAAAAGACCTAGACCTATTATAATTTGTTTGTTAGTTTTATAATGTTTTTGACGCGTGATTATTTCATTTCATAGTACTAGAGAATTAGATCAATCTATAATTTCCTGACATATTAGGTCCTTCACACACGAGTCGTAAGCGTGTGCGAAGAGCCTAAGTGAGCATAGATCTATATAATCGTATTAAGTGGTACATAATAGTAGTTTATGTAACTGTCACATAATATAGGTTATTAAAACACGAGCGTGGTCTTAAAAAACGAGCCTTATCGAGGTTTTTAATAGTATCACGCGAGTGTTTTAAAATCCAGTAATGTGCAGTTACATACACTACCTTATCTACACGCATTATTCAAAGAAATAAAACGAAAAATGTAATAAATTTTATTTATTGTTGGCTGTACGGAAAACGTTTGCCATAGTTTTGTGCGTTTTTAAGAACAATAAGTGTTGCATAATGAGTCCAACCTGTTGCATAATGGTCATTATGTACAGTTTCCATTTTTTTATTCGTTTTTATCATCTGTGTTAAAAAGTATGTCATTATGAGTTCGAGTCTGAGTTCATAATTCGAACATTATAACATGAGTGTAGGTAGATGTCATTACGATAGGCGTAACGTACTGGCAGCCTGGAACCACGGAGGTTGCATACCTGTGAAAAAGGAAAATGTTCGCCGGGTTCCGCGCAAGGAAAAACAATCGACAATCGATTCACTCTCGACACACGCCATGATTTCAACTGAGGCCGAAACGATACGTCTACGCAAGGGTTCGTTTGTAGAACACTGCAAGTCACGGAGTTGGTAGCCTACTTGCGAATCTTGAGCACCCAACAATAATAATAATAATAATAATAATAAAATAGTTTATTTCTCCACAAAGGCGGTTACAATAGTACTTAAAGATAAATAAATATAATTTACAATTTTCCTTTGTGAGAGCTGGTGTCTGTACTAGGTTTTAAACAAAACCTGTATTACAGATCGCCAGGCTCTCAAACACCTCGGATTAGTCTAGCGCAGTAAAAAGTAATAATGTCACAGTCATTGTCACATGCATTGATTATCTATTGTTACATTTGGAGAGAAGACAATCTTATTTATTAATATTTGAATAAAAGCATGTAAGTGTGGTTCCTGTGTCGAAAAGTGGTGTGTCTCATGTATATGTGTACCCAACAATGATTATATCTAAATAGTTTGTAGCTAAATTCGATATTTTCTAGCACTGAGTATTGTCGCAGAACTTATAGAGAATTATGTTTGGACCAGTGGGGCTCTCTATTGCTGTCTGGCTTCGATACCAGCCTATACATTGTTGCATGTTAGTTTTGTCGTAGTTACTTTTCGTACAAATCATTTAAGAATAGTGTTGAAAGGTTGGGATATCGTCCTAAAATAGTGTCTTTGTGTTTCAAATACGTTTTTAGAATGGAAATTACAAAATAGAAACCCAAAATTTGTAAAATAGTTTTTTTTTACTTACGGTTTGTTTATATTGAGTCCTTACATATGAAATTGGTGTTTTTTTCTCTCTCTTAGTATTTTGTCTGTAACTATTAAGATTCAGAGTATTCAGAGGATTTGAATTTTAAGCTCCGCCATTTAAATTTTAATGCACGTCAGTTTTGGAACTTTCTTAATGGTTATATCGTAGAACAATATTATACATACATACGAACGAAACCACGCACGTGGCACCACAGCAGAGTCATATGACACACTCATGATTTCTGATTAATCAACAAAAAATACATAAGCAATATTGGGTCCTTACCTATAAAATTGGTGTTTTTTTTTCTCTCTTAGTATTTTGTCTGTAACTATTAAGATTCAGAGTATTCCTAAAAAATAATTACCTCGTCTAAAAAAAGACTATATTTTTGAGCTCTTTTGATTTGTTTTGATAATTTGTTGTAAGTTTAATTGTGTTAAAATTGGACACGGAGACAGCTCTTTTTAAGTGCCTCCCGAATACATCATTTTATTTGCATTCACTTAAAAACGAAAAATAATTTTTATGAAGTGTGAAATTACACATATTACTTAAGCTTGTCTAATGTTAGATGCCAAATATTATTATCTTTGGATTTGTTGTTGTGAAGAAAAATGAAAAAAAATTAGTATGGAAAATGCAGAATTCCCCAAAATCTCCATACAAAACACCAATTTCATAGGTATGGACCTAATATGATATTTACGTATCATTTGTGCCTAAAACATTCCTTATTTTCGTAATAGCATTTGCATAATGGTTTCATCTACACATTTTATTAGTTTCCCACATTCGAAACGTAACTTCGTGATTTTCATCAAAAATACTTTTTAAGACAACATCTTATTAGATGACCACAACCCTTGAACTATCCACCAACTAGTAACTCCGCGAGCCCAACCAAATAACCCACGGAGCTCTCCATCTAGCCGAGGTTGCAAAAAAACTGCATCACCAAATGCATGCAACATACAACATATATATAACACATGAGAAGTTTGAAATTAAACATCGCCACGCTGACCCAAAGTGAAACGTAAGTAGAAAAGGTTGATAGCGAAAGGGACCAACGCTTAACGTGCCTTCCGACGCACGGAGAAACCCGAGAACGCAAAGGCAAAGTCTTGCCTGTATCTTCTCTAGACAAGGCCTCCCGGTAGTGAACAGGCTGAAAAAAAAGTAGTGGTATTGTCAATTTTAGGATACTTATTTATAATTTGTTTGTTTTGACTTGTCAAAAGTGTATTTGATGATACCAATTTGATTACATTGAGTTTGAGTTTTTTGGTCACCCATGCAAGCCCTGACGATGGCGAAGGTAGCTTTGTTTACAGCGAACTAACCACTACGGCAGCGAGCTCCTCCGATACGTCCATATAGTTCACATACTATTAATAATAAAATAATAATAATAATATCCTCAGAAATTCACACCTATCAACTAGCCCCATTTAAAGCAACTAATGCTGCTTGTGTTACGGACACTAGATGACGGATAAATATATTTAATAGATAAATACATAATAATAACATGAATATATAGAAATATATAAACATCCAAGACTGGAGAACAAATGCCTGAAAATTCATCACCCAAACATTTGCCCCCACTGGGGATCGAACCCAGAACCTCTCGAGATGGCGACGCCTTGAGACCGGCATACAGACCACTCGACCACGGAGTTCGTCAAAGTATTACATCCCGACATCAATATCAAACCCAATTGTTATTTCATTTAAATCACCAATTTAATCGTCTGTTACGTCCCCTTCCTTATCACCTTATCAGTGTCTATTTCAACCAGCGTTCAGATAATCTAACCCGTATTGGCTTGTTTATCACGTATCGGGCTATAATTCAACCAATTCTGTGTCAATTGTGCGGCGATGGGATAAACGAGACGAAGCTTAATGCTTGAACAAAGCTGAATAAACTGGCACTAGAAATTACGGTTGACGAGAGGGTTTAAGGCGGCATTTGGTTTTGAATATTAATCAAAAGGTATTAAGTATATATAGAATAGAAATTTAACTTACAATTCACAAAGCTAATTTGATGCGCATATAATTTGATACACACACTCAAGTTAAAGGAAAGAAAGATGAAAGCGAAGCTATGGTTGAACAAAAGTACTTAAAATTAGTAAACATTAAAAAAAAGCTCCACAACTTCATGGAATGGGAGACCCAATTCAGCATTACGCGAAAACAAAATGATCTGACGCTGATTTTCAATAGGCATCCGTTAGGTCTGACAGAGGATGCCAACTGCTATGTAGTACATACAATAAAATATATACAAATACATAGAATAGATTTTAATTTTAAAAATTAAAATGAATATGTATAGAGCTGTAGGAGTAGGTATATACCGTGCTAGATGCATTATAATCAGCCTATGTTTGTCCAAGGCTGGATAGAGGCCTCCCCCAATGCATGCCACCGCTCTCGATCTTCGGCCGTTCTCATCCAGCCCACTCCAGCCAACGTACGAATATCGCCACCCCATCTTGTCACAGGGCGCCACACCACGTTTGCCGAGTCCCGGTTTCCACTCAAGAACTTACCACTCCAACAGCCGTCAGTATCTATCTAAATATATATAACTCAAAAGTGACTGACTGACTGACATAGTGATCTATCAACGCACAGCCCAAACCACTGGACGGATCGGGCTGAAATTTGACATGCGGGTTGATGTTATGACGTAGGCATCCGCTAAGAAAGGATTTTGATTAATTCTACCCCCAAGGAATAAAAAAGGGGATGAAACTTTGTATGAAACTTTGTCAATTTTAAACCGATCGGGCTGAGACTTTGCATGCATTAAGTTACTATGACGTAGGCATATCCTAAGAAAGGATTTTGATAAATTACACCCCTAAGGGAATAAAATAAAGGATAAAATTTTGTATGAAACTTTGTCAATTTTTAACCGATCGGGCTGAGACTTTGCATGGATAAAGCTACTATTCGGTTAAAATTCAGTGTTAGATAGCCTATCTGTCGAGGAAGGCTTTTGGCTATCACGCCACCTCAAAGTCACTAATGCACGCGAACGAGGTCGCGGGCAAAAGCTAGTTGAATAAAAAAACTTGAGTACAGTTTATTATGAACATCGAGCCTTACACTGTGCAACAGGCTCGCATAGGAACACTTACATAATGATGTCTGGCGAATGCTGGGTGTTAATATCTCATACTGGTGATGAACAGAACTTTAAAAATATATTAAAGAACCCATCGCATCACTATGGTGAGCCTTAGGAGGGGCCTATGTTCAGAAGTAGGCCTTTCAAAGCTCTATGACAAAACGATGAAGCGAATATCTATGGCTGGGTAAAAAAATATAAAATTCAACATTAAAATACACCACTAGTAGGTTTCGAACCTGGAGTTTAGAGATTGATGCCGACTCCCACTCAGTCACGCAAATCATCAAATATATGAATATTACATACATACAAACAATCACGCCTGTAATCCCCGGAGGGGTCGGCAGAGTCCAAGGGGCACTGTGTTCCTTAAGACCACATTTAGCCATACAAAAATTGGGTTTGTCAGATGGAAAATCGTGAAAAAGTTGTAAAAAGTGGCTAGCTCATCGCCTACACAATCACACACCCAGTACCCAATACGACCTTAGTCGCCATTTACGACATGCTAGGCAAGAAAAGCAGTTGGCACATTCTTTTTGCGTCCCGGACCAACACGGGACATGAATATGAATATTATATTAAAGTTATTTTACAATTTATATGTCACTCCCTTCTACTCGTATCACACAAATATTATATGAATTGTCACATCTCGTATTGCAATAAAATGTCTTGAATCTTCAGATCTTCACTCTCGCATAACTCTATATTTGACAGACAAGAGCGACATCTTATAAAATTCACGGCGCAGCAAAATTTATTAGCAATACACTCCTTTACTTACAAAAGCTTTGTATGTATAAATAGCGAACGTCGTTGTGTCAATCACAATGAGTAATATGAACTACCACGATATTGTTCTTTTCCTTTGCTTGGTGGCTTCGCATAAGCATATTGCATTTTATTTATGGATATACTTAATCTATCTTTAAAATTTAGGTAGTTTAGGCATTGGGCTGTTTCCACACTCAAACTCAAAGGTGACTGACTGACATAGTGATCTATCAACGCACAGCCCAAACCACTGGACAGATCGGGCTGAAATTTGACATGCGGGTAGATGTTATGTCGTAAACATCCGCTAAGAAAGGATTTTGATAAATTATACCCCCAAGGGGATAAAATAGGGGATGAAAGTTTGTATGAAACTCTGTCAATTTTAAACCGATCGGGCTGAGACTTTCAGATAAAATTAAAGGGTTCCCGTGGGATAGTTAAAGAACGATAGTCCGCGGACGAAGTCGTGGGCAACAGCTAGTTTACTTATATAACGCAAATATAACGATTTGTATTAAAACCAAGCGTGTCAACTTCACAACGTCTACTACTGTGACGTCACAGTCTTAATTTTGAGACGGCAAACACAAAGTGATTAAGGCCCGATTTTTTAATCCTCAGATAAAACTATCTGTCAGTCAAATGTTAGCTCTGTCCCTTTTCTTTTTATGACTTTAGAAAGTGACAGTGATAGTTTTAAATGGCGGATTGAAAAATCGGGCCTAAGAGATCCCGATACTTCCGATGCCCCACAACACACAACGAGACATTTTTCTGTAGTTTTAGCACGCTTAGACGCACGCGGATTAGTTTAAAAAAAAGGTTGTATGAATAATTGGAAAATAAACAGTTTTTAATTTAATTTTAATTTTTTAGCAACTTAGCAGCGGTCATCCCCGACGTTTGGTCTAAGTTTTCGGTCACGCACAGTCATCTAATAGGTTGGGGAAAAAGTTTGTTCGCATTTTTTAAGAAAATTCAAAACATTTTTTAATATAGTTTATTTACATTTAACTAAAGTATGTAGGTACCATTTTGTTCGATAACTTTTTGCCATCTTGTAGGTAGGGACATGATCCCATTGCTGTAGAAATTTTGGGACTTCTGGTCAAAATACCGCGACAAGTGGTTTTGGCAGTCCTCTCGTGATGTTAACCTGACACTGCCTAAAGAATTCTGAAGAGACCGAAACAGGTGGAAATCTGAAGGTGCAAGGTCAGGACTATACGGCGGATGCATTAACACCTCCCAGCCAAACTCTCTTAATTTTTGCTGAGTGGCTAAAGATGTGTGAGGGTTAGCGTTATCATGATGAAAAACCACACCCCTTCTGTTGATTAATTCCGGCCGCTTTCTCTCAACTTCTTGCTTTAATCTCATCAGTTGTTCGCAGTAGAGTTCAGAATCGATGGTCCTGCCTGGTGGTAACAGCTCATAATGAATAATGCCCTTCCAATCCCACCACACACACAGCATCACCTTGTTGCGAGTTAACCCGGGATTCGCCACAGTCTGTGAAGCCTGACCGGCCTTTGACCACGACCTTTTTCGCACGTTCTTGTCGTACGAGATCCACTTTTCATCACCAGTTATCAGCTTCTTCAAAAATGGTTCGGTTTCATTACGTCGTAATAAAGAATCACAAATGAGTACCCGGTTCATTAGGTTTCTTTCAGTGAGCTCGTGAGGTACCCAAATGACGAGCTTTTTTGTGTACCCAGTTTTTTTCAAATGCGCCAAAACTGTTTTGTGGTCAATTCCCAGTTATTCAGCTACGTCGTAACTACTGACATGCCGATCTTGCTCCACTTTTTAAAAATGGCATCCATTTTATCTGTAATAGGGCGACCAGAGCGACGTGCATCTTTGATATCAAAATTTCCGGATTGAAAACGCTTAAACCAAATTTGTGCTACTCTCACAGACACTGCACTAGGTCCATAAACATCGCAATTTTTTTTCGCGGCTTGCGTTACATTTTTACCTTTTTTGTAGTAAAATTTTAAAATGTATCGAATTTCTTCATTAAATTCACTCATCTTGGCGGTACGAAAAACAAATGAAAATCACACATTTTCCTAATTTGAATTTGGAATTATGTTCTTTAAAATTTAAACTTTCAATGATACCAAAACCAGCCAAATACAAATAGTATAGCCAAAGAGATTTTATTACAAGTTTATACATACTATAATGCGAAAAGACTTTTTCCCCAACCTAATATGTAATTGTATGTCCGTGGCTGTTTCTATACACCCAGCATTTATACAATAACATGTAATCTGTATCTGTGGAGGAGTGGCGTAGTGGTCAGTGCGCTTTGGCTTCGGTCCAAAACAAAGCTACCTTCGCCATGGTCAGGCCGTGGATGGGTGAACAAGACTTTGTGATCTCGAGCTCCTCCGTGCTTCGAAAGGCACGTTAAGGCGTTGGTCCCGGTCGCATTTGTGACCGTTTCTACCTACCAACCCGCATTGGGCCAGCGTGGTGGTGTTACAGCCCTTACTCCTCGTGTGTTTCTCCACGAGGAAGGCCTGTCCAGCAGTGGGACGTATATAGGCTGATGTATGATATGTAAAGCTGCATGTGTAGAAACTTAATACAACCGTCACCAGCCTATATTATCATATATATCAGGCTGTTCTACGTTGATAACCACATAAGTACGTATGGTATTTGATAGCCCATCTGTCGAGGACACACCACCACGCTCAACCGCTTGGTAGAGACGCTAGCGATATCGACCAGGACCAACGGCTTCCTATGCATCGTGGGAACAAATTCACGATTATCCCATAAGGGTTAGTCAGAGACTAGGCAAAAGCACCGCAAAAGTAGTCCATTCCTAATTTCATTTGGGGTCGACGCCGACGCAACGAGTCTTTCTCCTCCACTCTCCCCTATCACACGCCATATCAACATTCACTCCCATTCTAGCCATGTCCTCATTCTCAACGCAACACTATGGCGTTAAAGAAACAGCTCTTAAACTATTATCTTCATACCTTAGCTCAAGATAGCAAGTTGTAGATATAAACGGAACCAATTCGTCAGGTTCTCACATGAAAATGGGTGTGCCTCAAGGTTTAATCCTTGGCCCTTCTCTGTTTTTAATTTATATAAATGATTTGCCTTTCTTTGCGGACCAATTTTGTAAAATTGTATTATTTGCTGACGATACTTCATTGATATTTAAATTAAATAGAGACAAAACTATTTTTGACGATGTAAACAATGCTCTGTCTAAAATACTAACATGGTTTACTATTAATAATTTGCAACTAAATGCAAAAAAGACAAAATGTGTTAAATTTAGTTTGCCCAACGTAAGAGAGTTTGTTACAGATATCAAACTGAATACTGAGTCTTTAGATTTAGTGCAATCTACTGTGTTTCTAGGGATCACCATAGATTCTAAACTTCAATGGAATCCACATATTACCACACTTTGTAACAGGTTAAGTTCTGCGGCTTATGCTATAAGAAAAATTAGACAAATTAGTGATATTGCCACTGCGAGATTAGTATACTTTAGTTACTTCCATAGTATTATGTCATATGGTTTACTTTTGTGGGGTAAAGCTGCTGACATTGAAACTGTATTTATTTTACAAAAACGAGCTATAAGAGCAATTTACTGTCTGGGTGCTCGAACGTCTCTAAGAGACATGTTCAAAGAAATCGGTATAATGACAGTGGCTTCCCAATACATTTACAACTGTATAATTCATGTTCACAAAAATGTTAATTTGCACTACAAAAGAAAAGATGTACATGTTTATAATACAAGAAACCAGAACAAACTGTTATTACCAAAGTTTAGATTGCGTAAGGTTTTTAAGACTTTTATGGGCGAAGGCATACTTTATTACAACAAAGTTCCAAACAATGTACTGGAACTACCACTTAATGCATTTAAAAAACATATCAAGAATGTATTGATCAATAAAGGATATTATTGTATTAATGATTATTTAGAAGATGAAACTGTTTGGTCTTAAATATATATATATATTTTTGTTTTAACTCAGTTTTTGTAATGGAAGATGTTACAGTCTGGAAAGGTCTGTGTACAATGTTGACATTAACAATTTCTTTGTTCTCTTGACAATGCATATTGTAAAATCTTTCAAAAACAATTATTATATTGTAAAGGGAGGAAACAACTTGCTGAGTTTCTTGCCTGTTCTTCTCAGAACAAGGCCTCCTGGTAGCTAGTGAACGGTTGGCATAATGTGACATTCATAAGAGTATGTATATACCTAAACTGAATAAATTATTTGACTTTGACTTTGACTTTGACTTTCTTCTTTGGTCTTCCTCTCCCCGCATTACCATCCACTCTCATATTCATAACTCTTCTCGTTACGTGCTCAGTCTCTCTCCTCAAAACATGTCCACACCACGACAGCCGCTTTTCTCTCAACTTCTCTATCACTGGAGCAACTTTCAGGCATCCCCTGATATACTATAAATCATATATCAATATATTATGCTTTAATTCGTTTGTGTTCGCCGTGGGTATCGCTTTCATACTAATGTGCCCAATGACCTTTATCACAGCTGTTAAACAATTCACCCGCCATATTTTCAAGCCAAAAGCCGTAACCGCAATCCCTGACAGGCTGCCATAAAAACGACCAACATTACGATAGCAAATTAATTTTAGTGTAATCAATTATTAAACTTCTAACGGTGAGCGTTCATAACTAAACCAATCGTGGTTAAGCTACCAATTCAACCACAAAACACCAGTTAAACGATTAGTTGTAACCGTACAAATAAAATATCATAATTATCACGCTTCTAATGTGGCGAGCCTAAGCCATGCACCGGGCACGAGGCCATGCATGAAGCAATCGATATTCACAATAAACTTCTTGTCGGGTTCTTCTCATGAAAAGCCTTACTCTCGGAATCCGACCGCTTGTATCGATTACAAGCGCTCGCGATAATGAATGAATATACTTTTTTATATAATGATATAAATTGTAAAATATTAGGGGTTGAAGTATGAAATTACCGTTTTGTATGGAGATTTTGGGGAAGTCTGCATTTTCCACTAACATTTTTTCAGATATCTCCACAACGACAAATCCAGAGATAATAATTGTTGGCATGTATCATTGGACAAGTTTTAGCAAAATGTGTGATATCACTCTATTTATTTATGAAATTATTTATCGTTTTTAAGTGAATGCAAATTAAATTATGCATTCGGGACTTAAAGAGTTATCTCCGTGTCCAATTTCAACACAATTAAACTTACAACAAATTATCAAAACAAATCAAAAGAGCTCAAAAATATGGTCTATTTTAAGAGGCGATTTTCAAAAAATACTTGAAACTTAACAGTTACAGACAAAATACTAAGAGAGAGAAAAAACGGCAATTTCATACTTTAACCCCTATTAATAAAATTTTGAAGTGCCAGGCTTGGCCTATGAAATAATAGTACATTATTGCAACGGCAGCGAAATAGGCAATTGGACTTCAATGATACGAGACTTTATTTTTAGTTTACAGTTTGTGCCGAAAGGTAAACGCATTTGTGGTTGTACAGCCACGAGGACGCAATGTGTACGATAGATGAAAGAGTTCTAAATTCAAAGAGCACACCGTTTCATACAACATTGCCGGCGTGCTCTTCGTTCCAAATTCAAAGAACGCACCCGGAAGTGATTTGCCGGCGCGCTCTTCGCGTTCCAAATTCAGAGTCTACGTAAATATGATACGACCGCGTGTTCTTTATTCAAAAGTAATGATAATATTTGCGCATGTTTAAGAAAAGTTATTTTTGTTTGTTTGAACTATATGTAAGGTCTATTCAAACTCAATTGTACAGACGGTACAAGTACATTGGCATAATTATGTCAGAATACTCTGTAATAGAGGACAAAGCTACCTGCGCCATGGTCAGCCGTTGATGGGTGACCAAAACTGTGATCTCGAACTCCTCCGTACTTCGGAGCCACGCTAAGCCGCTGGTCCTGGTCGCTATTGCAACAGTTTCTACCCACCAACCCGCATTGGGCCAGCGTGGTTTGACGGCCTATACTCCTCTCCTCATGTGTTTTTCTGTGAGGAAAGCTTAAGAACAACAGTGAGACGCATATCGGCTGAGAACGAAGTACTTATAATGCGGATGAGTACAAGTAAAAATCACATGAATTATATGCCAACATCAGATTCTTTCAGCCAGTCTGTTTGACGAAAATTATAATTAAAACATAGACTAAATTCCATTTGCCCGTTACCTTTTTTTTCCGAGTTCCTTTGCCGTCCTTCGCTCATATCAGATAGAGCACGCACGCTTATTTTGAGCGGTTCAGTTAATTAATTTCTGACTTCAAAGCTCGCGACATAAGCGACAGTTAAGGCTCCTGACGTAATTATCATATAACGATTTAAATGAGTTAAAGGTTCAGGAGGGTTTGCTCTGTTCCTACTAAGGGTCCGTTCACACGAGCCGGCGCGGAGAGGATCGGATCACACTTTTTCACACATTGCACGCTCGGATAATTATCATCTCGAGCATTCCGAACAACAAAAGAAATATAAAAATAAACCTTATTACAATGAATCAAAGCTCGATTTTAAACGTAATAAGAATACTCTCCTCTTGAGCCTATACTATTTGACAGAATCCCATAAAAAAGGCGTAGAAAATATGTTGTATGATTGATTCAACATACTTTTCCTCAAAACTTAAAAATAAAAATGAAAATAAAAGGATTATTGTTGTTGCATTTTCTGATAGCGAGTAAGTAGCTTCGCTCTCAACGAATTAAGATAGAGTATAAAGTCGAATGATTTAGTCGCCTTCGTGAATTGCAATATCTATACCAGGAAAAGAAACCCGACTATCACAGTCTCGTTCTTTTCACGACAGGGTGTCTAAAACTTGAAGCCATGTTCAAACGCAAAGTATGAAATTTAATATTCTAGAAGATTCGAATTCAAATATCAGAGGTGTCGCGCTGTTGCGGTTCGCCGACGGCTCCTATATTTCACAAAACTTGATGTATTCTTAAACGTAGATACAAACAGGGCTGGATGAGTGACTGTAGCCAGATAGATCCAGCGGATCGCGGAGTTTGAATTTAACTTGATTGCTCGTCCTCAGCCCACGTCCCACTGCTGGGCGCAGGCCTTCCTCATGGAAAAACACACGAGTATGTAATGGGTGGATTTCCCAAGTACGTTTTTGAGACGGTGAGCCTGAAAAGTTATGTGTAAAAGCAACATACAAAAACGTAAAATTTTATATAATTAAATTAAAGAGTCATCTACATGATATTAAAGTATTCAAATGCATTTGATATATATATTTGTAATAAAAAAAAAATACCTAAAACCTAATTACGGTGAACTGTCCGGACTCCATTTGAAAAAATATTTAAATTAATAAAAAACTGTTTTCTCAAAGAGCATTTTAAATAAGTGTAATAGTTGTAGATAGATCAATAAAAAATGTCCTACAAACAAATTCAATAACGGTGGCACATTTTAAGCACTTTCGTGCTTGCCACGACACGTTTTTGAATGTACCTAGGTGTCCATCCCCGCACCGCTCAGTTGTGCTTTTGCTAACGGCGTGTGTACCTGTGACGTATGGGCTGTAACACCACCTCGCTGGCCCAATGGCCCAATTCCGACAGCGATAAGGGTTCTCAACCTTTTTGTGGACCCCGCATTATGAGTGAGTTTAGAACTCGATTTGATATTAAATAAAAATTCCATTGCATATTTTCTGGTAAATTTGATTACAGTATCGCTTGAATCACACTGTGCCCAGTGCATGGCAGACGCTCCCCCTGTTTTAATAGGGGGAGAGTCTGTCATGCCTGCCTGTTTTAACGTAAACATAATTATCACGCGAACTCAATCTAGCTGTTATTCAAATTACTTATGAAACAAGCAGTTTGCCTAAATCCCTGATATTAACTCTTTAAACGATGGTTTTAAACATACCTCCGTAAAAACTAAGCGGTGGACTTCAAATTGCCATTCACACATTTACTTTAAAATTAGGGGTCAGATACCGGTACATTTTTTAACCGTTATCAGCCTAAATATGTAAAGAACATTAGGTTTCGTTTATATTCGAACGGATCATAAGAAAAATCGTTTCTGAAGAACAAAAAGATATATACCGATTTCGTTCCTAAAACGTTTATCAATCATTTTTATTTCATGTTTTGTGTCCATAGAGTCCATATTTGTCTTCGGCGGGCGGCGACCTGCCGCACCGCCTGCGTTGGGCTACCCCTACGCATTAAACTGGTTTTAGAAAACGTTCCCATTTTGATTTCGCTCCAAACGCAATGAAAATAACACAATATGAAAAACTAATCATAATACAAACAGATTTTCTTGTATTAAAAAAAATCACTTCCAGTATTCCTATACGTAACTTTCAGGAAGGCGCACTCCCGCAGTGGAATCTGATCAAATGTTGTTTCGAATGTATAGACATCACGTCCTTGGTTCTGCTGACAAAATTATATGGTAAACTGTTTAAAAATTCACATAATAGGGAGATTAGGAACGAAAACCCTATTTTCACGAGAACTCTTACGTGTTACAAGTAAATTTGCCTCTCATGAAAATGGATAAAATATTTTTTTGGTACATAAATATAAGACATTTTATTAATCAATCAAAGTCAAAATTCTAGTCAAAAAAGGAAGAACGAATGATTCGGCACAAAATATATATCCTGTTTATAAAGGCAGGCTTCTTAATTATATTTCAATGTTCTTATATGAAAATGGGCGTGCCGCAGGGCTCAATACTTGGCCCTTTTAATTTATATAAATGATTTGCCATATTTCGCTCACCAGCTATGTAACATTGTACTTTTTGCTCACGATACTCCTTTAATATTTAATTTAAATACAGAAAAAACAAGTTTTAATGATGTAAACAATGTTCTGTCAAAAATACTAACCTGTTTAACTGTAAACAATTTGCAACTGAATGCAAAAAAGACAAAATATATTGAATTTACTTTGCCAAATCTAAGAGAGGTTGCTACAGACATCTAATTAAATACTAAGTCATTAGATTTTGTAAAAGCTACTGTATTTATCACCATATATTCAAAACTTCAGTGGAATCCTCATATTACCACACTTTGTAACAGGTTAAGTTCTGCGGCTTATGCTACAAGGAAAATTAGACAAAATAGTGATATTGCCACTGCGTGATTACTGCTAGTATACTTTAGTCATGTGCAGGACTGCACACCTTTTTGATACTATTTATGTTTTTATACTTTTTTTATTAATGACTTTGTGTCTTTTGACGTTATTATTTATTACAGCTCTTGAACTTGTCACGGTCTTTTTCATTCCCTAGTTTTTCCCAATATTGGCTCCCAATTAACATTATTTACAGTCCACTCCCTCACATTTTGGTCCTTCTCCCCTTTTCTTTGAATCACGCTAATTATTTTCACAAAATTTCGTCCATTATAAATTCTTTCTCCATAGTGACATATGGTCGAAACTCGGAGCCAAAGAAAAGCTAGAGAAAGAGAAGTTCGTGACAGTATGAGTGATCCAGTGGCTACAACATCGGCGGCTACTCCAGCCCCGAACGTCCGTTCTGTGAGCTCTAGGTCCTCTCACTCTTCAGCGACGATCCGCGCTCAAAAGCTTGCTTTACAAGCAGCTCACCTCCGGAAAGTCGCAGAAGTGGACCGAGCAGCCGCAGCCGCAGCGGCGGCCGCAGCAGCTGCCGACACAGAACGGAAAGCCGCTGATCTAGAGTTGGAAGCGCAAATAGCTGCTTTAGAAGTTGAAAGTGGTGGGAGCAGGCGAAGCTCCCGATCTAGGACTTCAGTTCAGAATTGGTTAGCTACATTAGACACTAATCCCCAACAACACGTTACGTTAGAACCACACATTTCAGGCTCTAATGCACCGCATGAACGTCGTTGTCAGGACTTGGAGTGTGGCCAAGATATTTATTCTGGTGGTAGGAGAGGCTTATCCAAACCAGTCCCATCGACCATCGCAGCCAACATTCCTCACACTATTGGTAGCTTTCAAAATTCTAGTGAAAAAAATAGACGGAAAACCACTGATATAACTTTATTAGCACAGGCTATATTATCACTCGCAAGCGGTGCTACTCCCAAACAAAGGGTTGGCGATGGACGTCTGCCAGTCTTCGATGGCAAGCCCTTGGACTGGCTGGCCTTCAAGCGCGTCTTTGTCGACACGATGGCAGCGTTCACCCCTTCCGAGAACGTAGCACGCATTGGGCTGAGTCTACGTGGAGCGGCACGAGAGGCGGTTGCCGTCCTCCTGGTGTCTGCTCGAGACCCTGCCGAAGTGATGGATGCGTTAGAATTACGATTCGGTAGGTCAGAATTTATTGTTTTACAAGAAATTTCTATTGTAAAGTTATTACCGAAACTTAGTTCTGACTCTACGGATTTAAATAAGTTTGCATGTAAGGTCCGTAATTGTGTGGAGATAATTAAACTCCTCGACCAGAAATGCTACTTACAGTCTCCGGAAATTTTCCAAATTGTTTTAGGGAAACTGACACCCTTATTGCGAAGTAGGTGGGCAGATTTTGCTTCGGTCAATAGTCTGGACCAGGAAAAGACGAAGCTTGAGCTACTAGCGCAGTTCTTGTCACGCGAGGTAGACTTGCAGCTCAAGTTCGGTCTTATAGTGGAACCCTCAGTACACTTTAAAAAACCTGAAAGGACTCATACAATTTTATCATCCGACACCGTGCAGAATTACCCACATGATACACTACTACACACATCTTCATCAAAACAATATACGGTTTCTATTCAAAATTCTGAAACAAAATTAAAATGTCCATTTTGTAAACAAGAACACAATTTATCAAAATGTGACGATTTCCTGTCATTGTCAATACCTGACAGATGGATTTTTGTCAGAGAAAATAAACTCTGTCACAAATGTTTTAAAAAAGGTTTCCATAGCTATAGACATTGTAAATTTTCAAAAGAAGTTTGCAAATCTAAAAATTGTAACTCTAGGCATAACAACCTCTTACACGACCCAAACGCTGCAGTCACTATCACTACCGAAAATAGCGATACCGTCCAACCTGGGACATCTGGTCAGAGTCACTCACAGTCTGAGACTTCTTCACACATTACACAAAAAGAGTCTTCAGACACCGTAGCATGTACTACCAGTGTCTCTGAACCTTCCCGCTCCGGCTCTCTCTTTGACATGCGGCCTCTATTAAAAATTGTTGCCGTCACGGTGGTAGGTCCATCAAGTAGTGTTGACACTTACGCGCTGCTCGATGATGGCTCGACAGCGACACTCATTGACGCAGAGCTAGCATGCCAGATAGGAGCTAAGGGGCCGGTTTCGCAACTTCAGGTCAACTGTATAGGGGGTCTCACTAAACATACTCGAGTCGAGTATATAGATTTTGATATCAAGGGTCGTCATAGTGATGCCGTACACTCTGTCAAGAGGGCCCGAGCTATCAAATCTTTAGACCTAGGTCACCAGACGGCCTGTTATGCCAAAATTTCAAAATTTTCACATTTGTCTGAGTTAGCTTCCTCTTTATGTTATGATGGCGTACAACCTAAGATTATCATAGGCATCGATAACTGGGCACTTGCTTACCCACAAGATGTTCGAAAAGGTTCGAAACATGATCCGGTCGCTATTAAAACTCCCCTTGGTTGGGTTCTCTTTGGTTTTAGTAGCAGTCGAACAAAGCCGGTCGAATTTATAAATCATAATTTTGTTACTGATCTTGTTTCGGAACCTTTTATTAAAAACCAGTTTAATCTTCAAATTAATCGAGAGCGGCATGGTTCGCAGAACGAGCGTGCTGAAAATATTTCAGAACGCTCTGTTAACGGCTTTCAAGATGGAAGTTTTAAAATCGGTCTTCCAGGAAGAAAACGCGTCGTTCCATCCAGGTTGATGCGCGATTTCGATCCCCTGGGCATTCTGGCTCCTGAAGTCGTCAATGGTCGAAACATGTTCCAGAATGTTTGGCGGAAGAACATCAGTTCGACTGATAAGCTTCTGAAACCAGATGTAACAACGAGGAACAATTGGTTCCGCGATTTTATCGAAACTTCTCAGTTGCGAATTCCACGTTGCTACATTCTGGAGCCTTTGGAACCACCGTCAATTGAGTTGCATGTGTTCGCAGACGCCGGCAAACAAGCATATACAGCTTTTGCGTATCCTAACGAACACATACAACTTGCATGGCCATGTAGCGCGTCACGCGAAGACTTTTTAAAGTTGTCTAGTATTTTTAGACTAGAGCTTCAAGCGGCTTTAGTAGCAGATTGTCTACTACGTACTGTAGAAATAGCTTATTTCATGGACGTGCTGGGCTGGCTTCGTAATGACGCGCGTTGCTACAGACCTTATGTCCCTAGTAAAGCTGGTGAGGTCATCCAACTCAGTAATGTGTGTGAGTGGCGACGGGTACCTTCCGTACACAGCGTTGCTAACAGTGCAACGCGCCTCAGGCCGGGCCAAAGTTGTTGTTGGCTCAAAGGTCCAAGCATATTATTTATACTCACATCTAATTGGCGCAATGAGCCAACCACAGTCTTTCCAACTTTAGATTGTAAATATGTAACCAATCACCTCATCGTAGAGAGTAGTAGTGTCAGACTGCTTTCTGCCATTCCAATGGGGTTCAGTAGCCGGTCACGCTTACTCCGCCCAACAGTACAAGCTCATTGTCATCTTACCTCAATACACCTTAGGTCATTAAAGCGGAAGGGTTTGCTCGTAGATGGCTCATGTAGAGTAAGCAATTTCATTTTCGACCTCTTTCCATTAACTTCATCACCTTCTCGACACCATGAAAGCTCAAACGTGCAGACTGCAGAAGATTTGAGATTGGAAGAAGAACACATTTTCCGACAAAGCCAGTTGGATAACTTTCACGAAGATATTGGAAGCGCTTCAAATGGTCAACTTTTACCTCGCCGGAGTCGTCTGACTAAGCATCCTGACACGCTGGACCAAGATGGTCTTCTCCGTTTGCCATCGCGAATCGTCGCTATTTCGAGTTTTGGAGAACCTGTGAAGTCTCCGATCTTGTTAGACGGCGAACATGCTGATCGTTTGCTGATTGTACAGCAGCACCGTAAGGTAGCGCACGCCAACGATATGGCTGTCTTCAGCGTACCTTGGCCATCGTATTCGATACCTCAGAGCTTCAGAAAACTATGGAAATCCCTACCAGCGTCAGAGCCGTTCACGAGAAATGCGCGCGTGAGACTTACCAAGTCCGTGAGATCTACCCTTAACGTATCACTCGGCGAGAGGAACCCAGTGACTTTAACCACCACGCCTCTGGGCGATTGCATTGTGGTTTTACACATCTGCCCGAATATGGATGAACAGAAAGTGCACACTTCTCTCCGTTTCATCCTGGGATCTTCGTGTGAAGGAATGATTCCTATATTTTTAAGCGCCTACGACCACTGCATGAGAGGCGGCTGGCGAAGAATACTTACGGTTTACCGGGCCAAGAGGCCGAGTTTCCGTATCGTCCCCCGGGAAAGTTACGAGTGGCCGACGACGTCTCCACCTGCACCGGGGTATCTACTACGCGGACCCCTAAAGAAGTTGGTTTCCCTGCCTTTTTAAAAGGGGACCATGTGCAGGACTGCACACCTTTTTGATACTATTTATGTTTTTATACTTTTTTTATTAATGACTTTGTGTCTTTTGACGTTATTATTTATTACAGCTCTTGAACTTGTCACGGTCTTTTTCATTCCCTAGTTTTTCCCAATATTGGCTCCCAATTAACATTATTTACAGTCCACTCCCTCACAAGTCACTTCCATAGTATTAAAGCAAATGGTTTCTTTTTATAGGGGTAAAGCTGCTGACATTTGAACCTTATTCATTTTACAAAAGCGAGCCATAAGAGCAATTTACTGTCTAGGTGATCGTACACCTCTGAGAGACTTATTCAAAGAAATCGGTATTACAACAGTAGCTTCACAATACATTTACAATTGTATAATATAAATAAAAATTGTTAGTTTATGCTCAAAAGATGTTCATATTTATAATACCCGAAACCAGGACAAACAGTTATTACCAAACTTTCGATTCAAAAATACAAAAAATATTTTGATGTAAAGGGAGGAAACAACTTGCTGAGTTTCTTGCCCGTTCTTCTCAGAACAAGGCCTCCTGGTAGCTAGTGAATGGTTGGCATAATTTGAAATTCATAAGAGTATGTAAATATCTAAACTGAATAAATGCTTAGACTTTGACGTTGACTTCATTAATGAAACTGACTCTTTTTGTGCAGTCATTTGCAAAAATATATCATTTATATTCATTTGACAATCTTTAAAAGCCCCATGAGCTTTAAGAGCCCCATGAGTGCGGAGGAGCTCGGTGGCGTAGTGGTCAGTGCGCTTTGGCTTCGATATCGAAAACAAAGCTACCTTCGCCATGGTCAGGCCGTGCACGGGTGACCAAGACTTTGTGATCTCGAGCTCCTCCGTGCTTCGGAAGGCACGTTAAGCCGTTGGTCCTGGTCGCATTTGTGACCATTTCTACCCACCAACCCGTATTGGGCCAGCGTGGTCCCGTATGAGGAAGGCCTGACCCAGCAGTGGGACGTACATAGGCTGATGACGAAGAACCCCATAATGTCAATAGTGTATCGGTTACCGGAACTGTTTGTAGTCCGTCAGTGTATACAATTCTTAGGATCTGAATTAAATTAGGTTAAGATTATTTTTTATGACCCCTAAAAACAATATTCGTCTTAATGATCACAGTCTGAAATTAATAGACGACAAACATAACACCACGTTTATTCCCGAAGTAGGCAGAGTTGTTAAACACCCACTTTTCACCAGATATGTTAGCTCCCCATGTAACAGGTGGCGAGCCTTGCATCGGGCACAATGTGAGGCAAGCGATATTTACAATGTTCTTAAGTTTAGTTCAAACTCAGTAGAAATATAATAATATATTGATTTTAAGGGTCATAAAAGTAACTTAAATCTACTATCTATCAGATTACACGTCTCCTATGAATTGTATATAAATTGTATGGTATTTACAATTGTATTGTACAAGTATATTTTACACATTTATGCACGTGACTGTATAGAAAGTTGTTAAATAAATAATAAAACATCTGTAAATATAAAAATTTCGCTCATATTTCAATCAGTAAGCGATATGACATTAAATAATTCCATAAAAACATTTCCAGACAAGAATGAATTATGGAACATTATTCATATGAACTGACAGCACCTGAGCAATTAATTCAACTAAACCTTTTATTTTGAATTACACCTTTTTCACGCAACATCGAGTGGAATATATCTGGAACCGATTACATTTACATTTAAATGGTAAATGGCTGAGTGGTTTCAATATGTCGTCATGTGCGAGGCTCCGGGTTCAGTTCCGGGTTGAAAGAAAAAAAGAAAACGGAAAAGGGAAAGAGAATGAACGATGATGATAAATTTAATTTTGACTTATATATTAGTATGTAGATTATGATGGCAAGAGTGATTGTGTGTGTTAGTGGTTGAGGAATGAATGTTTGCATGATGATTATAGTATTTTTGCGTCTTCCATCTTAATACAGTTATCATCACTCCTTTATTTTTTGTAGGATAATAAAAACTGTTTTTTATTTGCCTGGATAGTCGCCAGCACGCGTTCGAAGTTACCTCTGTTTATTCATTAATTGGCGAAATTCCTCGAGGAAAAGGTTTCTCAATCTTTTTGTGGACCCCGCATTATGAGTGAGTCAAGAACCCGATTAAGAATTCCATTGCATATTCTCTCCAACTTATAAAGGTTCCCTAGCATTAATTACCCGCCTTCGTATATGAAACTCATTTACCTCATCTCACGTAGAGATGAGTCACTTATTCTACTTTCAATTTTATTTGGGGTCGGCGCAACATTTGTTCCTTTTCAACCCTCCCCAACCACTCCATACATGCAGTACTCACCCCCTACCTCATCATATCTTCATTCACATAATCCATCCATCTTTTCTTCGCTCATCTTCTCCTTACATACCCATTCGCTTTCATGTTCATATCGTTCCTGGCGACTTCATCATTATAATAAGGGCATTATTGTGTATTTTTTTTAAAGTCATCATCTACTTTTCTACTTCAAGCTATAAAACCTTCAGCCTCCAGCGTCTCTCACCACCCTACCCCTTATTGCAAAGCCACCATGATTGTAGGCAATCTCGCTAAGCCTTTGTAGCTAGTCAACGCCCCCCGGGGGTTCATAAAAACAAGTTTGACAATCACTGTTTTAGAGCTTGTAGCTGAATTCCCGCGTAAACAATCCACAGATTTACGACCCCGGTTTAACTTTATTCAAATAATTAAAACTTTACACCGACATTTATTACGAAAAGAAATTACTCAACATTTAACAAGAGTTTTGATGTAGAATGGACGGTTTTATGAAATCTCCGTTTTTTATGTTTCATTTGCGATTAAAAAGTTTTTTTTATACAAAACACTTAGAAAGGAACCGTAAATAATTTCGTTCGACTTAGCCTAAAAGGAATTAGGGAATTCTTGAGCAGGATGAAAAATATCTGTTTAACGGTAATTTCGGAATGAAATTGCCTTGATTTCATAAATCTATCAAAATTGCTAACTAATGTCCTAATTCGGGAAATTCAGATACCTTGGCATTTATTGATTGGAACTCTATCTAATTACCTACCCTGTCCTGGCTTCGCAAGGGTATCATAATTCACACTTATTTAACAAAAAACATGTCTATAATCTTTTTAACTGTGAATTTCCAAAGAGAACTTCTCATATATACAGTTTTTTTATGAAAAAAAAAATTGACATAGTAATTAGTATGGATTACAGTTAGTATGAAAATTATATTAAATCATTTCAAAATATTCAATCCTATATTATAATGCTTAACGCAAACCAGAAACAGATACGCACTAACTATACATATTTTTTGTTTTATATTTATAACTTTTTTTAAAAAAAGCTTTCTAAAAACGCTGCGGAAATAACCGCAAACTATCTCGACTCTCCCTTATACCAGAGTTATAAAATCCCTACAAAGTAAAAAGTTGAATTCGACTTGCATTGGATTTTATCTTTCAAATGCAAATTCAGTTCAACCCAACTATGTAGAGCCACTTTACTAGTAAAATCAGTTTGCCAGAACACTTTATCATGAAAAATAACAGCTCTATGTGTTCTGAAGCTAACCTGAGCTCCACAATGAGCGCTATCTAAACGACTCTACGTAGAGTCGGTCGGGATAGTATACGTGTTCCCAATAGGTTATTGAAATAGCAGCTATTGTTTGAAGGTGTAGCATTTTTAAAATAGAAGGAAAATCGTAAATAGAGCATTGGAAAACTAACTTTATGATAATTACGGTGGACGGAAAATTAATTGAATAAAATAAAAAAAATATATATAATGGTGTTGTGTATGGAGGTTTTGGGGAAGTCTGCATTTTCCAGACTAACATTTTTTCAGATTTCTTTACAACGACTATTCAAGAGATAAAAATGTTTGGCTTGTATTATTAGACAAGCTTTAGCTCTTCATAAAAAATATTTATCGTTTTAAGTGAATGCAAATCAAATGATGTATTCGTGAGGCCCTTAAAAAGAGTTGTCTTCGTTTCTAATTTAAACACAATTAAACTTACAACAAATTACCAAAAGAAATCAAAAGAGCTCAAAAATATGGTCTATTTTTAGAGGAGGTAATTATTTTAAAGAAAATTCTAAAACTTAATAGTTATAGGCAAAATACTAAGAGAGAGAAAAAACGGCAATTTCATAGGTAAAGACTTATTATTAATAGTAAATTATGACTTAGGATAAATCAGAGATTAGGAATGGGTAGCAGCGTTCCTCTTATACCACCAAGGATAGCAATGTACTGCGACTTTTGTGCCCGATACATGGCAATAGGCTCGCCACCTATTACATGAGACTTGACATATTTGGTGAAACGTGGGTGCTAGTTAACCTCTGCCCACCCCTTCGGGAATATAGGCTTGATTTATGTATGTATGTATGTAATTATGACTTGACGCTATGGAATGTAATGTAACAAAGATAGCCGAATGAGAAAATCTCATCTACTCATTCATAAGAACCCTAATTCAATCCATGTCTATACAGTTCAGCAAGTTCCCGGAATTCAATTAATAATTTTAGTATTGTTAAAGTTCTCTACGTGTTCCCTCCTTCCTACAGCATGGGTTCCTTCATCAGAGGCGTGAAAAGGCATCTTGTGAGCCAGCAAGGTGGAGGTCGCTAGGCCTGCATCCTTTGGTGCTGCCCTAGCAAATGGACCTATCTACTGCTTACCATCAGGTGGTGATAAGTCATTTGCTGGGCTGATCATAAAAAAGGTATGCTCGTGAATATTGGAATACCTGTACCAAATCTCATTCTTGTTTTATATTTTATTAGACAAACTTTACATTCATATCTAAAAAAATATAATGGTGTTTAGTTTATTCGGACTGTCGCTTACCTTACATGACTGTGACATAATAGATAGATATATAACTCATTATTGTTAACAACAATTAACAATAAATTACAATAGATAACTTAAGACTAGATAATATCATTCAATAAACTCAAACTCAAAGTCATTTAATCAAATTGGTATCATCAAATACACTTTTGACGAGTCAAAACAAAATAAATTACAATTATCCTAAAATTGACAATGCCACTACTTTTTTTTCGGCCTGTTCACTACCGGGAGGCCTTGTCTAGAGAAGATACAGGCAAGAAACTCCGCAAGGGTTCCATCCTCCCTTTACATTAATATGTTCTACAACCTAATAAAATTTACGTGTATTATACAATACCCTTAGTCACAAATGTCAAAATTGAATTGGAAGGAAAATGCTCCAAAAACGCCGTATCAGAATATACAAGTGATTGTAATAACTATACTTAAGTAGTTAATTAATTGTCATGTCTATTCGGAACACTTTCCTGGCCAAAACAAAAAAATTAAAAAATAATTTTGTTATTTTATTTATTAAAATTTTTAGACTAGAATTATCTAAATGATTTTAATAATAATAAAGCGCTTGGTTAGTTAAAAAAACAATCATATTTAGTCAGTGTTCCATAGTGAAACACATATGTATTTTTCTATTTTATTTTATTTTCAATTACAACAATACTTTTGGAAGATGTATATTTTTCGTGTCTGAGTGAGGTGCTTATTGAGTAGCTCCAGAAGCCAACACTGATTTTGGGCATGGCAACACTACATGCGCCTGTGGTGCCCTCTACTAGAACTACGTTCTACCTGTTCGAAGCCAACGATCGACGCGAGTGCCTCGCTTTAAATCATCCTCTATAACTAAATAACCGAAATCATCATCTAGTTCTGAGACTCTTTCCCCTTGGAAGTTAGCGTGGACTAGAAACCTGTGGACCCTGTGTGTAATACCTTTGCTGGCTACATACTCCTCCTAGCGCGCCGACGAACCATCGCGTTACTGAGCTCGGCCTTCATCGTGCGTGGCGGTTGAAGGAGTGCATCGGTATGTCGCCAAACCCCAGCTTAATATCATACAGTCAGATTAAAAATTTTGTTAGTACGTCCAAGTCTTTCTTGCAATTAAAAATTCGGCTCCCGTCGAGACGAGACTAGTGAATGGTCATCTGTCAGAATAGATTTGTACGTTATCGCCATCGCTTTATCTTTTACAACTACCGCAAATAGTTGTCAATCCATCTATCAAATTTGTTTTAAATAGATTTACCATTTTCCCAAAATACGGGTTTGTTCTCACGTGTACACCTCCTTCTTTGAATCAATAGGTTTAATTTTGCGCCCGGTGATCTTTCTTTAGCTCGCAACGCAAGAAGAAGGATGTTATAAGTTTGAAGTGTGTGTGTGTCACTCTGTCTGTGGCATCACAGCTCACAGACGGATGAACCGATCTCAATTCTGTTCCTTTTGTTGGAAAGATGGATTAGTCGAGAATGTTCAGAACTACATACATTCAATCACGACAATAATCCCCTAAGGGTTAGTCAGAGACCAGGCAAAAGCACCGCAAAAGCAGTCCATTGCCATATTCCGCGCTTCACCAAGCAGTGACTGCACTCAGCTTGACAGATGGTGAGCCCGTCGCCGCTATAAGCTATAAGATGGTTGTGCTATCTGCTATTGGAGTGGTGGTCGTTCATAAATACGTTTAATAAAAACCGGCATATCCATTTGAAAGATAAGAGAAATTAAAATACAAAATATTGCCTGTTGGGTATCAAAATAACAGGTCATAATATGTAAAACACAATACAGCAAGTTATATGGAAGTCTGTTAAGTCATTTCAAAAATTATATATTATATTAGCGTATTTTAGCGTATGTAGCTCAAGTAATAGTATATGTAGTTTATGATTGTTTAGTTCATTATCAATCATTTTAATTTGATATTTGTTAGGATTTTAGTGCCCCCACTCTGAATCTCTGTTTGGCCCAAAGGTTGACTGGGAGAGAGCGATGTATTATCGTTAAGTCCGCCTTATGTACAAAAGTGTTTTTTATTTTGGACATTAAAGATTAAATAAATAAATAAATAAAAATTAGTAAAAAAAAAATATTAGTAAGAAATCTAATGTTCACAAAATTATACCCAACTGGGGTAACAAAAGAAAGGTCCCAAACAATAATCAGGTCAGGTCAGGTCAATAATTAATAAATAATAGTTATTAAAAGCATGAAATAATTTTCAAAAAACCTTCGACTTAAAAAAAATAACAAAATTTGCTTAACTATTCAGATCAACTTACAATTTAAAACCTTAAATTGACAGATGTATAAATTTATTTAATAATCTTTATTGATTTTGACGCGTCATAAGTGTAACTACTTGTTACCTAAATGATTAAATAAAGAATTTCATTTCATTTACTATAGGATCGATCAAAGGTGACTGGATCCATAATTACACATCTCCAATTACTCAACTTTGAGAGTACTACTAGCCTACTCCGCGAATCTAGACTCTATGTCAGTTAGTGAGAGTGTGATATAGCATTACAAAGCATGGGTGATTGTCAATTGTGGAACTATGTCAAACAGTGTATTTCTAACTGCGGCAGCCATTATGGAAATCGACTGGAAAGTGCTACGCAAACTTACGGCTCAGAGTAGACTATTAGCAGTACAACCACTACGAACCCACTTAGCTTAGTATATGTACATATATATGTATAAACTAATAATTTACCTATGAGATGACTTATCAACAAGCATAAATTTTCTTGCTAGCAGCCGCAATTAGCACTATTTATGCATCAGTCAATTTTCAATTCAACCACTGAATTTATGTAAAACTTATACAGACGACCTCGGTGGTCGAGTGGTCTGTATGCCGGTCTCAAGGCGTCGCTATTTCGAGTTTCTGGACTCGATCCCCGGTGGATGGGCGTGTAAGGAGAGGAAAACCAATGAAAAGTTGGATTGATTGTGTGAATGTGAATGGTGATATGATGAGGATAAGAGTGTGTTGATTGAGAGTGTTGACTTGGCGGGTGATAGAAGAAAGTGGAAGAAGAAGACATGTTGCACCGACCCCAAATAGAAATGAGAGCAGAGCAAGACAAAGAAGAAGATGCTGGGCAGCTCATCTGGTGATCTCTCTCAGCCTATAAACGTCCCACTGCTGGGTACAAACACATGAGGAGTGTGGCCATAAATCCATCACGCCAACCCAATGCGGGTTAGTCGCTGGTGAGATGATATTATGAACTAGGTTCATTTTTTAAGGTACGCAAATGTTTCTTTGGGTAAGGCAAATGTTTGGGTGATGAATTTTTAGGTATTTGTTCTCCAGTCTTAGATGTTTATATATATTCAGGATATTTATATGTATTTATCTATTAATTATACTTATCCGTCATGCAGTATTCTAAACACAAGCAACATTAGTTGCTTAATATGGGGCTAGTGTGAATGTTTGAAGATTTTTATTTATTAATATTGGAAATAACTGAGTTAAAGAATCACAGTGTGCCCTGCAAGATATATATTTAAGAAGTAAACTGACAGCATAATAGAGAATACAAATAAATATCGTATCAAAACTGCCAGGGTTTTATACGAGTATTATAATTGAAACGAGTTTGGTCAAACAATTTATACTGGGTTATTTTTGATTAGAGAACCTAGGATCTTATTATTGCGAGGTTGTTCATTCATTCAAATAATTTTTTCCATAGTTGCAAGCAGAGGAAAAATTTCTTTCCACTTGCAACGACCTTTACAATATTTCTATCACTTCTTTCGCTGTTATTCTTTACTTAAAATAAAGATGGCGGTTTCGTGCACTTGTGAATTAATAAATTAGATAATACGAATGAATTTATAAATTTATTAATACCCTTGAATGCATACCTTGGTCCTCAGGCTATATAAACCTACTTGGCATCGGCCTTGAGCCATTAAACTAACACACTGGCCCCAATGCGGGTTGGTGGGCAGTAATGGCTACAATAGCGATCGGGACCAACGGCCCAACGTGCCTTCCGAAGCACGGAGGAGTGAGAATCACAAAATTTTGGTCACCCATTCACGTCCTAACCATAGCGATAGTAGCTTTGTTTTCGATATCGAAAGCCGGAGCGTACTAACCACTACGCCACCGACCTCATACTTCATTATACCGCAAATAAACTTTTGACTATGTTACTCTGTGACACCCTTTACTACGATAGTTTTCGTAGCGCCGTAGTTTCGTAGCAGCTACGAATATTTACGTAGACACAAATATGCCCTAGTTTTTTATCTCAAGTCGAAATGGGTGCTATATGAGTTTGTGTCTGAGTTTTTGAAATTTGAAATATGCTAATCTAATAATCTGTAATTAGACCTGTCGTCGTTAGACAAAGCTACCTTCGCCATGCTCAGGACGAGCTCGAGATCACAAAATTTTGGTCACCCATGACCAAAACTTTGTGATCTCGAGCTCGGCCGTGCTTCGGAAGGCACTTTAAGTTGGTCCCGGTCGCTATTGCGACTGTTTCTACCCACCAACCCGCATTGGGCCAGCGTGGTGGTGGTCCGGCCCATACTCCTCATGTAAATCCATGAAGAAGGCCTGTGCCCAGCAGTGGGACTTATATAGGCTGAGGATAGACCTGTCATCATGTATGGAATGTTGGCCTGTAAAGCGGATGGATGAACAAAGATTGCATGTAGCTGAAATGCGAATGTTGAGGTGTGGTGTGACGAGAATGGATAGAGTGAGGAATGAATATATTAGGGGAAGTCTGAAAGTTGCCCCGATTGCTGATAAACTGAAAGAAAAACGACTTTCTTGGTATGGACATGTAATGAGGAGAGAGACTGATCATGTCACCAGGAAAGTTATGGATGTGAAAGTGGATGGGCGTGTAAAAAGAGGAAGACCAATGAAAAGTTGGATGGATTGTGTGAATGTGAATGGCTATATCATCATATACCCGCCAAGTCAACACTCACTCTTATCCTCATCAGGATAAGAGTGAGTGTTGACTTGGCGGGTGATAGAAGAAAGTGGAAGAAGAAGACATGTTGCACCGACCCCAAATAGAAATGAGAGCAGGGCAAGACAAAGAAGAAGATGCTGGGCAGCTCATCTGGTGGTCTCTCTCAGCCTATAAACGTCCCACTGCTGGGCACAAGCCTTTCTCGTGGAGAAACACATGAGGAGTGTGGCCATAAATCCATCACGCCAGCCCAATGCGGGTTAGTCGCTGGTCTGATGATATTTTGAACTAGGTTCATTTTTTAAGGTACGCAAATGTTTCTTTGGGTAGAAATATCACACCTTGAATTACGATAGCGCAGACGTTGGCAATCGACTATAGGATCTTATAATATAACTGCCGTGACTTTGAGATAGTGTGATGGTATATAGCTTTCCTCAATAAATAGGCTATTCAGCACTGAAAGATTTTTTCAAATTGGAACAGTAGCCTGAGTTGGTGGAATTGAAAATTTACTCCTACTCTATTATTAGAAGCAAAGTTCATAGGTGCGTAAATTTACCCGCAATTTTTCTGGGAGGCGGTTTTTAATTTTTTTGACATTCACCCGCATGGCACCCGTTTCCATGGGAATATCGGGATTAAAGTTAGCCTTTGTCCTTTCTCAGGCTCTAGACTGTCAGTGTACACAATTTCGGTTAAATTGGTTCAGTAGTTTTGACGTGTAAGCGAGACAGACAGACAGAGTTACTTTCGCATTTATAATATTAGTATGGATTGTCAGGGTCATAGGTACGCTGACTGCTAGCGCCGGATAAGCGCGCGTGCTTGTTCGGCAAAATGTATGGAAATCTTGCCGGGCCTTTTGGGCAGCGCCGGCGGCCAGCGAATCTGGAATGGAATGGAATTTGCTATCGCCAAAGATGTTGACATAAACTCTGTGAATGGAAACAATTGCATTATTCGTATACTTACTGTTTCGCACCTCAATACTTAAAGTTAAGAATTTACGCAATAACTCGTAAACGTCAGCTAAAACGCACTATTGGAGACTAATGTGAATTATTTCCAGTTGGATAAAACGGTAACTTGCTTAAATGTGATTTCCCTTACGGCCAAAAATCGGGTGACCATATTGGCCCCCTATTATTTAATGAGGAAAATATCATTTAAAGGTTGTACAAAAGGAAAAGAAGGACATAGACTACTTTTATCCCGATATTCTCATGGGAACGGGTACCGCACGCTCAAAACCGCGGGAGGCCACATAATTAATATTATATTTAATACTATAAAGTGGGTATAGTGTGTGTGTATGTGTGTGTGTGTGTGTGTGTGTGCGTGTGTGTGTTATGTAATTTATATTAGGTCCTTACCTATGAAATTGGTGTTTTGTATGGAGATTTTGGGGATGTCTGCATTTTACATACTAACATTTTATCAGTTTTCTTCACAACGACAAATCCAGAGATAATAATATTTGGCATCTATCTATCTAATTATTCATCGTTTTTATGTTAATGCAAATCAAATGATGTATTCGGGAGGCAGTTAAAAATAATTGTGTTTTTGTCTAATTTTAACACAATTAAACTTACAAAAAATTATCAAATTAAATAATACGAGCTCAAATATATGGTCTATTTTTAGAAAAAGCAATTATTTTATAAGAATGTTCTGAAACTTAATAGTTACGGACTAATTGCTAAGACAGAATAAAAACACCAATTTCATAGGTAAGGACCCAATAGTATAGTGAAGTTCATGTTGTGGTAACGGCTCATTAAAAGAATACCATTTCTTCCGTTAGGTGTCTTAAAAGGCGACTAATGGACTAAAGACTGTACAACCATCCAATAACAATTATGGCTGATACAGGCTCACCACCTGTCACGCTGAGTGCAGTCACTGCTTGGTGAAGCGCGGACTATGGCAGTAGACTACTTTTGCGGGAGCTTTTGCCTAGTCTTTGACTAACCCTTATGGGATAATAGTCGTGATTATATGTATGTATGTAGTTCATGTCATGTGTACATCGCTTGCTTCACATTGTGCCCGGTGTATAGTAACATAAACATCTTAGGGTGGTTTCATAGGGCCGCTAGCGCTAGCCAACAGCGCCGCCAAGATTTCCATACATTTTGACGAAAACCGCGGGTGTGGCTGTGAAACAATGTTTCTGGTATTCCTTGTCATTGTAAGCACGCGCGCGTGGCCAGCACCCGCCCACCTATGACCCCCCCTTAAATCAAAATCCTGACTTTAAAACATTAACCGTGGTAATTTTTGTAAGATTTATTTTTGTTAATATTCATTAGCTAATGGAAAATGATATTTCTATCTTAACATCAAAGTATTTGTCCTTTTGTCCTGAATCAACACAAAGCAGGGACATACTATGATTTGGAACAGCCTATACCAGTTCAGTAAACACTTAGAGGACTCTCCGTGAGTATACGCAAGCGTTTACTTTCTCAAGTAGTTGTAAGTTCGTTTGGATTCGATGTCAAATTAAATATTATTATTTGTCAGTCCTGGGACAGAGGGTCGAAAGGACATTTCATGCTCAGCCGATATATGTCCCGCTGCTGAGCACTGGCTTCGTGGAAAAACATGAGCAGTATGAGCCGTAATACCACCACGCTGGCCCAATGCGGGTGGGTAGAAACGGTTGCAATAACGGCTGAGACCAACGGCTTCTGCCTTCCGAAGCTCGGCGGAGTTCGATATCACAAAGTTTTGGTCACCCGTCCAAGGCCTGACCATTGCGAAGGTAATTTTGTTTTCGATATCAAAAGCCAAGGCGCAACCACTGCGTCTTAGAGCTCCTCCAAGAAAGGACATTTCCTTTAACTTACTAGTAAGAATACCAGAGGCATAGTGGTCTTAAAGCTCTTTGATTTACTTTGTTAACGAGGCAAAGAAATTAACTGTCCAGGCTACTATCGCCTAGATACATGTAATCACGACTATTATCCCCTAAGGGTAAGTCAGAGACTAGTCAAAAGAACCACAAAAGCAGTCAATTGCCATAGTCCGCGCTTCACCAAGCAGTGACTGCACTCAGCGTGACAGGTGGTGAGCCCGTCGCCGCTATAAGCTGTTGGATGTTGTGCAGTTCTAAGTTCATTAGTCGCCTTTAACGACACTCAAGGGAAGAGTTGGGTTGGTAGTAGTCTTTTAATGAGCCGCTACCACACGGGATTATCGGGATAAAAGATAGCCTTTGTTCTTGCTCAGGCTCTAGACTCTGTTGACGATTTTTAAGTGCCAAGTTTGGCTTATGAAATAAAGTAATTTTTGATTTTGTTTTGATTTTGACTATCTCTGTACCAAATTTCGGTTTAATTGGTTCAGTAGTTTTGAGGTGAAAGCGAGACAGACAGAAGTGTGTTTCGCATTTATAATAAATTAGGATATCATTTACAAAATATGCTCTTAAGAAGGAGGACAAAAACAAATAAAATTCCACAAATAACAAATCACTAAAAATAAAAAATGTCATATACCAGGCTCAGTATAGGCAAGTCAAATTCATTCTCCCGTCGTGTCAATTCAGTACAGTATTGATATAAGTTGCAATGTGAACGTGTTACGTGTAACATGTTACACAATGTGAACGTGTGTTGAATAACAAACGCAAAATCAAAATCCAATATGAACCTTAAACTTTATTAAAAAGGTCGTATTTAAAATACGTAAATAAACCTTTTTTAACTTCCTTTTAATACAGTACAACAAAGAAACTGTCACAGGACTTCTGCCCGGGTCCATTGACTTGCTTACCGACCCCTAAATAAATAAGGAAAAGGCCTATGGAAATTTTGATATTTCCGTGACGTGTGCTTTTCCTTACAAAAATAATTCTAAACAAACTTTTGTACGTTCTCCTAAGTTTAGAAAATTATGAACCCGTGACGAGAAAGTCATATGAGGCTATTGAATGAGGATTTTCACAAAATTCGGGAAGTGAATTAGTTAATATGATTTAATGACAGCATGGATGATCTAATTTATATCAAAGCTACGTGGCCTTGCTGTTCGTCAAAAAATATAAAAATGCTGTCTAAAGCCGACAGTATTTACATAAAATAAGGATATCCAATAATAGGGGTTAAAGTATGAAATTCCTCTCTTAGTATTTTGTTTGCAACTATTAAGTTTCAGAGTATTTTTAAAAAATAATTACCTCCTCTAATAATAGACCATATTTTTGAGCTCTTTTGATTTGTTTTGATAATTTGTTTTGAGTTTCATTGTGTTGAAATTGGACACGGAGACAACTCTTTTTAAGTGCCTCCCGAATACATCATTTGATTTGCATTCACTTAAAAACGATAAATAATTTTTATTAAGAGTGATATCATACATATTGCTACAGATTGTCTAATGATACATGCCAAAAATTATTATTTCTGGATTTGTCGTTGTGGAGAAATCGGAAAAATGTTAGTATGGAAAATGCAGACTTCCGTAAAATCTCCGTACAAATCGGCAATTTCAAATTTTAAACCCTAATATTAGCTTTTAAATAAAACTAAAAATCATCCAATATGTTAGATTGATAGGGTAAGGGTAAACTTGTATCTGAAATCCGTGGCATTTTTCATGTTCATTTGACTGCATAAATATAACCTACATCAAAAATTATAAGAATAAAAAAGACATTACTCGACAACATCCGTCGCATCTCCCAGGCGTCGTCGTGACGACATCATACCTATCACGCGTCCACACATACATCACTATAACAAGGTATCCACATGGGGCATTCCATAAATCTTTTCAACGCCCATAAAGAATAAAATGGCAATAAATCTCGAAAACAACGTAATGATTTCAGTGTACTGTTTCTATTACGACCCGCTAACGCTGCCAATTCACTAGACTTAGTATCTAAGGTATTTTATTCTATACTGTTTTCTAAGCAGTAGACTTGCTATTTAGTGGGTGAAAGATTGACGCCATTTTGAAATACCAAAACCCGCAAAATATTTATTTCATCTTAGAAGTTATTATTTTTGCTAACTATAGAATTTGTTACAAAGAATACATTTAAACTATCATTGAATTAAGGAGGTGACGAAGATCTGTACGATGTTGAACAAAGCAATTTTCGCTACGGTTGGAACGAAGATGGGTGACGAAAACGTTGTAATGTTCAGTTCTTTAGTGCCTGGAAAGAAAAACTTAAACCGTTCATAATTCTAACGTTCCATTCTTCTAAACAATAGGCTAGTTGACCCTTTTTTTATTGGGCCCCAAATGATTAATTACTGATAGCCATCACCATAAAAATAACACAATATTTTTCTGAAGCCTATAACACAATAAATTTTAAAAAACGTTTATGCTGAAATGTCAAAAACGCCTTCGGTCCTGATGGTGTATAAATAATCTGTACCGTAGCGTCACGATTATTGTAAACAATTCAATACGCATGCGTGACATAGCCGACAGTTATGCTTGATTGGTTGCGACTGACGTTTGACGGATTTTAACCATGTGTAATACTTGAAGTGATGAAGCGTTACTCAACAAATTTCACGAACATGGTGGATAGCGTTTTTGAAAATGAAAAAAAAAAGTTAAAATTAAAAAATATTTAAATTGAATTTCTACAGCAATCCCATATTCATATTTATCGAACTTGGTATATTTCGGATCCTTGTATTAATTATATGTAAATGACACATTATTTTCATTACTTTTGATATGAGTCAACTAGCCTATTCGCATTTGGTCGGCGTGATGTTACAGCATTTTAAGTAACTGACTGTGTCTGACTTGCTATACAAAAAACGACTCTATAATAATATTGAATGCTGTAAAATGAGCTGTCTTCATAAAGCATCAGCCCAAGCTATAAGCAGCTAATGAAATACACTGATCCATAAAACTGATTCGCCTTTTGATCGCTACCCATCTGGGAGAGTTCGTGATCCGCCCTGAGACGGCGTGTGGTGCAATACACAAGATTTGAGCGGGTATGCAATTTCTATAGGTATTAATAAAATGCACAACCATCCAATAGCTTATAGCGGCGACAGGCCTACCACCTGTCACCCTGAGTGCAGTCTGCTTGGTGAAGCGCGGACTATAGCAGTGGACTGCTTCTGGTGTGCTTTTGCCTAATCTCTTTAGGGGATAATAGTCTGAAGAAGAATCTCACGGGGGCCCCGATCGCGCCACGCAAGAGTTTGAAATCACAATGTTTTGGTCACACATCCAAGTACTGACCATGGCGAAAATAGCTTTGTTTTCGATATCGAAAAAAACCTAAAGGGTGAGCCAATACGTCACCGAGCTCCTCGACCTTTCTTCTTTTATCTGCCAGCAAGTCGTTTGTTTATGAATCAATTCATTCATTATTTAAAGAAGGACTCAATACTATAAGACATACATGGGGTATTTCTCGCGGTAATGATCATTAATACTATAGTTTTTTAATCATTCGATATTGATTTATTTTGTAAAATACATATGATGTAAAATGTTGACTATTTTAGGTGCCACGGATGACCTATCAAAAAATTTAATTTTTTTTTTTGGATTGCATTTTGAGTAAAAATATCACATTATATGTTGCCAACTTATAGAATAAAATTTTATAGTTTACGCACATAATGAATTGAATATAAAATATGAGATATTGGCACATCCGAAGTTAAAGCGGCAAGGAAAAATAGAATTGATTGCATTTTTTTTCCTTATTTCGCTTATTTTGTTTCTTGATCCACAAACTCATATTTCAAGAACAGTATTATTGATCTTTTCACAAATTATCACCAGTGCAGCCATACATAGGAATTATTATTATTATCTTTTTAAATATCATTTTGTTTCGTAACTCAAATCCATGAAAGAATTGACACAACAGACGAGTAATTCGTTAAACTTTGCTTAAAGAAACTCAAACTGTTATATATTTAGGGTGGTTTCATAGATGGCCTTGTTGTATAACTCGCTCTAATCAAAATTTATATTTATTTTTCCTCTACTAATATTGTATTCTGATTGATGTAGGTCACCTTACTTCAATATTCAAAGTCAAATACATATTTGACTTTGTTGGCCTGGCCGCCAGCGCTAGCTAACAGCGCCGACGAGATTTCCATACATTTTGACGTAAAGCGCGCGCGTGTGACTGTGAAACTCTTGTAATTGTAAGCGCGCGCTTGTGGCCAGAGCTGGCCAGCCCATCTATGAAACCACCCTTATAAACAATATAAACTTTTCACTGACAAAAAAGTTTGAAACAAAAATTAAAACAGGTTTGATGCCTCGGAAACGACAAAATTACCAAATAAACTGAAAACCTACTTTAACATCATAGCATTAAAGTATTTAATACTTCGCCAGAACCGTATTCATTTTATACCTTTACCACGAGTTCGAGGCAACTTTCCTACGGGTTTACAACGGGAAGTAATGGCGCCGGCTTCAAATGCTTGCTTTAATGATTTAAAAATTGCATTCTTTGCATTTTATGTGACCGTCAACGAAAATACCACAAAGAGAATTTACGCCATATTTCTTTTGAGTTTGTTTTGAATAGCAAAAGCAAGCATTTCTTACGGATAACTGAAAAAATAAGCGTGTGGTGTGTGTGGTACATATGGAGGGAGACGTTCACTGCTGGACATGGTCCTCTCCCAAGGAGTTGCAAAACCATCAGTCCTGTGCCAGCTGCATCTGCTTCGCTCGATTTCGACCAGATCGTCGGTCCTCGATGCTTATTAAGCAAGAAAGTACCAACGTTTCCCATAATAGAAAATATGGGTGAATGAAAATAGAACTGCAAAATAGAGGAATTGAGTAAATTATGATATAACGAGATATGATATGGAGTTAGTGGTGATATAGCCAGTGGTAGGAGAGAGTTGACGAGAAGTACATGTTGCAAGGTTCCCAAATAGAATTGGAATCAGGAAAGGAGAAATGAGAAAACTAAGACTTTGTACACACTGTGTCACCGATTTCAGCGGGACATAAGGTGAAATTTTTATGGTGTTTTACAAATAAACCTGCAGATATTTAATCGCTGAAGGAGTATAGAATAGAATAGAATAGTTTACTTGCTAAAAACATTGTTTACAAGATGACATAGGCATACTACTAATAGAATCACATGTTTTACCATATTGGCATGCAAAATTTTCGTGAATCACATTAATTAAAAATGTCATAATAGCTTATAAAATAATATTAAAAATTTCAATGTCAACTAGGTATTTTACATGCGATAATATTTGTATTAATTTACATGTCAAGTTATAATTCCCGCAATTAAGAGAAATGTAATTTTAATGATCTATGTTGAGATAAGATTCAAGTGAATTTGCGGCTCCAAATCCAATGGTGAAATATAGATATTTACTATAATATCTCAAATTATCTCAACCCGCTGTCTCCTATAACTCAAGACCTAGCCACCAATGCATCAAATCTAAGTCGGTGCCAAGCATTACAGTCATGTGAGACTGCAACTCGTTACCCGTTTAGTGTTCTTCTTAATGCCAACTGTGGATCTACCGCCGAATACCGCGGTAATACCGCCAGAAATACTTCGCCACATTAAAACGTTGCATGGTTTATTTTAGGGTTATATTGAAATTACGGATTGTAAATATTTTAAGCGTGAAAAGTAAATTAAAAACGTATACGTCTATTTATTTATTTATAGGTTTAATATTAATAACCCATGGTACCCATGAGTGGAAAAAGTGGAATTCATCCAATTAGTTCTTAATATAATAAGATCATTTAAATTTATTAATTCGTAATTTCGTATTTTCTTTCCGTTTCCTCAGCTTATATACGTCCCACTGCTGGACACAGACCTTCCTCATGGAAGCAAATACATACTAAGGAGTATGGGCCGAAACACCACCACGCTGGCCCAATGCGGGCTGGTGGGTACAAGAGGTTGCAATAGCAACCAGGACCAACGGCTAAACGTACCTTCCGAAGCAGGGAGGAGTCCAAGGTCACAAAGTTTTGGTCACCCATCCACGGTCTGACTATGTCGAAGGTAGCTTGATTTTGATATCGAAAGCCAAAGCGTACTAAGCGCTACGGCACCGAGCTCCTCATTTCTTTTATAAATTTTTATCTTATTTCTAGTTATGAGTACCACGGTATCGATCTATCGACTTCATCCGATAGATATTTAATTATTAGTTCCTTACCTATGAAATTGGTGTTTTGTATGGAGATTTTGGGGAATTCTGCATTTTCCATACTAAATTTTTTTCAGTTTTCTTCACAACGACAAATCCAAAGATATTTGGCATCTATCATTAGACAAGCTTTAGTAATATGTGTAATATCACAGTCCATAAAAATTATTTATCGTTTTTAAGTGAATGCAAATAAAATGATGTATTCGGGAGGCACTTAAAAAGAGTTGTCTCCGTGTCCACTTTTAACACAATTAAACTTACAACAAATTATCAAAACAAATCAAAAGAGGTCAAAAATATAGGTAATTATTTTTTAGGAATACTCTGAATCTTAATAGTTACAGACAAAATACTAAGAGAGAAAAAAAACACCAATTTTATAGGTAATATTATTTTACTTTCTTGTTTTCCAGTAATGATTGATTTTTAGAGAAGGCATTGAGGGCTCAACATTTCTCAATTGAAGTTCTAGAAGTTACATACAAAGTTACAATCACGATAATATGTAAATAACAGAGAACTATGACATAATTACAATAATGAATAACTTTTGTGACACATCGTTTTGACTTAAAATGCTTCAACGTGGAAAAGTTCAAAGTTGTATACGCCTAGCATAACTACCGAAAACCACTTTTAGTACAACAACCCGATACAATAGCATTCAAAATTACTGACCACGGCTAGGAGCCAAACCTGAAGTACCCAAGTTACCTGTAAATAGTTCAGGGAAACTTAGTAACATAGTTATACACTCCCGGCGGCCCACGGGTAGTGTTGTGCGCTAATCACTTTCAGTTAATACCTGGTATCGATATCGAAACAAATAAGATTATGACAGTTTAATTATTCTGTTCGTGGCCGTCATTACAAGCAATCCAGGAGTGAATTGTCTTTATTGTCTTTGCTTGCAAATCCTACTGGGATCACAGTTTATGTCTCCCACTAATATTCGTAAAAATTTCACAGCTTTTAGCTCTTCAGAACACGTGTGGAAGACAAACTCAGAAAGACGATTCTGTAGTAACTCTTGCTGTGGCAGAACAAAAATAGTGAGTATGTTTACTTACCTAAAATACCAAATAAGTTCGCAATTATTAGAGTACTAACAATCAAAGTTGACAATGCAGTGAAGGTATGTATTACCTGAAAAGAAAACATTATTATTAGTGCATAAATTCAAACATTTCTGTCCAAATTTCAACCACGTATTTCGTTGTATACCTAATGGTATCACAACGAAATACATGGTTGCAATTCATTCAATTCAATTCGAGTTCGAGTTCATTCAATTCGAGTTAAAATTTAAAATACTGTTCTTAAAGTTCGCAACACATTATTTTAAATTTGAACTTGATATGATAAAATGATAAAAAAAAAAGACGTGTGGCACTCGGGGACTGCGGTAAAGCTATTGCATAGCATTTTGTATCAACTTATGCAATTATAATTTTATTTGTTTATTTTATTCATGCAGTATTTCTTTTTCTTTGATATTAATTCAAGTTACACTTTTTGAGCGTGGTGACCGATAAGAAAACAAATTTTTCTATTATTAAATAAATAAAAAATAATAAATACTCGTAGTAGGTACGTGTTTTAATTTACACTCAGTGATTTTCTGAATTCCTTCCAAAAATTTGCATGGCCATCTTGATCTTATACTCATCTCGTAGGCCGCGCCTGGCCACGCCAGTCGTCTCTTATTTTTTCTTTTTCGCGAGTATATTTATGGCTATGCATTTAGCATTTATGAGAGAAATGAGCCGTGTAATATAAAAGAGATAGAATTTATTTAAAACACGGCCTTCAAGCCACACCTCCTTGCGCATCGGAGTGGGGAGCGTGAGGTTTTTCGTTACGGAATTTCTGGATTCGGTCCCCGCGCTCAAGGCCCGCGATAGAAGCTATGCAATAGCTTAAAACTTTTCTTAAATAATAAATAGTAACAGAAATAAAATTACCAATCGCACTCTTCAAATATTTTCCATCAAAGTGACGATAATACGAGTTTATTAGATGTACTCTAATTTCAAATAATGTCAAATAACAATGAATAATTATGCAAACGCTTAAAGAACACTCGATACCTGCCATATCGATAGTTCAACAACACTATGTTAGGGTAGTTACGTGTGACCTTGCTCCTAACGGCTAATTTACTTCCTAACCATCCATCCGATCTATATCTCAGCAGCCTATTTACATTGTGGGGTAGTTTGACTTTAGGTGGCACTTTAATATTAGGTCCTTACCTATGAAATTAGTGTTTTGTATGGAGATTTTGGGGAATTATGCATTTTCCATACTAACATTTTATCAGTTTTCTTCACAACGACAAATCCAGAGATAATAATATTTGGTATGTATCATTAGACAAGCTTTAGTAATATGTGTAATATCACACTTCATAAAAATTATTTATCGTTTTTAAGTGAATGCAAATAAAATGTCTCCGTGTCCAATTTTAACACAATTAAACTTACAACAAATTATCAAAACAAATCTCAAAAGAGCTCAAAAATATAGTCTATTTTTAGACGAGGTAATTCTTTTTTAGGAATACTCTGAATCTTAATAGTTACAGACAAAATACTAAGACAGAATAAAAACACCAATTTCTTAGGTAAGGACCCAATAATAAACAGGCTGACATTATTACTTGCATTGTTCATTTAGTAGCTCCATCAACGACTTACACCATTGATGATAAAATGATAAATTGCGCCAGTTTCAAAAATTTTTTGGTTTAAATCTAAAATTTATACGCATATTGACGACCTCCGTGGTCGAGTCGTCGCAATCTCGAGAGGTTCTGTGATGTTAGGGTGATGAATTCAGGCATTTGTTTGTCTTGGATGTTTATATATCTATATATATTCAGGAGATTTATCTATTAAATATATTAATCAGTCATCTACTGTCCGTAACAAAAGGTGTGAATGTCTGAAGATATTTATTGATTTATTTATAATTAATTTTGAAGTACATACTAGGTAAAAGGATAGATTGATAGATGGGACGAGTATGGGTAATCTTACATATTATTTAAATAGTCAACGGGAAAAAACGAGACACAATAGGAACATCTATTAATTGCGAACACCCGCGCTCGCGGTGCCGCCAGGGGGTAATAAAACACAATACACATATCATCACTCCTCTATCCCCATATAGCGAGGCCCCTCCAACCCCGAAGGAGATTTCAAGCATCCCCATCTCGCCTAATATGACTTTGAGATAGTGTAAGGGCCAGGCCACAACACTGCGTTGCGGCGTCGTATCGCAAAAACAACATCGCACAGAAATGCGATACGTCGCCGCCTAGCACTCTTAACGATGCGCTGTCGCATCGGAAATTTCCAGCGCAGTGTTGTGGCCTGGCCCTAATAGTGTGTAGTATAGCCATCCTCAATAAATAGGCTATTCGACACTGAAAGATTTTTTCAATTTGGAACAGTAGCCTCAATTGGTGGAATTGAAAATTTACTCCTACTCTAAAAAGCAAAGTTCATAGTGGCGTAAATTTGTCCTTCATATTTCTGGGAAGAGTTATTTAAATATTTTTACAATCACCCGCATGGCACCCGTTCCTATGGGAATATTGGGATAAAAGGCCTATGTCCTGCCTCAGGACTTTCGGTAAATTGGTTCAGTTGTTTTGACGTGAAAGCGAGACAGACAGACAGAGTTACTTTTACATTTATAATATTAGTATGGATAAGATAAGATTTACAAATAGTGCAGTGTATGCATCGAGTTGGCATATCCAACATCGTTCTACGCGACAAAATATCCACCTCCATCACTTTGTTTAGACATTTTCTGCCTCGCATAACAAAACTATGGAATAAATTGCCGTCGGTGGTTTTTCCGGACCGATTCGATATATCGGTACGATCACAGACAGCAGCTATAATGTATATTAATGTACAATCGGGGTAGGAAAATGATCGTCAGTTTTTAAATTGAAAAATAATTTTAAATTAAAAATCTAAAAATATCACGTTTTTAAAAAGAGCAAATTAATTACAAACAAATATGCGGGGCTGAATGAAGGCAATGGAGGAGGCGAGTGTACAAAATTGGGGTAGAAACGTATAGAAGATGACGCAACAAAATAAATGGAGCATCCAGTAAATAATCTTGCAATACGAATTGAAATTTCTTCTTGCAGGTACTAATTAACGCAAGATCTTGCTTGCTGAGATATAACCTGAAATACTTTGTTGAAAGTTTAACCCGTATCCCTCTTTCAGAAACGCGGGTACACAAGGTTCGTAAACAAAGTTTATTGTTGCGAGTCTGTTGTAAATTATAAGGAAAGAAACAATATATTTGGGGAACCACGAGCAATTCCTTAGTTCGACAGCGAGTGTTGGTGGACCGGTGAAGGTCGTAACTAGAAGTAAAGATAAGTTTAGAGTAACTTAATCTAGCGCAACATCACGTCTTTTTCCCCGAAGGGGTAGGCATAGGTGTTTACACCAACAAACACCCCTCCCACAGTTTTAAGTAGTTTATGTAAATTAGGCTAATTGTAATTAAATTAATAATAAATAAATAAATATCTTCAGACATTCACACCTATCAACTAGCCCCATTTTAAGTAACTTATGCTGCTTGTGTTTCGGATACTAGATACATACATAAAATCACGCCTATAATCCCCGAAGGGGCAGGCAGAGTCTAAGGAGCACTGTGTTCCTTAAGACCGCATTTAGCCAAACAAAAATTGGGTTTGATCAGATGAAAAATCGTGAAAGAGTAGGAACAAGTGGCTAGCTCATCGCCTACACGATCACAGACCCAGTACCCAATACGCCCTTAGTCGCCTTTTACGACACGAGGATACTAGATGATGAATATGTATTTAATAGATAAACACATATGAATATTCTGCATATATATAAATATATATAAACATCCAAGACTGGAGAACAAATGCAAACATTTGCCATCAACGGGGATCGAACCCCGAACCTCTCGAGATGGCGACGCCTTGAGACCGGCGTACAGACAACTCGACCACGGAGGTCGTCAAAATATACTTACTTAAGTGGGTGTAAACACCTCTACCTACCCCTTCGGAGAAAGAGGCGTGATGATATAATTCTATAGTTTCCTAGAAAAATTCTACTTTAATCCAGGCTTCTTTCCAAGCTAAGGCAAATATTTGAACAAATGTTTGATCAAACATATACCCTCTGCCATCTATTGAAAGTCAGGAACTTAGTAGAATGAAGCTAGCTGTCTTTGTTCGTTAGCCGCCTATCTCGAAGTCAGGACAAACACAGGCTAATCCAGAATGCACGTATGAGAAGTCGCTGAAAACTGAGTCCCTGTGCGCATACAATCAGTTGAAAGAAGCTCCTACCATTGGTAGGAGTCATAAAGTTAAAGAATTTTATTAGGTAATATTTTTTTTATTTTTACCTTACAATTTGGTACTGATACTTTTTGCTAACTTTTTTTGCTTAAAATGTACTAAAACGATCCCAGGCAAAATGGTTGTTCTATTTACATAGGAACCTCAACAGTAAGCAAAATAAGTATTTCCCTCACTTTCAATGAGCATTGTTTCAAGATCGCTACGTCATCCGTTTATGCCCTCCGGGCCAGCGAGGTGGTGTTATACTCCTCACGTAAGGCATGCACGTAGCAGTGGAACTCATAGGGGCCTATGACGCAAAGAAAGCATTGTAAGACAAGTCTTAGGCCCGCATTACGGAACTAAACTCAAGCGTTGATCTCTGCTTGAGCACTGTTAGAGAGGGATGACGCTATTGATCCCACATAGCGCCATCCCTTTTTAACTGCGCTCAAGCAGAGATCTACGCTTGAGTTTAGTTCCGTAATACGAGCCTTAGTGTCCGTTCAAACAGAGCGACGCGGAGAGGATCAGAGAGCACTTTTCTTTTCACACCAACCGGCGCGGATTGTAGTAATGGCAATTATTGAAAATTTTCATTAATTTCATTAGCATGCTGATTCTTGCATGCTACGTGCTATTGCTATGCTAATTGCTAATAAGCTAATACAATCTGATTATTTTAAAAATGTTAACTATCGACAAACTGTTGATCGGAGTCCCAGCCGGCGGGCGGTCGGGTCTAGTCGGTGACAATCGCGTTAATTCATTGACGACAATAGCTTTAGTACGTGCTGCGTGAAATAGTGTAGTCACTTTATTTTAAGTTTATTTTAACTATAATCTATATACATCTATCATTAGACAAGCTTTAGTAATATGTGTAATATCACACTTCATACAAATTATTTATCGTTTTTAAGTGAATGTCTTCGTGTCCAATTTTAACACAATTAAACTTACAACAAATTATCAAAACAAATCAAAAGAGCTCAAAAATATAGTCTATATTAATATTATCTTTGGATTTGTCGTTGTGAAGAAAACTGAAAAAATTTTAGTATGGAAAATGCAGAATTCCCCAAAATCTACAAAACATCAATTTCATAGGTAAGGACCTAATAGTTACAGACAAAATACTAAGAGAGGAGAAAAACATCAATTTCATAGGTAAGGACCCAATATTTCTTGCATTATTACATTGAGGAGATAGCTAATGTAGAAATTGTTTTAAAAAAAATGTTTACCTATTACAAAAACGGATATGGCAGCCATCTTGAAATTTCTACTTTCCGTATTTTGACGAGTCGTTTCGATAAGCTGGTTCATCATAATCGTGGTTTGGTACTACATTATTCTCCGTACGAATATTAAATACCACTCTGCTAAAGTTTTCAAATATCGAAACATTCACTGCATAGGTTATCGAAGTGAACAACAGAATCTTGCGACGTTTCCGTCTTTATCTCGATAGCGTGAACTAACATCGAGTTTCCAATGGTAACTTCGAAACTAAAGCTGATTTCACACTCGCAAACGTCATAAGTTGGATATGCCCTCATATCGGCTATAACCTCGTGGAAATTTTACACGGAACTCGTGGGGAATAGCGTTATACGAAGTTTGTGATGACAAAGACGTTCAGAGAGGATAGGATTTCATGTTAGTGGCGAAATGTTGAGATAGTGATATCTGCTTGTCTTAAGAGTAAGTTAGCTCATTGCGTGGGTATACAAATTTTACTTTGATGAACTACGAAATGAATCTGTCTTTTTTGTTCTTTGTTGATTTCCTACAAGTTTTTTCCTTCAAACTACGCATAAATAGTTTTTGTTTCTTTTTGAAACTCTTTAGTTGGATCTCTGTTCAAATAATAAATTTATTTCACTTTTGCAATATTTACTTACAAGAATATGCTAGTGGACCCTTTTTTTATCAACATAAAAAATTATACAATTTTTTTCTGAAGCATATAACACAATACATTTTAAATTATAAATTACGTTTATGCTTAAATGTCAAAAACGCCTTTAGTCCTGATGGTCTATGAATTATCTGTGCCGTAGCGTCACGATTATAGTAAACAATTCAATACGCATGCGTAACATAGTCGACAGTTATGCTTGATTTGTTGCGACTGACGTTTGACGGATTTTGACCATGTTTAATAATTGTAGTGATGAAGCGTTACTCAACAAATTTTCATGGTGGATAGCGTTATTGGCAGATGAAAAAAAAAAGTTAAAATTAAAAAATATTTAAATTGAATTTCTACAGCAATCCCTCATTTATATTTTTTTTATCAAACTTGGTATATTTCGGACCCTTGTACTAAATACTATGTGAATGACACATTATTTTCATGACTTTTGATATGAGTCAAATAGCCAATTATTAAAATATTTTTTTTTTCGGATTAGTTTCACGTTATCAAAAATACATTAAATTATGCAATTGTAAGAAAAATGGCATTTTGCATAATATTCGGTAATTTAATAGATTAAGGAACACTATCTCAGTTTAACATAACTTTTACTTTATTATTGATTAATTTGCTTAACTAATACTCACTTGACGTTCCCCAATCATTTGTTTATTTAATTTAATATGTATTAAATTTTTACTTATATATTTTATATATTAATTATTTATTATCTATTACATGATATATAATTATATATTCATTAGTACACGCGACTTACACCCAGTTGCAGAAACGAACTTTAAAATTTAATGTCGGCATTATCCCTAATGCTCCATTAAATTTATTTATTGAAGTGTCAAAAGAACACCTTAGCGTAGTTTTTACGTTGCACAAAACGACATTAGCACCCTATCAATGCTAAAGAGACATTAGCTACAACTATTTTGTGTTCCAATTTTAAATTTAATGAACTTTAAAGTTTTAATGTCTCATTACTAAATGTCGTCTTTAAAAAATCTTTGTGCAACTGAGCGTTAGTCTACTTCTCAGTATTTCACCTATAGCAGGTGGGCTGGAAGACATATCTATTAGAAATAAGCCCTACCTTTTGTACTCGTCTTTTTATTTTGAATAAATAATTAGACCTTAGTACAGTCACCGGAAAAAATGTGTGACGATTTAAGTCGCATTTTTTCACATTATCATAATACTAGAATCTAGTCGGCAAACAAATAGTTTACTATAAACCTGATATAAAGGATATTTGGTGGTTGGCGCGATTGCATTCGTTCACAAAGTAAAGATTCAGCTTAGATTTTTGCTGACGTTGCAAAGTAGTAATATCCTTAGTGGGAGTAAAAATATATAACCTTGTAGTTGAGAGCACTGTCGATTTACGTTGATAAAATATTAGAAATATCGATTTTTTGATGCAAAAAGGCAAAAAGAAGAAAGAGACAATGTTATTTATCTTATTGTCCACAGTCTGCTCCCACAGCACAGGCCTTCTTCATGGAGAAACATATGATGAGTATGTCCCGTAATGCCAACACGCTGGCCCAATGCGGGTTGGTGGAAAACGGTTTTACGTGACTTCCAAAGCTCAGAGGAGTTCGAGATCACAAAGTTTTGGTCACCCATCCAAGGCCTGACCATGGCGAAGGTAGCTTTGTTTTGTTGAAGGTAGATATCGAAAGCCAAAGCGTACTGACCACTACGCCACTGAGCTCCTTACGACTACGACAGCGAGCTCCTCTCATATCAACAAACAAACTTCAATACAAAAAAAAAGATTTTATGAACAAAATTTTAGTCACGTGTCTTGGGCAGTTAAGAGTATTGCTGTTAGTACAATAAGACAATTAATTAATTGGGCAGCCATTTAATTATTTGGTCAACAACAAAATGGTGAGCCGAAAAATCATTTGGGGAAACAAATATTTTGTCAGCAGAATAATTATTTGCTCAGCAGCATAATTTATTGAGCCGCAAAATAATTATTTGGGCTGCAATGTATATGTATAATCATATGTTTTTAACAGAAATGTATAAAATAAGGACAAGATTAATGACGGATCAAGGATCCTAGGAAATGCAATGTATTCTGATAGATATTAGGATAAGGTTATTTTTTTATGACCCATAAAAACAATATTAGTGTCATCGAAACATATACTAAACAATTTGTCCGTTGCATGAAAACATTTATGTTGCTGATCAAGAAGTTATTTTGCTGACCAATTTAGAGATATTTGCTGCCCATAATTTGCTGACCAATTAGTTATTTAGCTGACCAAAATGCGAATATACCTACTTGTCATATATTCGAATATATGACCAGTTGGTTATTAAACGTTTTCGTTATTGGTATGAACCATTTGGTATTGGTATCAACCAAAACGTATGATGTCGGAATATAACAGCTTATCCAATAGTCGAATTTTCATATAATATTTTTTCAAATAATTTCAATTAATTAAATAATCATACACAATTTAACTATAACACAATGCTGCTTTAAGTAAAGTGGCGACTGGCGGCACAGCTGATTTATATTGCTTCGAATTTTCATCGCAAATTTTACAATTTGTCAAGCTGACCTCACACATTTTGGCGTTTCCATTGACGCTATTGATTTAAATATTATTACGGATTAAAAACACTTGTGCTTACATCCAGAATAGCAGCATTTTTACGATTAAATCTAAATGATTATGCAAATCCGCATGCAATGCCCGTGGTCCGTCACAATGAACCTGCAACGTAGAACAAGACAGTGTGTGAATCGCCTTAAATTGAAAAGACAAAGAAATTAGGAAAAATATAAGTATTATAAACATCTGTAATTTTTTAAACAAATAGTAATTTGGATAATCAAGATCGGGGTCTAAAGGTTGCAAATCGTACATACACCTAATTAACCTTACCCCCTAGGGTAAATGCCAAAGTAATGTTTTGTTTCTAAGAAATACCCTAAATAACCTTTTAACTCAACCGCCATTTTTAACTTCTTCACAATGCCACCATCTTCTCGAATCACTTTCGCACCGACGCACTTGTACGCCCTTATGGCGTAAAAAATCGGGGCGTAAATTGTGAAATTAAGCTTTGTGGAAATTGATCGACATCGTTAATCTTCCACGCAAATGCAACTGGGCAATATAAAAGTTTTTTCTTGCTGAAAAATTAAATTGCTTTGAGTATCGTCGAGCGTGTTCGCACCTTTTTCTTGGGCAATATTAATAATTTAAAACTTTAACACGAGCGAACCGTATTTTAGGCGGCGTTGGAGTTTTGAAAAGACGTTGGCTATGCACATCAATTAAGATGAGTGTGATGTGTGAAGAAAAGTTTTTAATAGAAATAAACTTAACATGATTTTTGCATATTTTTTGTAAATCCATACTCATATTATAAGTGCGGAAGTAACTCTGTCTGTCTCGCATTCACGTCGAAACTACTGAACCTGAGAAATGACAGAGGCTACCTCTTATATTCCCATGGGATCGGGAGGTGAGTCAATAATCACATATTGGGTCCTTACCTATGAAATTGGTGTTTTTATTCTGTCTTGTTCGTAGTTAGTCCTTAGCAAGTTTCAGAACATTCCTATAAAATAATTGCCTCTTCTAAAAATAGACCATATATTTGAGCTCGTATTATTTAATTTGATAATTTTTTGTAAGTTTAATTGTGTTAAAACTAGACACAAAGACAATTATTTTTAACTGCCTTTTATTTGCATTAACATAAAAACGATGCATAATTTTTATATCAAGCATGTTCACACATATTGCTAAAGCTTGTCTGATGATACATGCCAAATATTATTATCTCTGGATTTGTCGTTGTGAAGGAAACTGATAAAATGTTAGTATGTAAAATGCAGATATCCCTAAAATCTCCATACAAAACACCAATTTCATAGGTAAGGACCTAATATTAAATGAGAGTATTTGTTTGAGAAATTTGTGTGTATTTTTGTGGGACGTCATTAGTTGTAATAGAAAGCTTAACTACGAAATGTCAAACTCATTCATTAAAGTGATAGAATGAGAAGGAACATCTACTGATCGAGACAAAACATTGCCTCACGCTATTGTATGGGAGTTTGGCATCCATCTTATAGTACAAAATTCTTGGATATATATTGATAAAATAGGTTATGAATGACAGCTAGCTTTCAGCTACATTTCGTCCCTTGGGATTTTCGGGGATTACCGACTTACTTTCCGAGCATGAGTGATGAAAAATATGTTAAGTGCCTCCTTATTCGGCTAATGTCAGGATTCCGTCTTACAAGGAACGATTCAAATCGACTTAATGACGTCATTAGTCTGAAATATAGCACACGAAAAAAGAATTTACTGTCATATAAAATGTAATCCTTCCATTCTTAGGTAATTCTTATAATACACCTCTTAAGCAATATCGAGAAAATGGACCCATAGAGTGTACCCTTCAAAATAAATCATAGTAATGAAATATTTTCTATGATTCAAAGGACATTTACCGCTTTAGTATGGACATAATGTATCACTCGTATATCAAATGTATCGCCTACGTAGAAAAATCGTATTAATATGAGAAACTGGTCATTTTTCGACGGATCATTGACAGCTAATATGATGAAAAGATTGGGTCGTTCCATGTTGATGGGCTTACGAAATAGTTTATTTTTCACGTGGATTACATTTTCCCAATATTACACCTAATTTCATAATATCAATAATTATAACTTACGGTGTTCACGCCAATCAACCATTGGTCCCGGTCGCTATTTCAACCGTTTCTACCCACCAACCCAGGGCCAGTGTGGTGCTGTTATTGCTCATACTCCTCATGTGTTTCTCCATGAGGAAGGCCTTTGCCCAGCTGTAGGACGTATATAACCTGAGGACGACTCGACTTATTATTATTATTTTAAAACATCGGATGCGTTGACTCTTTACTAAAATTTCTCTTCAGTTACTCAAAGACATTCCGAGAGAGACCTTGCGAATTTATTCGACCTTCCAGAATTCCTGAATACCGGAGATGATTATATAACGCGTATATTTCTATTTAGAAATATTTAGAATAAAACGACGAAAAATTTTGTATTTTACGATCATAATCAAGCATTATTTAGGCTGGAAGCCGAGATGGGAAAGACTACACACGCAAGAGGTTGCCGGATCGACTCCCTCCCCTGTTAAAGATCAAATAGTGCATAAAAAATATTGATACTAAAACTAATTCCGAAAGTTGCCAATAGATGGCGCTGCACGGTTGCCAATGCCTTAGTAATTTGACGTCATTATTAAAGTTGTAAGTAATTAGAACAATAAATTTATTTATTTATTTAAGCTTTCATGTCCATTACAAAAAGAAAATGTACACATGGCGGACTTAACGACTAATATCGCTAATATCGCGATTTATTTTGATTCCGAACCTTATGAAACCCCATTGGTACAAAGTAACGACCAGTACAGACCATACATTGGTCCAAACATTAGTTCAAAACTTCAAAGTGTTCAAACTGAGGTTCAAACACTCCTGTAGCGCTGAATTTGAATAAAACTTAACCATAAAATCACATCCGTAGCGCTATCTGTTGAAGTCTATATCTATACATATAATAAAACTGTAGAGGTCGAATGTCTGTACATAGAAAAAAATGCTTAAAACCATGACAGGGGGATGAAAAATAAGGAAAAACACCAAAACATTTTTTTTTTTGTTTCTCTGTTTGTTTGTTTGGGCAAGTCTCCGAAACGGCTAGACCGATTTAAAAAAAAAATTTGCATGTTGATTCCTAATATCCCTGGTCAACGTCTTAGATATTTTTTATTCCCGTGAGATAATTAAAAACCATAGTAACTTGGACATCTTAGTAGACACGATTCTTATGTTGAAACTTTTTATTACCGCTCGAATTACGTAGGTATAAATTCTATAAAAGTGCCGAGATTCAGGAGGAAAGAAATATTTTTCTACGGATCCGTATTCAATGCGTGGGTTGACTGAATGCAACTTAAACAGGTTTAGTAACCGTTCCTGTGAAAATATCAAATTAACCTTCTGGCATTCCCAAATCGATTAAAAAACGAGATATATTTTAATAATAAGTAGTTTTAGTTCCACTCTTAACTACAGAATTGTTCTCTAAAAATGTGATAGATGGCGCTGTTCATTTTTCAAAGCGCTAACGGAATTTTTCTGCGAGTTCTAACGTGGGTAAGTTATTCCCTATACTTTACGGAAAATTTTCAATAGATGGCGTTGTTAGGTTATAGAACGCACTATTGAATTTAATCAAAAGTTATGAAGTTTTATCTGATTGCTTGCTGATCTGAAAGCAAATTGTTTTACCTGAAAATCTCAGCCACTCTGTTAATTCAATTGATGAAATAATCTCTTAATCTCTTCCGCGTATGGTGAACAAAATCAAATAACAAATCATGAGAACTCATCATGGCTTAGCGAAAGAGCGGTGGAGTGGTTTGCCTACACTTTGTTCGTCCAGAAACAATAAATAAATAAATATCCTCAGACAATCACTCCTATCAACTAGTCCCATTTTAAGCAACTAAATGCTGCTTGTGTTACGGATACTAGATGACGGACAAATATTTTTAATATTGGGTCCTTACCTATGAAATTGGTGTTTTAATTCTCTCTTAGCAATTTGTCCGTAACTATTAAGTTTCAGAACATTCTTATAAAATAATTGCCTCTTCTAAAAATAGACCATATATTTGAGCTCGTATTATTTAATTTGATATTTTTTTGTAATTTTAATTGTGTTAAAATAAGACACAAAGACAATTATTTTTAACTGCCTCCCGAAAACATCATTTGATTTGCATTAACATAAAATCGATGAATAATTTTTATCAAGCGTGTTCACACACATATTGCTTAAGCTTGTCTAATGATACATGTCAAATATTATTATCTCTGGATTTGTCGTTGTGAAGAAAACTGATATAATGTTAGTATGTAAAATGCAGACAAAACTCCAATTTCATATGTAAGGACCTAATAGATAAATACACACAATTATTTAGAATATATTAATATTATACATATATAACGGACATCCAAGACTGGAGAACGAGTGTCTGAAAATTCATCACCCAAACACTTGCCTCCACTGGGGGTCGAACCCAGGACCTCTCGAGATGGCGGCGCTACGCCTTGAGACCGGCGTACACACCATTCGACCACAGAGGTCGTCAAACACACTTCTACAAATATTTACGTTTCTATAGTTAACGCCCGTGTTCTCCAGGTACAGGGGACGAGGCTGTTTGCCATGCACCGGGCACAGTGTCAGACAAGCGGCATCCAAAAACTATGAAACTATTATTAATAGCACAATCCCTATAATTAGTTCCAAAAATATCCCCAAACTTCATAGTGCCGTGATAGTGAACTTCTAACGCTGTTATCAAACTACGGCCGGACTTGATTATTCAGAACTAGGGTTGTCCAAAATCGTAAAATATTAAAGTTTTTTTTTACACAAGAGTCGCAGATTTTTTATTGACTTTTTTCATGCTATATATAGTCTGACCAGGAAAACAGGATATCTGTTTTGAGGGCGCCATAAAGTTTCTTCTTATTGCAGTACTAAGAACTTTAAAAAAATTAACTTACTTTCCGGAATCGCATTTTTAATTGTACTATTGGGTCCTTACCTGTGAAATTGGTGTTTTTTTCTCTCTTAGTATTTTGTCTGTAACTATTAAGATTCAAAGTATTCCTAAAAAATAATTACCTCGTCTAAAAATAGACTATATTTTTGAGCTATTTGATAATTTGTTGTAAGTTTAATTGTGTTAAAATTGGACACGGAGACAACTCTTTTTAAGTGCCTCCCGAATACATCATTTTATTTGCATTCACTTAAAAACGATAAATAATTTTTATGAAGTGTGATATTACAAATATTACTAAAGCTTGTCTAATGATAGATGCCAAATATTATTATCTTTGGATTTGTCGTTATGAAGAAAACTGAAAAAAATTTAGTATGGAAAATGCAGAATTCCCCAAAATCTCCATACAAAACACCAATTTCATAGGTAAGGACCTAATACTATTTTATATTAACTTTATGTATTCTAAATCATAAAAGCAACGAAATGAAATGAAATTAACTCAACAAAAAGAAGATAAAAAAAAACACGTGACAGACGAAAAATTAAAATTTAAAACTAGTACAGTTTTGAATTTGAATTTTATCAAATTAAAAACTAGTACAGTTTTTAATATGAATTTTACGTCTGTCGCGTATTTTGTATTCTAAACTAACTCATTAATCATAATTCTGGAAGATTGACATAATAAGAGTTCACATTAATTTATTAGTTTATAAGTGGAGACTCAATTGGTTCATAGTTTTTAACTAAGAAAATAAGTATTATCAACTGTTTTTTCCTTAAAAAAAAGGGTCGGATATTTCTACAATATTTCTACTGTTGCGATTGAAAGAAATTGGTTTAATCTGAGGTGTAAGGAGCCCCAAAAACAAATTATGGGACTTAAGCCAACCTCACCTGCACGTGGTGCACCCTGCTGCATAGCGAAACGAGGCTCTGGCGCTCTGGAGATGGCCCAAACCCCTCAATGAGCTTGAACGTACAGAACTATAAATGGCTCCAAGTGCCCGGCGGTACCAGACCATGCCGACTGTCCGCCAAAGGCCGCCAAAGAGGTGGACCGACGATATGGCGAAGGCCGCAGGATGCTGGATGCTGGACCGCGAGTTGTAGAGGTATATGTCAAGCAGTGGACGTCAATAGGCTGGTGGATGGATGGATCAATCAATTTGACTTTTAAACGTAACTGTGCATTAAAATTTGCTTCGACTTTCACTATTAATGTTCAATACCCCACGACCCCACGACCCCATATATGGAATGTGTCGCGATTGTAATTCGCTATTGGAGCAACTAGACAGTATTATATTTATGGTCTATCACTTGACAAATGGAAATCTATATTGCACAAAGTTCTTTAGTAATAACTTAATGTATACTTGGTTATATTTCATTTTATGTTTATTTTATTTTTCATTTATATTTAAATATGTGTACTGTTTATTTTCCTTCCTATATTTATATTTATATGTGTTGTATAAATACATTTTGGAACTAGATATCCATAGTAAATGAATGTTAAAACCTCTTTTGTGATAACTTCAATAATGCTTATCACGCAGTGTACACATGTCCGTGGAGTTACAGCCGAACACTTTATGTATTACACCTATTTTTTGTCAACTTGAACATGTTGTAATTCTGTTTTGTGTACCAAATAAATAAATAATGTAAAAAAAACAAATCAAAATCCTTATTGCGTTCCTTAGGTAATTACACAGTTGACAATTGTAATTATAGTATCATTAAGGACCTTGTTAAGGCACAGCAAAATAAAAAAAGACGTGTGGCACTCGGGGACTGCCGCGGTAAAGCTATTGCATAGCATTTTGTATCAACTTATGCAATTATAATTTTATTTATTTATTTTATTCATGCAGTATTTCTTTTTCTTTGATATTAATTCAAGTTACACTTTTTGAGCGTGGTGACCGATAAGAAAACAAATTATATAAACTGTTGGTAGTTTGCATATACATTATTTCGTTCGGATCACTTATAAGTAAATTAAATCATAAAATATCTAAAATAAATGTTAATAAACTAATTAATAAAATAACAAAACTCATAATAAACAATGTGTAATAGTTAGCTTATAAATAAAACCAAAGTGGCGTCTTTGTTAAAATAAGTTTTTTGTTGTATCACTAGATGGCGCCACCTATCCTTTAAAACGCACTATTGTTTACTCTCATAGACTTATATGGTCAAACCGATTTTAATTAAAATTTGTATTCGCCTTGGACACGGTGTTTCATTTTGGTAACCACATTGGGTTTTAACAAGCACGGCCTTCAAGCCACACCTCCTTGCGCATCGGAGTGGGGAGCGTGAGGTTTTTTCGTTACGGAATTTCTGGATTCGGTCCCCGCGCTCAAGGCCCGCGATAGAAGCTATGCAATAGCTTAACAAATCAAAATCTTTATTGCGTTCCATAGGTAATTACACAGTTGACAATTGTAATTATAGTATCATTAAGGACCTTGTTTAAGGCACAGCAAAATAAAAAATCATAATGATTCAGTTTTGAAATAAATTTTCTCGGACAGCAGAGATTTTATTTGGTGGTGTAGCAACAGACATTATCTGTCCTAGCTGGTGGCTTTTGGTTTGAACTACGTAGTAGTAATAGATTTTCTGAAGTGCCCGGTAACGGCTATAGGTTTTTTTTTCAATATGAAAGGTAAGCTCTTTGTCTTCATCTCACATAATGGTAAGTGACGATAAGGCCGAAGGTGGCCACCACCCAAGCAGCAAAATTATCCTTAAGTGCAGATATTATAGGCCTCCAGCACTTATAATGTTCTCTTAACGGTTCTAGTATTTGCTGCCATGCATATAACAGCAAACAGTGAGTTAGTTGGGTCTTATAGTATAACTGATCTTATACGTTAACTTATAATTACTTAAAAGTCAAAATTTCGGGTGCAATATAAGCTCGAGTGACCTATAAAAGTATCGCAACGGCGTAATCGCACTCAAGAGAAGATAAACTAGTAACCATTACTTATAACTTTTAACAAGAAGCATTATAGAACTGCTATAAGTTAAGTACGCCAATAATCCCAATAACCCTTTTGCAAAAGGGTTACCTACTGTTACGTGGGATTATTATACATACATACATATAATCACGACTATTATCTCGTAAAGTTAGTCAGAGACTAGGCAAAAGCACCGCAAAAGCAGTCCATTGCCATAGTCCGCGCTTCACCAACCAGTGAATGCACATGTGCTCAGCGTGACAGGTGGTGAGCCCGTCGCCGCTATAAGCTATGGCAAAGTGCGGTAAATTTTTTTTTCCAACTTAAAACTATTTTTACAGGAACTAAGCCTAAAACAATAGTTAATGATCACTATTCTTTAGCACAAGAACACAACAATGAACCTCTATTAAGGTAGAATACATACATACGTACATACAATCACGCCTGTAATCCCCGAAGCGGTAGGCAGAGTCCAAGGAGCACTGTATTCCTTAAGACCACATTTAGCCATATAAAGTCTGGGTTTGGTCAGATGAAAAATTGTGAAAAAGTAGTAACAAGTGGCTAGCTCATCGCCTACACAATCACAGGCCCAGTACCCAATATGCCCTTAGTCGCCTTTTACGACATGCTAGGCAAGAAAAGCAGTTGGTGCATTCCAACACGGGTTAAGGTAGAAGACTGTATAAAATATTGTCTCCAATAAACAGACATAGACCTAGACTTTCTTATAACATAAGGTATATAATGCTATTCTTATGAATTTACTCAAAGGGCATCCGATACGATCCAACTTTACAGCCACGTTTATAGTGTGAATAGCTCTGGTGAGTGGCGTCTCCCGAAGTAGCTGGTGCGCGCGCGCAGCCTGCAGTGCCGGCCGCCGCCTGCGCCCCTCATAACCATCTCGTACAAGGAAATACAGGTGTCCCAAAATATCGGTATTGTAAATTTTCCACCGCATTTATCTTAATTATATAGGACACTATATACAGCAAGTATTGTGGGTGAAGTATGTTGGGTAAGTGTGGGTGAGTAATGCACCTCTGTCCACCCTTTCGGGGATGTCCCCGCCGTGATGATAATTATTTATGTATGTGAAGTAAATAATTAATCCTCTTCCGCATATCGGAATCCTTTTACGTGCGTCCAAATCCTTTGATATCCGGAATTCGAAAGCAGGTCAAACATCTATCGCAAGCAGTCAGCCCTTTCAAGTTATTCACTCGAATAGCATAATTTGACTTGCTAATGCTGTCCTGTGTGGTGTGCGGTCAGCTTCACGCACTCGATCATTACGCTTACATCAAATGCTTTTGAAATAAATTGCTTTCATAAACAGAGAAAGACCGTAGCTGAGTTTGTTGCTAAAATCTATATTACCCCGTGTTGGTCCGGGACACAAAAATAATGTACTAACTGCCTTTCTTGTCTAGCATGTCGTAAAAGGCGACTGAGGGCGTATTGGGTACTGGGTCTGTGATTGTGTAGGCGATAAGCTAGCCACTTGTTACTACTCTTTCACGAATTTTCATCTAACCAAACCCAATTCTTGTTTGGCTAATTGTGGTCTTAAGGAACCCAGTGTTCCTTGGACTCTGCCTACCCCTACGGGGATTACAGGCGTGATTGTATGTATGTATATTATATTATATAACTCATTACATCTATAACATTCATTCTCGTCATAGCGCTGTCATCAGCCTATATACGTCCCACTGCTGGGACAGGCCTTCCTCATGGAGAAACACATGAGGAGTATGGGCCGTAACACCACCACGCTGGCTCAATGCCGGTTGGTGGGTAGAAACGGTCACAAATGCGACCGGGACCAACGGCTTAACGTGCCTTCCGAAGCACGGAGGAGCTCGAGATCACAAAGTCTTGGTCACCCATCCACGGCCTGACCATGGCGAAGGTAGCTTTGTTTTCGATCGAAGCCAAAGCGCACCACCACGCCATCGAGCTCCTCGATTCATGACTATTTGTAAATAAAATTATCTGTTTCAAATTGTTGCTGGTTCTAGTCACAGTCACCATGGGTCTTATGGTGAAATCTGTCATAAATACAATTTGTTAAGTTAACATTTCATTGATATTAACAAATAACTATGGCTGTATACAGTTTTTAAGTAGTTTACCAAGTATTTTGTGTACCACCTAAGTAGCTGTTTTGTTAAAGGTAATTTTTGTGGATAATGGCGCTGGTTGCACATGTTAACACAGTCCTTACCATAATATGTCTTAGTTAACCTATGTGTCTTAGTTAACTAAAGTGTGTATCGAATTTAATGTAATATTTTTCTTATACAAAGTTTACATGTAATTTTTTGTGTTTTATGTTTTTAATATGTATACTTACCAGTTTCGAGTAAAAACAACTGAAAATTATGATTTTTTTAACAACTTTAATTTTTTTTCTCTCTTACAAATATAATGTTTAATAGCACTAGAACCATTAAAAGTTGTCAATTATTTTGGATTTCACCCTGTAGAATTCAGCGTTTGTATATCACGTTTTAATGATTTTCGTTAACTGGCACTTGTCAGTTTGTTCGCTAGTTCATGTGAGTATTTTTCCAAGCGACTTTTATACTTTTCGGCGACTAGGCCAGTCTCTCTTTTAACGGTCTTAATCCGTTTTAAAAATAAAATAAGCAAGAACAAAGCACTACACAACGCATCAGCAGGTAATACATTACTTTTGAAGATTTATATCTAATTTCAACGTCTACTTATCATCCACTCACCCACATAGGATCATCTCGGTGGATTACCCCACCCTTGTTGTACCTTTGGTGTGACCCACAGGGGGTTCCGCAGCGTAAGCATGATATACGAGATGTGAAGGAACGTTTTGCGACCGAGACAAAACATGGTAGGGGTTGGTAGGTGTTCTTGATTAATTTTTGAAGGGAGCAGGAGGGCTCGGGTTTATTTTGTAATCAATGGCTATAGGCAATTAGACACGCTTTTTTCCTCGTTTCAGACCAATACGATGTAATATTACGATAAATTAATAAAGAACGTTTTAAAAGCAGTTCACAGACGGCAGCAATATGCAGTAATGTAAATTACATTCCGCATCCCATCCCGTGTTAGTCCGGGACACAAAAAGCATGTGCCAACTGTTTTTCTTGCCTAGCATGTCGTAAAAGGCGACTAAGGGCGTATTGGGTACTGGGTCTGTGATTGTGTAGGCGATGACATAGCCACTCTTTCACTATTTTTCATCTGATGGCTAAATGTGGTCTTAAGGAACACAGTGCTCCTTGGACTCTGCCATATAATCATCATCTTATTATGTATGTATTTATGTAGTAACATGTAATTTTATTTAATATTAAATTGATGCATATGTTAATTTTATTAAGCCGCCACCAGATCTCTGCTTTGCCTGATGGTTGACTGTTAGAGAGCGATATTAGTCGTTAAGTCCGCCATGTGTACATTTTCTTTTTGTAATGGACATGAAAGCTTAAATAAATAAATAATCACTCTTGTAATCCCCTTCGGCGATTACAGGAGTGATTATATGTATGTGTGTAAATTACATCACGAGCTATATAGGAATTTACAGACGGAGCTATAATATACATTTATGTAAAAGTTCTCTGTAAACTCATATCTGAAGTACATTTTTGTAATATTTGAAAATCTGGCCAGACAGTGGTTCACCAAAGCCAATATTTTCGGAACGCTGAACGATCGGTGATTCGGTTTGTTTGTGTGATGAACGTGAACTTTTTTCACTATTCATGGTAGTTTACGTTTGGACTACGTTCAGGAAAGGTGTGGTGTGTACCTATTATTATACATATATACATACACACATAAAATCACGACTATTATCCCCTATGGGGTAGTCAGAGGCTAGGCAGAGGCACCGCACAAGCAGTCTACTGCCATAGTCCGCGCTTCACCAAGCAGTGACTGCACATGTGCCTAGCGTGACAGGTGTTGAGCCCGTCACCGCTAAAAGCTATTGGATGGTTGTGGAGCTCTAAGTCCATTAGTCGCCTTTTAAGATACCCGAGGGAAGAGATGGGTTGGTAGTACTCTTTTAATGAGCCGCTACCACGCGACTTATCTACTACTCGTATAATACCATATAAAGAACAAAATTCAGTGCCCTACTTTTGCATTAGCCTAATATAACACTCACATGAATTAATGCAATCTTTAAACTCAGAATTCACAATGCAAGTGACTCCGATTGATGTTTGTCCTTTATAAGATTCAAAAGAGTAACCTCCGGGCATTTTATTATGATACCCAAAATATAAGTATTAGAATACTGCACCCTCATATGTGCGTGTGATTGATGCAGACAAATGAATAAATTTTGACAACAATATGTTGATTGACGCAGTTTCACAACGTTGAAACAAGGCGAACTTTCTGATTCTGTTAAATTACAAAATTTGAAATGCGCGCCTGAATGCGGATTAATTTTGATGCAAATTAAAATCGAAACCGAAATTACTCATGGGATAAAACTTATAATAAGCTTATAATAATTTCAATACAATCTTAATTTATATTAATCGAGAATTCCCTGCGTGGTCGAATCAGGAAAGAGGAGATTCGCAGTAGAAATATGTTTACCGAATTAGCTCAAAATTTTCCTAGCCTTGTGGCGGGGAATGAGGTATGAGAGGTTCCGTAGACACATTCGGTACATTCGGTATTAAAAACAAAGCTATCTTCGCCATGGTTAGTCTTTGGATGGATGACCAAAACTTTGTAATCTCGAGCTCCTCCGTGCTTCAGAAAACAGTTAGCGCGAGTCGATGTTGCGACCGGTCGTGCACACGAACCCGCATATTGCATATTGTTTTTGTTATCTTTAAGTATGGATCACCAAAATTGGCCCTGGGTACAACTTCCAAAGCCGTTGCAATATTTAATTGGAATACATAAATTAAGCCGTACGCAATCCAAACTTCACAATTGACAACGTAGATAGCAATTAATCTTTCTCATATTGATTAAATCCAGTAATCGATCAATGTCGCCCGAGTGCCTTTAAAACTGTGTTTACGGATCCTAAGGTCAATAAATTTGGTGAGATTTCCCGTGAAATTGAGAGTGGACTATTACGGCGTAGCATTGTTCCATTGTTGGTGGAATATATTAATGTCTTGAGGCCAGTCGTTGCTTGATTGTTTAGGATTGTTTATAAGACTTTATACATAAGTATAGCCTGACTAAGAATATAAAAAACTCGCTTTGAGGGCGCCAGTTCTCGTTATTGCAACACCAAGAATACCTACTTAGTTTTAAAAGGTAAAATTTTCCACAATCGTATTTTTCACGTCTCAGCACCGTCAGTACGCACGAATACGACGGCGACTTTTGCCTGCGGTAGATGAGCCGAGAACACGCTGCGTATCTTCCCGAACGCTGCCCAGCCGAGGTGGATTCGTCGATTGATCTCTTTCTGGAAATTGGACCTACCTAGTTGGACTACTTGTCCCAGGTATACATACTCGTCAACAATTTCCAGTGTAGTGCTTCCAACCTTCACAAGAGTGGGACCAACATGGGAATTAGACATGATCTTTGTCTTGTCCGTGTTCATTTTCAGGTCCACTTGTTGAGAAGCTTTATCATAGGTCGTCGAGCATTGTGCCAAGGTCTTCCAGGATCTCAGCCAAGACCACAATATTATCATCAGCAAAACGAAGGTGAGTCGTGTACTCGCCGTTTATGTTGATGCCATATCCTTTCCAGTCCAGAAGCTTAAACACGTCCTACAACGCAGTCGTAGACAGTTTCGGCGATATGACGTCGCCCTGACACACACCTCGCTGGAGTGGATTTGGTTTAGAATTCTGGTCCTGAAGATGGACAGACAGTGATAACATTTAAAAGGCCACAATATTTATTTCTTATTAATAAGAGTAATTTACTGTCAAAACCAAAAAATTTAAGTGTCATTTACAAGTGTTTTTTGTTGTTAGTTTTATTTTTATATATTAGTGGCTAATAGGTTTAAGTTAAGTATTTGTTTTTATTGTTACGCATCTGTTGAAGAATAAATATATTTTCTTCTTTTTTTAAAGTTGTTGCATATTTTTGGAGTCGACTATACCTACCTACCTAATAGTATAAAATATGGTCGTGTGCAATGTAAAATGGTTAATAAGATGGTTTCATAAATTCATCCTTTCAACTACTCATGTGTTCAACCAAAAATCTAATTTCAAAACACAACAGTCGACACAAACATATTTACACTAGACACTTTACAAACAGAACGATAATAATTACTTTCCTAAAAAGCTTGTTCTTTAGTGACGCTTCATTGGTGTGCTGGCCGCCAGAGATGGCCGCCAGAGATGGCCGACAGTGCCGGTGGGATTTCCATACATTTTGACGTAAAACCTTTGAAACGTACCTATGAAAGGTCCCTAAGGTATCTCTTGTAAGCGCGCTCGTGGCTACCGCTGGCGGTCAGCTCACCTATGAAACCACCCACACCTTGGTCCGAGTCCTAAATCAACACCGTTGTTTTTAGTCCTCTTCAGATAAAGATACAGCTTATCTACTCTTGTTTTCTTTGTCAACACATGTAACAATCATATTTACTTTCGTTTATTATCTCTTAGCGGTATCAATCAGCCGGGTCTTTATTCTGAGAGCAGTAGGGTTGAAAATCGAGATAGGTCTGGTAAAAGGACAATGGGTTTACATTATCTCATCATAACGTGAGTCAAACAACAGAATTTCTGCTTTGGCTTGTAATTCTTTTGTTGAATATTTGGTTTCTGGTTTGCGGGTAAGGGAATTTTCTTAAATGGATATTTTTTTACCTATTCCTAATCTAATTCTATTGTAAAAACGATCCTTTTAAGACATTGGTATCGGAAACATAAGCCTCTGGTTCAAGGTTTATGTCCTCGGTAACAGACCCGTTTGAGGTGATTGTTTGATTAAATTATCATTCTTATTTTGCTTACATTAAGTATATGACTAATATTATTAATCATCATCGTTACGAGCCTTTCTATCCCACACACACATTAACGGCAGAACTGACGGCCGCTGGAGTCGTAAAGTTCTTGAGTGGAGACCGCGACTCGGTGAACATAAAAGATGGGAAGTCGATATTCGTAGGTTGGCTGGAGTGGGCTGGATGAGAACAGCCGAAAGTCGAGAGCGGTGGCGTGCACTAGAAAAGACCTATGTCCAGCAGTAGACGAGTATAAGTTCTTGATGATTGTTCATCCAATTTTTGAGATGGCACGCGCGAGATTTCCCGCGCGTCCCTCATCCGTGAGAAGAGACGGGGCCTCAACAGGCTGGCATCGCCGGGGTCATGTGATGTACCTATGGTATGCCCTTGACTCCCGGCGAGATGTCGAGACTTGAACTCCGGGGGCTTTTAGTGGGTAGTCGTGGTACTACAACGTGGAGTCCCACATACGGGGGGCTGCGTAAATGCATTTTGCCCCATAATAAAAAGGTTGTTGATGATGATGATATGTCCCACTAAAGTGCAAAAGCCTTCCTACATGAAAAAACACATGGGCAGTACCGTAACACCACGCTGGTCCAAACTGATTGATGAGTAGACAGTTACATCAACAACCAAAACCTTATCTTGCTTCACAATATTTTGAACACCCAACAACAGACCGTGGTAACCAAAGCGGACGGCCGGTTACCACCGAACTCTTTGTTCATGCCGTGCCGTCGTGGTAGCCGTGTGGCAGCAGCTCATTAAAAGAATACTGAAATGAGAGAGCCTTGACTATTATAGGCTTTATTTAGCAAAAACTTACAATGACATCTTGTTGATATGACGTGACTGTCTATATCATAGATATTAACATTAAGTAAAGGAGGATTTATTATGACATTCTTCCTAGCCCCTTTAGAGTTCATAGTCACATAGGAATGCTGGAGGATGGCGATTTCGTGCAGACCTGCGATTGTCGAGAGGTTGACGGAACCTCGCGGGAGAATACTTCCGGTCCGGCTTCTTACAATGACATCTTGTTGATATGACTTGACTATTTATATCATAGATATTAACATTAAGTAAAGGAGGATTTATTATGACAAATACTACCAACCCATCTCTTCCCATGGGTGTCGTAAAAGGCGACTAATGGACTTAGAACTGCACAACCATCCAATAGCTTGTAGCGGCGACGGGCTCACCACCTGTCTCGCTGAGTGCAGTCACTGCTTGGTGAAGCGCGGGCTATGGCAATGGACTGCTTTGTGCGTGCTGAGTGGTAACGCATGTTCCATTTTGTCTTTGTCTCCCAGCTTTCTTCAGACTAGTTGATAGAGGTTTTATGTAATTATTATTAGCTGCAGCTTTTTGAATAATTTATGAAATATCCTAAACAGATCCAATTAACCCAGCATTCGTGCGCGATTTCGCCTCCCAAATAGCTGACCATTGGGCCGTCAATCCGAACAACTAGTGGCGGTATGAAATGCAAATTTGGCGCATTCAACTCACAATCAGAAGCTAGTGTTGGCCTGTTTGCTAAATTGTGTAATTATTTGAAACACTGAGTATTCATGAGCTTAAATTTTGAATGGGAGTGGTAACCATAATGGGAGTTCTGGTGCATTCATATAGTCGATGTTTGCGGATGACTAGTAGTTTTAATTAACATAACACATCAAGTATTCCCGAAGGGTAAGAGGGAGTCCCCATGTAAGAGGGAGGGGGCGACCCTTGCTATGCACTGTAGCGAGGCAAGCAATATTCACAACAAAATGTATTTGAGTTTTCTAAAACTCAGTATATTGAAATAAATAGTTTTTATAAAAAAGTAATTACGTCAGTCTAAACTTAAAATTTCTTTATTGTTATTATTTTATCACAAGCAGTATGAGGTCTGTGATAAGGGTAAGATCGTTGGAAGTGAAAAGAAATAATCTCTGCCTAACCAACCAACGACCAACGGTTTAACGTGCCTTCCAAAGCACGGAGGAGCTTGAGATCACAAAATTTTTGGTCACCCATCCACGGCCTGACCATGTGGAAGGTAACTTTGTTTTCGATCGAAAGTCTAAGTTTTGGGTAAATTCGAACTTTTGCAGCTACAAAGCGATGACATAACTAACGCATACACTAACCACAAAGTCCTCAAGTACTAAAGAAACAACTGAATACTTGAAAGACTTTCATCCGCGACCGTACATCGGTTTAACGTAGAAATAACTTATGTGTACCCTAAGCTGCTGTATAAAACCTAATATTGGGTCCTTACCTTTGAAATTGGTGTTTTTATACTGTCTTAGCAATTTGTCCGTAACTATTAAGTTTCAGAACATTCTTATAAAATAATTGCCTCTTCTAAAAATAGACCATATATTTGAGCTCGTATTATTTAATTTGATAATTTTTTGTAAGTTGAATTGTGTTAAAATTAGACACAAAGACAAATTATTTTAACTGCCTCCCGAATACATCATTTGATTTGCATTAACATAAAAACGATGAATAATTTTTATCAAGACACCAAGTTTTTTTTTACACACATGTTGCTAAAGCTTGTATACATGCAAAATATTATTATCTCTGGATTTGTCGTTGTGAAGAAAACTGATAAAATGCTAGTATGTAAAACGCAGACATACCCAAAATCTCCATACAAAACACTTATTTTATTGGTAGCGACTTAGACCCGTGTATACAACTAAACTGAAGCGCGTGAGACTCCAGAACAAAAAGCTGGGAAGTAATTCATTGCGCAGCCGTGTAATCATTTGGCCACCAAAAAAAAATCTGCCAAAAAATCATTTGGGCTGCAAACAGATTTTTTTCCAGGAATATAATTTGTTGGGCAGCAAAATGAATATTTGGTCAGCAGAATAATTATTTGGTCAGCGGTATAATTTGTTGAGCTGCAAAATAATTACTTGAGCAACGATATATGGAAAAGGATCAATGAAGGATTAAGGATCAATTCCTAGGAAATGTATTGATAGATATTAGGTTATTTTTGTTGTCTAAATTAGACATTATAAATATTATTTTTAAAGATAAAAAAAAAATAATAACATACTGGTATATTATACAAATTGGCAGCAGAGAAAACATAACAGTTTTTGCCTATTTTGCTGACGAATTCTATTTTTTGCTGAACAAAATTTGAATACTTTGCTGACCGTTTAAGTAACACCCAAATAGAAACAGATAGAGCTATATGGGATAAATAGCCCCATCTCTTTCTTACTTTAATCAAGCAGAGTTCTGCGCTTGGGTTTTTGTTGGTCGAGATTCTTAGCCCGGCAGGGTAGCTACCACCGTCTTACGTAAGATAATTTGAGGCAAGATAGATTCCTCCGTTGAGGAATACAGGTGAAGCTCCACCAGGTGAGATAAAGGCCAGGAACGTCCTTGTCATGTGTAAAAAAAGTTTGATTCTATCAAGCGTTCAATCAAACAAACAAATAGCTTCTGATATTTACACCTATCAACGTATCGAGGCAAGCGAAAATAAACTGTCGTCCTCATCCTATATACGTCCCTCCTGGGCACAGGCCTTCCCCTCGGAGAAATACATGAGGAGTATGGCTCATACTCCTCATAACACCACGCTGGCCCAATGGGGGTAGAAATGGTTTCAATAGCGACCGGGATCAACGACTGCGTTCCGATGCACGGAGGAGTTCGAGATCACAAACTTTTTGTCACCCATTTAAGGCCTGACCATGACCAATAAACCGTACCGTTTTATACAAACTACGTTACTGGCTGGAAGCGATCCGACGACCACTCGCACGAGAAGTTTCGTCTATACCAACTCTGCTATCGCTGTCGCTAATTTAAAAAAATACAAAAGCTTTAAAGATAATAAGAAACAATATACTTAGAAAGAAACAATATAATAGTTATGCAATCAACACATATTTGGAAACATTTTCGTGATTGTTCGAACGCCATTTGCATTTTATCTCGAGCACAAAAATGGCCGACGAAATGAATGGTCATCACGATATGTAAAGTTTGTTTAAGCATGCTTTTATTTGTTTTCTTTGTTTTATGTAATTAAAGTTAAACTATAAACTTTTTTTTTCACTATGTAATCTTTACCTTCGACTTTCATGTATGAAGGTAGATATTCTTATTACGATAACACGGAGGAGCTCGGTGGCGTAGTGGTTAGTACACTTTGGTTTTTGATATCGAAAACAAAGCTACATTGGCAATGGTCAGGCCTCATATGGGTGACCAAAACTTTGTGATTTCGACGTGGTGGTTTTACGGCTCATACTCCTCATGTGTTTCTACATGAGTAAGGCCTGTGTCCAGCAGTGGGACGTACATAGGCTGAGGACGGAGATATTATTGTTAATTATATTGTTTGTAGATGATTAAATAACAATTTGTAACATATATTACCCAAAACTTTTGAGGATACTAGGTATATGAGGGATAACATAATTATATCAATCTAGAGCCACGACTCGAACCTTCTACATTTCACTGTAAAGGACAGGCTGTAAAATATTGTTTAGGAGAAAATGTCTGAAGTTACTAGGAAATAAGTCGTGACAAGTAAATGTTGTTGTAACAATGATCACAATGTCAACAAAATAGTTAGGGGAGACCGGGTCAAAACCGTATAGCTAAGAACAAACCTATGTAAAAGCGAAGTAAATAATAGTTACATATTCATAATCAACTCGTTTATTGAAGACTCTCGTTGGCTATAGAAATTAACACAAAATAATACAATAATCATCATAATTAAAAAAAAAAAATCATAACAAACTAAACCTTGAAGAATTACGATTTTGCCCCGGGGGGTGGACAAAACCGTATAGTATATACGATATTGCCCGATACGTTATAAACGTGAAGCCATGCAACCAAAACATTCGAAACAATCCATGACATCCTCATCCCAACCAGTACCGCCTTCGTTTGCACATCCTTTACAGGTAATACACTGCACCCAACCCTCATCAACTCAACTTACGCCATATTCTTTTTGAATATAAATTATAAACAAATATTTTAATTTTTTCTACAGCACGATGTTTTCGGTTTTGATTGTTTGGGTGATTTGTTGAAATTAAATATAGGTTTCTTTTTTTTGTCCAGGGCAATTAATTAGTATAATTGGCATAGTTTCGGGTCAAAAGCGTAAACTGGCCGATTTTACCCCTTACGGTTTTGCCCCACTGACCATAAACAACATTGAACAACATTCACTTTTCGTGTAATGCAGACCCGGCACCAAAACATTGTTGATAACATTGCGCTTACCTATTTGTCATAATATTATTCACATTTTAAACTTTTAATCACTCTTAAATTAGATCAAAACACCTAAAAACAATATTTATGTGATATATTCCTAACGCTCTTGCTTGCAGCCACAAGTGTCTGTTGACAGATTGATTCTATTGGCTACCTGCTGTGATCGACAAATAAACGCGCGGCTAATTCAAAATAATAACGGAATTAGATATGATGTACTGTTTTACCCCGGTATACGGTTTTGTACGGGTCTCCCCTACATTATAGTGATGTTATATTAAAGCCGGTAGCCGAGTTAGTTCGATTGGCCCCGAGACTGCTCCGAGCCGGGCAAAAGCTCTGATTAAAAATAATCCATATTGATAAGAAAAAATAAATACGAAAATTGTCAATTATTTTCGCCATTCCAGACATGGGTACAGCACGCTTAGCACCGTCCAATATGACGCACATGTCGCTCGTATCGAGTAAAATTGAAGATCCAGAAATATTACAACCTTTTTTCTTGTAAATGATCCGAGGCGTCCAAGATTGATTCGGGTGAGACGTAAGAAAGTAATTTTTCTGATTTATGCATGACAGGAATTCGGGACTTCGATTCAGATAGCTTGGTGGGCGAAAATACTAGCGACGGACGGATTTTTTGTTGTTCAACAGTCATGGTGGTCGTAATATCGTCGAAAACATTCCCCTTAAAGTGCTACTATATACCAAAACATGCGACTAAAAGATCGAAGTGTGTAGCAAACTTAAGTGGTAGCGGACTGGTCACACTAGCCGTAGAGCTGACGGCCGTTGGGGCTGTAATGTTCTCGAGTGGATACGACTCGGTAAACGTAGTGTATCGCTCTGTGGCAAGATGGGATGACGTTATTCGTAGGTGGCTGGAGAGGGCTGGATGAGAACGGTCAAAAATCGCGAGCAGTGGCGTGCATTAGGGGAGGCCTATGTCTAGCAGTGGATTGGCGTGATGATGATCGAAAAGTGTCTTTTTAATATTAGGTCCTTACCTATGAAATTGGCGTTTTGTATATTTTGGGGAATTCTGCATTTTCCATACAAAATTTTTTTCAGTTTTCTTCACAACGACAAATCCAAAGATAATAATATTTGGCATATATCATTAGACAAGCTTTAGTAATATGTGTAATATCACACTTCATAAAAATTATTTACCGTTGTTAAGTGAATGCAAATAAAATGATGTATTCGGGAGGCACTTAAAAAGAGTTGTCTCCGTGTCCAATTTTAACACAATTAAACTTACAACAAATTATCAAAGCAAATCAAAAGAGCTCAAAAATATAGACAAAATACTAAGAGATAAAAAAACACCAATTTCATAGGTAAGGACCCAATTTTATGTTCATACTTGAAACATGTGTACACTTATAACAGTAAGACAGTAAGACGTTCATTGATCAAATATGTGTATACTGGCTGAATTTTCAATGGTTGTTTTCCGGCAGAAAAAAGAATTACCTTTATTTGTACTGTCGAATCACGGGAATTATTTTTGCAAATAAAGATATTTTTGTTCTCAAGTAATCAAATAAATAATCATCAACTCGAAAGCGTGAGAAACGATAGTAACTTGTACGAGATGTGACGTATTTGGGTGCTGCTTGCCGCACGAAATCAATGTTTAAAGTAAAAGAAGCTCTACATTCACAGTAATACAGCATAAACCACACAAACTATTGCGCGCGCGCCGCGCCGTGCGCATGCGCGCGGTGCCTTTGCGTAAACACCAAGGCCGCTGCCGCCGCTGAGTAGTTGCACCGCGAATGCCGGCCGCGCAACACCGCAAGCAAATGCGCTATTGTTGCCGTGAAATGAATCTCCATTACGTTTTTTCAACTGTGGAGTACGTTTCTATGGTGTAATTGTAAACGATTGGGCCGGAATAATAAACAGCTGCTTAATTGGACCCCATTTTGTGACCGGTCACTTGACCGGTGAAACGTACCTACGAATGCTACGTATTGTTATCCCGGATAACTTGTATTACCAGCACGATAGGTGCCCATTATCAGCGCGCTGTGCGAGAGCAACTTTACTGGGTGTTTCTCCAGCGCTGGATCGGTCGCGGCGAGCCAGTGGCGTGGCCACCGCGAAGCCCAGATTTTCTTCGTAAGACTTTTATTTTGTGATCTGAGCTCAAACACCTTGTGTATCGCGAAGAACACCAAACTCGCGACGTGTTAAAAATGCGATAGTGGACTCTTGATGTGATAAGACGTGATAGAGACACATTCTTAAAATCAAAAGCTAATAAAGAGAAACGTGCATGATTTCGTGTGGAACGCAGTGGTTTACAATTTGAACACTTACTCCGTTACCGGGAACTGTAAGTATTTGTAGTTCATTTGTAAATAGCCAACATTTTTTAGGTTAGGTAAATAAAGTCATTGTAAATACGTTGATTCCCATTTTTTAAGTATGCCATAAATACTTTATTACCTAATTCAGTAGATAAATAATCATTTTATAATTACATGTTTAACCATTAAAAATTGTATTTGTGCGTAGTTATGTGTAAATAAAAGTATTTACGACGGTCCTAAGCCCGTTAAAGTATGAAGGGAAAATGGAAATCACTTCTTAGTAAATGGTGAGTTATCAGCTGACAGCGCGAGGGGCGATGACCCCAGCCGGTGATCGGACGCGGCGCGCGCGGCTGATTCCTACTATTGGTTCGAGGTTGCTTTCGAGTTTCGTTGATCACAATCGTAAAACTGCTATTCTTTTATTTGAATTTAAAAAAACTGCACCAATCTGTAATACTACTAAGATAGAATCATTTTATTGCGGGAAAACAACCACGAAATTTTCAGCGTGTATATGTTGATGATAGTGACAGCACAATTCTGCTCTAGCTTATAATAGGCAAGGTTAAAACAAACAGGTTTAATGCTATAGTCAGCAAGATTTAATAAACATATGCTTTGGACCGAGAGAAGAAGACTTTTAATGGAAATGTAAGCGCACAAGCACACAACAGCAACCTTTGTCTTTTCCCATTTATTTAAAAAGGCTAGCTATTTTGCATCACGCTAAGACCAAAGTAACTGTTCCACGCGGGCGAAGTCGCGCGCAAAAGCTAATTAGGTACATGAAGACACAAACATAGCGAATTGTTATTATAATTATCTCTGCCTACTAATGATAAGTCACCACTATGTTATTATGTACATTATGTAGATTTTTTTTTTACATATGACAGGTAAGCTCTTGACCTTCATCTCACCTGATGGTAAGTAACGATAAGGCCGAAGATGGAAGCGAGCTTCACCTGCAATCCTCAATAACTGAGGAACTGGCTATCTTACCTCTGATTGCCGGAACACAACAATGCTTATCACTGTAATTATGGTGACAATTTTAGGTAAGACGGTGGTAGCTAGCCAGGCGGGCTTTGAAGCCTGTGACAGGGTGAAGCCGGAAATAATGGAAATGCAGTTGGGTCGTCACTTAGGTATCGTATATTTATAAGGAAGATTTAAGGCACAACTGAAACAATTATATAAAAAAAGGTAAATTACACTGAACACAAAACAATTTCACATTTAACACTAAATATATCATAAAAAGGGTAGGGCTACTTACAATAGTGCCTTAGAGAAACATATAGTCTTTGTTATAAATACAGAACTGATAATTTGGTTTGTTGTAACTTTGTCTCAGCTTATAAAAATTGATTCACTTTATAAATATTTTACAATTATTGTTAGAAGGGAGTCAACCGCTCAACGCACTGACTCTCGTAAGAATGAGCTTCGAGAACAAAACAAATAAAAAGAGACAGACGGCAAATTTAAAATCGGAAACCAAAAGAAAAATGGCCAGAGAAGAGCGCAATGACAGCAACGAGGCGCTAATATAGCTATGGCGCCTCGTTACAAGCCCTACCACCAACCAAACCGAGCAGAAAAACTTCTGCCCCCGTGGGGAATTGAACCCGGAGCTCCCGATCAACACTCGGTGGTGCGAACCACTAGACCAGAGAGGCGGTTAAAATACTACTAATACTGCCCGACGTTTCGGCTGGGTTACACCAACCGTGGCCACGAGCTGATTCACCGTCGCCAGAGTCCCGTTAGTGCAACCTTTATATACAATGCAACGCGAAAGTTTAAAATCTTCTATCATTACGTTATGTTGAACAGATTCTAAAGTCTATCAGTATACAGGAAATGTATTTCTATGATGCCCCCAACCCCGTCTGATTCAAGTATTCCAATATCGACGGCCAGCTACTACCAGACTCAGCTGAGAGGATCATCTCCGTAGCTTTTAATGCACTCCGCGCTTCATTTTCATTCACTCCCACCTGTTCAGAGTTTGAAACGTTAAGCGGATGTTGTCTGCGATAATGGATGAGAAACAACCACGCATTTTAATCCCGCCTAGAGGTTGCAAGTGCATGGAATCGAGGAACCATTTTGTTTTTATAATAAGATGCTTTTTTGAATAATTGTGTCCCGTGTTGGTCCGGGATACAAAAATAATTTACCAACTGCTTTTCTTGACTAGCTTGTCGTAAAGGCGAATAAGGGCGTATTGGGTACTGGGTCTGTGGTTGAGTAGGCGATGAGCTAGCCACTTGTTACTACTTTTTCGCGATTTTCCGTCTGACCAAACCCAATTTTTGTATGGCTAAATGTGGTCTTAAGGAACACAGTGCTCTTTGGTCTCAGCCGACCCCTTCGGGGATTACAGGCGTTAATTGTTTGTATGTATGCTTTTTTAAGGAGCTCGGTTTGTATCACCTTATTACGAGTATACGATACATTGTCATTAGTGAGTCAAATTATTTCCTAACCGTATCACCAGAGTGAGGTGTATGAAAGTTAATCATGAGCTGATATTGCTTAGAAGGAAGTAACAACTATTGAACATCAAGTAATTCCCCTAAGGGTTAGTCAGAGGCTAGACAAAAGCACCACAAAAGCAGTCCAATGTCTAAACATACTCGAAGCGTTGACCAAACAATACAAACATAACCATAATACTCGGTAATTCTTACTAGCTATAGATTGGACAGTCAGAATCTAATTACATTATTATTTATTGGTAATTTCGATATAATAAATACCAAAAGAACCAAAGTTACGATCAGTAAATCATAATAGATGATCTATTTTCGTGTTTTGAAGGTCACGGCTGCCGATTTATTCTTTTGATGTTTATGTAACTTTCGTAACTTGTGCCTTTCGTAACAGTATCATAAAGGTACGAGGGACAGAACGAGTATTTGTTTTATAGAATCACAAAAGCTTATAAATGAATAGCTACTTCTCTAAGGTGCTGTTTTCCTTGTGTTCCATTCCGAGATAGAGCGGTAAATTATTATTTTACTAGCTGTGTCCGCGACGTCGTTCGCGTGGCTATTAATTTAACGCCGATAAAAGTTTACAAAAAGTTTTTATGTGTTTGTTAACACTGCATTGTTCTTTTACAAAGTGCTCAACATTACATTCCTACCTCTTGTAAGCAAAATGTTGATTGTTAACAGTTGAACTAAAACCTCTAATGATTAAAATAATGAAAAGAATATGTTTATTCAGTGTCATCTGATCTAATTGTCGTCATGGTGATAAATAGCTGTTGTCATGTCATTATTTTATAATGCCGAGAAATTTTAAAATTCGAAATGAAATTGATGATGGAATATGTCACTTAATACTCGGTCATCGACCACTTACGAGTGTTATACTCAATGTACTCGGTCGAGCAGATATTGATAATCACAGTTACACCCGCGCGGTACCCGTTTCCATGGGAATATCGGGATAAAAAGTAGCCTTTGTCCTTTCTAAGTCTCTAGCCTATCTGTGTGCCAAATTTCAACTGATTCGGTACAGTAGTTTTGACATGAAAGCAAGAAAGACAGACAGAGTTACTTTCGCATTTGTAATATTAGTATGGATTGTTATACAATAATATTAATACATATAAGTTATATTGAGAGAGAATGAGCATATAACGAGAAGAGTTATGAATATGAGAGTGGATGATAATGCAGGGAAAGAAAGACCAAAGAAGAGATGGGTAGATTGTGTGAATGAGGACATGGCTAGAATGGGAGTGAATGTTGATATGGCGTGTGATAGGGGAGAGTGGAGGAAAAAGACTCGTTGCGCCGACCCCGAATGAAATTGGGAAAAGGACAGGCTAATGATGATTAATATAAGTGATATTAATATAAAGCCGACTATACAGTCGAACACTATACAGTCGAACATAAAATTGCTTTACCACCTGTAAAGTGAATGTCACACAACAAAAAGGTCTATTTTTGCGTATAGTCAGATATACGTTCTTTGTGGTTTTTATGTAGTCATTATTATTTGTTGCTTTGAACGTTTTAAGGTATATTGCACTTTCAACATAAGCATTGATTGAATTACGGTTCACTAATCATGTCTTATCACATCCCTTCTTCTTGCCCTCTTCCCACTCTAGATGGGGTCTTCTTCTTCCATTCTCCTCTGTAACTCTTCAGCTCAGCATCCACTTCTTTTATTCTTATATCATTCCTCACGCTTTCTTCATATCTTGTCACATACGAACATTATTAATATGTCTTTGTGAAATTCAATTTGGATGAAAGTTTTTGTCAAATGTGGCAAAGAAATTTTATGGTCGACACGAACAAAACGATTTGCACATGTGACAGGTGATATTCTTTATTCCCAAGAATTTTGAACTTTATGATGGATGCCAAACTCCCATACAATAGCATGAGGTAATGTTTTGTCTCGATCAGTAGGTGTTCCTTCTCATTCTATCACTTTAATGAATGAGTTTGACAATTCGTAGTAAAGCTTTCAATTAACTAATGACGTCCCACAAAAATACACACAAATTTCTCAAACAAATAGTCTCATTTAATATGTGATTATTGACTCTCCTGTGAAATGATAAGGTACATCCAGGATACCACTCACTTACACAACATAAAACAACGCACGTTATCACCAGTTTTATAATTTTTTATTTAAATTATTAAATTACAAAAATTGTTAACATTTTTCAGTCTAGGCGTCAAAATGGCGTAAATATGCCAGGTGAGACAGAAACTATGGATAGAAAGAGAGGAAGAGGATATCCCACGGATAGCCTTCATTCATAAATAGTAATAGAATGAGAGGGAACACCTACTGATCGAGACAGAACATTGCCTCATGTTATTGTATGGGAGTTTGGCATCCATCCTATAGTACAAAATTCTTGTTTATTCCCTCCTATGTATAGATTACTGCTCATTGTTTTACTGTCAAAATTGTACAGATATTTTTGTCCGAGGCTGTGTATATTTAAACACGTATCTCTACGTTAGTACAGCCTCTAATATCAACCGTAAGCCACACAACACAGTTGATCTTCGGTCATCACATCCAGCGCGAAGTCACGTCACCATAGAACAATACATAATGCATGTGGTATAATCTTCGGTCCGGCGCCGGCTGTCTTATATTAAATTCTAACCTGGGGCTCACAACTCTGATATTGTGTGATTGTCTGAGCCAATCAGACACATGGAAATTCTGATTTAGCCATTCATGGATGTGTTTGAGAATAATTAGTATTTATTAACTCACTTTCTCGACGACCTCCGTGGTCGAGTGGTCTGTACGCCGGTCTCAAGGCGTCGCCATCTCGAGAGGTTCTGGGTTCGATCCCCAGTGGGGGCAAATGTTTGTGTGAACAGGCATTTGTTCTCCTGTCTTGGATGTTTATATATGTATATTATATTCTGAATATTTATATGTATTTATCTATTAAATATATTTGTCCGTCATCTGGTATCCATTACACTAGTTGTCTAGTATGGGCCAGTTGATAGGTGTGAATGTCTGAAGATATTTATTTTTATTATTTTTTTTTCTTGTTTGTCTTTTTTTTCGTATGCTCTTTTTACCATTTTTTCTTTAAATAAAATTACGTCTACAAGATGGTCAAGAGCTACTGCTGGACACGAACACCACAAGGACGGTAAGTAGGTAAATAAGTATGAAAATAAATATAGAAACAAATTGACAATTGAAAAAAGTCGTAGCAAACCTTAACAAACAAGCATGCTACGTGCTACGTGTAATGGCGCTACGCCATGCTACGACTCGTAGCCCACGTTGCCTATCGTACCGCTAATTTATTTTTTGGTACAGTTGACACGTTTATTATTATAATATAGTAATTCCAGTAGCGTCGTGCTCAGCCTATATACGTCCCACAAGAGGAGTACTCATCAGGTGTTTCTAAATAGCTATGGCATTAAAATAGATAAATAATTAACCCGCTAGAGGGCGCTGTACTGTAAACATTGTCTCTGTGTTCAATATTTTTAAATATTTTATTTAAGTTGTAATAGTGTAAGTGTAGTGCTGTATTTTAAAGATACTTTCATAAATAACATCATCTATCGTTATTGATGAAAAATACGAAGAACAGACTAATAAAAACGAATCAGAATTATTAGACAGTGACATCACATATTTACTCAGATACAGTGAAGTTTCTACAAGACCAATGCATTAAAAATATCAAAGACGGAGATCTTAATAAACATTGAACACTAGGTTTTAAAATAAAACAGTGCAAGTGATCAAAATTTTAAATATTCAGTGCAAGAAGACGGTTATCACTGTTGTTACTGTAGAATCTCCTCTGATTGGACATATCGATACAATACAAGTCTCCGCCTACAAACACATATTGAAACATAAACCTCTAATTTGTAACAGTAAAGCAAGCGACCGGTAGCCGAACGTTAATACTATCCCGATAGCATTCAAGAATCGCGGGTTCAAGACCTCATGAAGAAATAACTTTTTTTGCATTTATTCTTGAACTTTTTTTTACAACAAATTTCTATTTTAGAGTACAAAATAAAAACTGTATTTTAATTGAATATTTCGAATAATAATACAATATGGACAACATTACAATTAGAAAATTATTACCTAGATCTAAATCTAATCTCGACATATCGGCGGCAACTACAGATATTTTAAATTCTACGATTTTGGACACCACAATGCTGAGCATAAATAGTGACATACAAACAAATAACGTATCACTTCAAAATGACGAACTATTACGGAATATGGAAACATTAAAAAACTCATTACAACAAGCTGATGAAGAAATTGACAATTTACACATTGAAAATAATGAACTCAAAAGAATTATTGAAGAGCAAGAAAAACAGATAAATTTTCTGAAAAAAATTACATCAGGTATTGGACGAAAATGCAAAACCACAACTCCTCTACGACACAAAATTTCGCATATCACTATGAACACATCCAACAAATCACCCATATTTAACAACAAGCCAGTATTATATAACAGCAAAATATATTCCTCTAACCAAAAATTGGACTCGTCATGTGAAACTGCTGAAATATATCAACGGGTACAATATGAATCCAACATCACAACAACAACAAACGATTGCGTTGAGGGAGGAAATAAAGAAAATAATTACAACATATCACAAAATACTACGTCTGAGTCAGCTCAGAGAAGTGAAGAGCCTAAGCAACTAATAGACTGTAAACAACAAATCTTTATTCTCGGTGATGAGCAAGTCAAAGGTCTTTCAGAAAACATGAAGAGAACGCGTAACAAGATACGCAACGACCCTTATACGATCAGTGCTATGATAAAACCAAACGCGACTTGTACACATATTTTATCTTCATGTGATAATCTAAAAAAAATCCTGAATAAAAATGACATTATTGTAATAGCAATTGGAGCACATGATAAAAACCCCTATCTTCTGCTCTCTGAACTGGGCAAAGTCCTTTATAAATTAAGACAATTCAAAATTTTTATTGTAAATATATTATATAATCGACATTTGAATATTGACTTATTGAATTATAATATGAAATTGTTAGTGAATAATTATGAAAATTGTGAATTTATAAATGTAGATCACAAGGGGACATATATCAAAAAATTATCTTTAAGATTAAGTGTGGAAATAGACTATATACATTACAGATTAGAATATTTAGCACCACAGATTATAAAAAATAACTTAAAAAAAAATGTTTCGTCAGTAGTTAAGCAAATAAAACCTACTTCGTTTACTAAAAAATTTAAGCAAAATTCAATTCTTAACTATTTCTCTAAATTAAATCTAAAAAAAGCAGAGATAAAAAATAATACCGATCTTTTTTTTCGTTCCCAAAATTAAATTAACTTTATTTCACCAAAATATTGCAAGCATTCTCAGCAAACAAGATTTACTACAGGTAGCATTGAACGAACTTATGAAAGACGTAGGCGAAATATCTATTATATGCTTAACGGAAACTTTCATAAAAAAGGGATCGGAAAAAAATATACAAATGAAAAATTTTAAAATGGCAGCATCTTTCTGCAGAAATGAGCGCAGAGGCGGCTCGTGTATTTTGCTAAGTAATCAGTTGAATTATAAAGTTGTAAACATATTACAAGCAGAATACTTTGTATTTGAATCTTGTGCTGTCAAAATATTACCAGAAAATATTTTAATTGTGTGTGTTTATAGAACACCATCGTCAAAGATTGAAATTTTTATAGAAAAACTTAACTTGATGTTGCGTAATTTATCACGTAAACATAGAGGTAAAATTATTTTATGTGGAGACTGGAATATAGACATGTTACAAATCAATAAACAGAGTCAAGAATTAATAAGTACACTTAGCAATCACAACATTACAAACCATATAAACAACCCAACCCGTAAGAATGCATGTCTAGACTTGATTGCAAGCAATATGAAAGACACAAAATCGAAAATACATTGTCTATGTCTATCTGACCATGAGACAGGACAAACCTTAACGTTTGTGACAGATACTCCTAGTACATATTATAAAAAAAAACAATTTTGGTTTGAAAATCGACGTGATATGAGTAGTACTAATATTGAAAAATTTCTCGAATGTATGGCATCTCTGTCTTTTAATGAAGTACTAGAAGAAAGCAATACCCAGAGATCTTTCACCTGTTTCCTATCTCTTGTGACACTGTTTTACAACTTATGTTTCCCTATAATAAAAGTTAAAGTAGTGAACAAAACTCTAAAAACAAATTGGCTTACTAAGGGTATAAAACGATGTTGCATACATAAACGTCAGTTTTACCTAAAATACAGACTGTCGTCCTCAAACAAAACAGTAGTCAAAAGACAATATAAAAACTATTCGAGAATATTAAAAAAATGTATATTATATGCACAAAAAAAATCAAATACCAATCTTATTGTCAATTCAAAAAATGTATGCAAGTCAACATGGGAAATTATAAAAAAATACACACAGGATGTAGAAACAAATAATAATATAAACGCAATTAAAATTAATGGAAAATATATTGATGAACCTTATGACATCTGCAATGAATTCAATAAATATTTTATAAACATGACTAACAAAAATGACAACAATATAAGGCTGAATAAGGTATTAAATAATATACAAATGCATCCAAACAGTATCTTTTTATCTCCAATCAATGAAAATGACATATACAAAATTATAAAGAATCTAAACAATACAAAAGCAACTGGTTATGACGACATTAGTACAGATATTATTAAAAAAAGTGCTGTGTTCTTACTAACACCACTTACACATATAATAAATAATTCTCTTTTGGAAGGATACTTCCCCTCTGAGCTTAAATTATCTTTAGTAAAACCACTATTTAAAAAAGGGTCACGATCATTGTTAGAAAATTATAGACCTATTGCGCTCATACCTATATTATCAAAAATATTTGAGAAGGTAGTTTATGACAAAATATATGCTTTTGTGTCTTCTCAGGGGATCCTAAAAAATGAACAATTTGGCTTTAGAAGAGGTAGATCGACAACTCATGCATGCTTTCAACTAATTACAGAAGTAACAAAAAACTTAAACAATCGCATAAATACTCTAGCAATATTTCTCGATATGAGTAAAGCATTCGACTTTGTTTCGCACAAAATATTGCTGGGCAAATTAAATAAGTTGGGCATAAGAGGAACTGCCTTAGACTGGATACAGAGCTATCTTTGTGACCGCAAACAGTGTGTACAAATAAAAAGATCTCTAAACAACGTGAGGAAATCCTATTTTTCATCGTATCAATTTAATAGGTGTGGCGTTCCGCAAGGTAGTATATTAGGACCTCTGCTGTTTATTTTATATATTAACGATCTGCCAGATGCTACTGATGAAAATTGTGTTTTGTTTGCTGATGATACAACCATTATTATAAAATCGAAAAATGGTACGGATATGAAAGAGATAGCACATAATAACTTGTCGCGAGTCATTAAATGGCTTGAATATAATAATTTAAACATTAACATAAATAAGACTAAATATATCTCATTTGTAACTAAAAATAGCAGAGAGCAAAATATTGACATAAATTACAATGACAATAGTATAGAAAAGGTTGACTCAACAAAGTTTTTAGGTATTATCATAGACAAATACTGCGACTGGAAATCTCATATTGACCACACAGTATCAAAACTTGATAGATATGTGTTTGCTCTAAATAGAATCAGACTTGTCGCATCTAAAGAAGCTGCCCTTATCGCGTATCATGGTTATGTTTCGTCGGTTTTGCGGTATGGGCTCATATTATGGGGTAATTCTGTAGACATGATAAGAGCATTCAGAGTTCAAAAAAAATGCATTAGGGCTATCTGTGGTGCTCATTATCTGGATAGCTGTAAACCTCTGTTTAAAGCATTAAAAATATTACCGCTTCCTTGTTTGTACCTATATGAAATAAGCTTATTTGTAAAGCAAAATTTTCATTTATTTAAACAGAAAAAAGATTATGAATATAGAGGCAGACATGGGGATAAGTTGTACATCCCAGCTCAAAGATTACATATGTTCTCTAGAAACTCTTTCTGCATGGCGATAAGCACTTTTAACAAATTACCGGACGGTATAAAAATGCTACCCTATAATCAATTCAAACAGAAATTATTTACCTTTTTAATTAATAAAATGTATTATACCATCGGTGGTTTTATAAATGACTTTTGACGACTCTGATATGGTTTGTGATGAAGTAATAATGACCTTTGATTATTGATTTTAATTTTAATATCTGTTGTAATTTAATTTAGAGACATTTGTTATTAGCTTAATTGACTTTTGATAATTTTATGTTATAATTTAATTTTATTCACATAATCAACTTTGGGTCTAATTTTAATTAATATCTAGTGAATTATATTTAAATTTGACTTGTTTTTAGATGAATGGAAATTGAGCAATATTATGAAAAAAAATTATTTAATCCATATAATTATGTAAAACATTTGCGCACCGACACGAATCGGTAGAACATGTCGGCCCTTCATAAATTAACATCCTATGTATCCATGTTTTGGCAAATAAAGTTTTATTATTATTATTATTATTATTAATATTTTATTTAAATCATATACTAATTTTGGGTGTTTCACTAAAAAAAAATTTTTATCATTTTTATATGAAAAAATAATGAAGAACATTTCTTGACCATAGAGTGTACAAACAATAGACAAGAACAAAAGGCAAAGGATACATAAAAGTATAAGTAGTGGGAATGGAACAAATACCCGGAGTGGTCAATATTAGTAGCTGGTCCTGTATTACGTCCGACCTTCGCAGTCGTTCCTGGCTTGCTTACTCAATATCGATAACACACAGTCGCTGAATAATTTCCAAACACTAGATACCTAACTTTGTAGTTTGCACTAGTTGTCAATGGTGATCGAATCCTGTGCTAATTGGGGTCCAATTGATACCAAAAGCTTTGCATAACCGAAGTGTTGTAAGCTAAACGGATTACAGAGGACACTGTTTAATAATTTCTAGCAATTTACATTAAGTTATCAATATCTGCTCGACCAATTATGTGACATAGTCCGTCAAAGTGTAATTTTAAATAGGCTATTCAACACTGAAGATTTTTTCCTATTGGAACAGTAGCCTCAATTAGTGGAATGAAAAACAAAGTTCAAAGTGGCGTAAATTTTTCCTTCACGTATATGGCACCCGTTCCCATGGTAATAAAATTAAATAACGGGATAAAATATGTCATATGTCCTTTCTCAGGCACCAGACTATCTGTGTACCAAATTTCGGTTAAATTGGTTCAGTAGTTTTGACGTGAAAGCGAGACAGACAGACAGAGTTACTTACGCATTTATAATATTAGTATGGATGTATGTACATTCGTTTAACCAACATTTATTGTCAAAAAATTGTCTAACACCGCCTTTTGAAACATACAATGAAGCCTTTTCAATTTACTTTCGTCTACTTTTGGCAACAATAAAACGAAATAATGTATCCAATATGTAGCCTTCATATTATTATTTTTATGTTTCTTTTTTTTCTCTCATTTCTGAGGTATATATATTATTATTATTATATGTTGAAAGCTGTATATAACCAACGAAATAAGAAAGAAGTTCCAAAGTGAAACCAGCGGAATATCAACGAAAATGATTGCCAAGTTCAAATAATTATTATCGGAGGGTGACTGAGGCAACACAATCAAGGGCGGCAACCTTGATTGATTACAGTGGAGTTTATTATGAATAATGAATTGAAGATGAAAATGTTAAGGGGGGTGAAGCTGTGATTAAACTTAGCGGGATGCAAATTAAAACTGTTTTTTTTTCTTCTTTTTTTAACATTCACACCTACCAACTAGCTCCATTTTAAGCAACTAATGCTGCTTGTGTTACGGACACTAGATGACGGATAAATATATTTAATAGATAAATACATATAAATGCCCTGAATATATATAAATATATATAAACATCCAAGACTGGAGAACAAATGCGTGAAAATTCATCACCCAAACATTTGCCCCCACCGGGGATCGAACCCAGAACCTCTCGATATGGCGACGCCTTGAGACCGGCATACAGACCACTCGACCACAAAGGGCGTCGCTAAACTAAACATGCAAATTAAGATTCCATCGGCCGTAGGCTACGAATTTTTGATACCTATTGATACATACAGGTTGCACTAACGGGACATACATTATGTAGTATATAGATATTAGGTCCTTACCTATGAAATTGGTGTTTTGTATGGAGATTTTGGGGATGTTTGCATTTTACATACTAACATTTTATCAGTTTTCTTCACAACGACAAATCCAGAGATAATATTTGGCATGTATCATAAGACAAGCTTTTTTAACACAAAGACAAGTCTAATTTTAACACAATACTTACAAAAAATTATCAATTTAAATAATACGAGCTCAAATATATGGTCTATTTTTAGAAGAGGCAATTATTTTATAAGAATGTTCAGAAACTTAATAGTTACGGAAAAATTGCTAAGACAGAAAAAAACACCAATTTCATAGGTAACCCAATATTTTGAAATTCTGTTTCTCTTGGTGAATGTATTTTTTTTTGTTTTAGAGCTTATAGCGATCAGTCACGCTAACAATATAGATTAGAATCGAGATAAAAGCTCACCAGTAGGCGATAACAAGCTGAGATTATTAATAAAATATGTTTACCTACGCTGTACAGTAACGAGCATGGTCATGCAAACACTTTTGAACAATAAACGTCTTTATTCCATTGTTATAGAGGTCATTTAGTGTAAAAAGTGTACACCATGTTGACTTACTCTCTGACATGACACGTTCTTTGCGAAATAGAAATAAATTAGCTTTGCCTTTCACTAAATTGCATATAGTCCGCCTATATCTTATTATTATATTTAATTATATTTTATTATATATCTTTATAAGTCTATAAAGATATATAATAAAATACCCGACCATATCCAACAGTTGGAAAATAATAGCATGTTTTTAAAAAAATTAAGAGAATTCTTGAGTGAAGAATGTTATCACACCTTGAAGGATTTTTTAAATTAACATTTTACTTTTTATACATATTATAATGTCTGTTGAATATTAAAATATTTTAATTGTTTAGTGTTAAGATTTGCGACACCCTTGCAGGGTTCATATTGTGAACTTTTGTTTAATTTAATATCTTTATATGTACCAATATGAAGCAATAAAGATTATGATTATGATTATGCTCGCGACTGTACCACTGAGGTTAATAACCGAACTACCGATATAGTACTCACTCGTATGTGTTCAAAGGTGACAACGCAGTGGAAGTGTGTATTACCTGAAAAGAAAAAAGAATATAAGTGGAAATAAGTATATACTTAGATATTTATACAATTTACTACCTGTGCCGGAGACGTCGTTCGCGTGGCTATTCATTTAACGCCGATAAAAGTTAACAAAAAGTTTTTGTGTTTGTTTTTTTACAAAGTACTTTTTACTTTATATTTTTAGTTTTTTTACATTCCAACCTCTTATTAGCAAAATATTGATTATCAATTGTTGAACTAAAACCTGTATTATTACCTATACCTGTATTATTACCTATTAACCTGTATTATTACCTATTAACCTAACCTAACCTAACCAGTATTATCTGATTAATATTGTCATGGTGATAAATATCTGTTGCCGTGTCAATATTTTACAATGCCATGTTTTAGAAATTTTAGTTCATGTGAGATGAAGGCCAAGAGCTTACCTGTCATAATGAAAACAAAAACATTTGCAACATTTCCACGCAGAATTCGGCGTTCAAAATGTGTCCGAATTCGGTATTAGCGAATTTCACAGCATCTCTAGCTCGAATACAGGGTTTTCGAGTCCCTATCAGCCCAGCCGGCTAGCTGGACTGGTTGGATCGTCGACAGATTGCAATTGACGAATCGTTCGTGAACGTCACGTCTACGTTTTGATTTCTGTTTATTGTAGCAGCTTCTTTGTAGCTCAACTTGTTTGAATTTTTATCGATTTTGAACACAATGCAACTGATTTTGGAGGGCGGGTGCCTAACACTTTGTGATCTCAATTTCCTTCATTCAAGAACACAGACCCGATCGGTCACTTTGGGAAATGTGCGTGTCTACCTCTACCTACCCCTTCGGGGGAGAGGCGTGATGATAATTAGTATAAGCAAATTTTTACAGTACATACATACACATTTTCTAGACTAGATACATCTCGTACCCTTTCTTCCTGCTTCTATCCTGGAAAATCCCTGAAAGGCTTTCAGGTCTCCTGTAAAAGGCATCGAAACAGCCTATGGCCTTTTCATTGTTGGTTAGAGAATCAAATTCTGTTAAATATGCCAGAGCCGGGGATTCAAGTGTTCGGGATGCATCCCGTGACTTATTATACAGTCCCAGTGAGCTGTAAGCTTCGCGAAGCCTACATCACAGTTCCACGTGTGGCAGTGATTTAGGCGAACAGAGTTCGTGTCCCTGGGCGTTTACTGGTTAAAGTCGTTCCGATAACTGTTGAATGAAGGAGCCTCACATAATTCGAGAGAGCTGTTCATGCTTTAGAATATTTTGAAAAAGTTAGGCATCTGTATAAAAATTTAATACCTTATGTAAACGTACCTATACTAGTATGGTGTAAACCTGTCGTAAGTGTAACTGATTGATTTTGCAAGCATTTGAGTTGAACTATTCGAATTATAACAATCTCGGCCTATTACAGCATCATTACAGTGAATTACTTCCTACATAAAGAAGAAACAGAGCTCACGTCGCACGTCTCATTCCGCGTTGTTATCATAATAAATAATATGCAGCAGATTTAAGCAGTAATATTTGTTGAGATGATGTGACTGCCTTATATTGTCTATGCATTCGGAGCTTGTCAGCCTGTGAATGCGCTACGTTATTTCTGGTTACAACTTTGGAATAATAACTACATCATCAAACCTTTTTCCCCGAAGTGGTAGGCGGAGGAGCACACCCACATTGCGCCAGTTATGTTAAGGCCCCATGTAAAAGGTGGCGAGCCTGTTGCCATGAACCGGGCACATGTGAGGCAAGCGATATTCACAATGAACTATACATAAGTTTTATTCAACTCAGTGATACAGACGGTGGGATTGAACCCGCGAGTCCCGCGGCCTCTCGAAAGAGTAGTGCCCTGTCCGCCCCAACTCAACTACCGCTACTTAAAAATAAAAACTAAGTAATAACAAAATCAATGCAAAATTCTATTTAAATTTTATTTAAGATGAGGAGATGGTGAAGCCTGCACTCAATATAAAAGCGGTAGTGCGTTAGCCGAGTTTCCAATACGGCTTCTCTTTGATTCCCGCCTGCACTGCAATAGGTATCATACGGAATTGTTTCTTAAGATTTAGGGTGGTTACTGTCACGCTGGCCGCCAGCGCTAGCGAACAACGCCGGCGAGATTTCCATACATTTTAACTTATAGCGTGCGCGTGTGCCGGCGCTGGCGGCCAGTGTACCAATGAAACCGCCCTTATTCTGTCATGTTACAAAGAATGTAAATTAAGGAATACATGGAAACTTCCTTGCATAGACTTTGAGTGTACGTAAGCTTGAAGCATCCATTTATTAACTCTGCGTCTCGCAGCAGAAGGTAGCTCGCCGCTTCTGAGCGATTACACCCTTTCAAGAGGAACGCCAACATTCCAACCTTATGCATTTTTTTCGAGGAAATTAACAATTTCACGGACATTTTACGGTGCTGTTCTAGCTTAATGTTCTAAATAATAAAGAACACAAGCAAGAGGGTGGTTTGATAGGTACGCTGGCTGCCAGCGCCGGTCACGCGCGCTTACATTTACACGGAGCTACTAACATCGTTTCATAGCCACACGCGCGCGCTTATACGTCAAAATGTACGGAAATCTCGCCGGCAGCCAACCCTAAAATGAGAGTACATGAAGGAATAGAAATATGTAAGGATATCTTAAAGAGATCGAGTCGATCAAGAGGGAGTCGTGTGGTAGCGGCAAAGTAAAAGAATACTACCAACTCATCTCTTCCCTTGGGTGTCTTAAAAGGCGTCTTAAACTTGGAACTACACAACCATCGAATAGCTTATAGTGGCGACGGGCTCACCAGCTGTCCCGCTGAGTGCAGTCACTGCTTGGTGCGCGGACTTTGACAATGGACTGCTCTTGCGGTGCTTTTGCCTAGTCTCTGACTAACCCATAGGGGATAATAGTCGTGTTTATGTGTATGTATGTATCTCCACCACGTAAGAAATCACCTTAAATGTCAACAGACAAAGCTATTTACCCTAGAGGAGCTTCATCAGCAAACAAGATGACGTCCTAATTTTCTTTTACCCTCTTTAGCATTGCATTTAATATTGCAAACAACATTAAACATTTTACCCTATTAAGATTTCTCATTTTAATCACGCCATGAAAGAACAGTGAGGTAAATAGAAAAAAAATAGCAAATGGACGACATAACGTCTATCGTCCGATATGAAAGGATCTAATCGCGTGGAAGCGGCCAGTGTCCAACATTGGACGGATGGAAAGATTCTGAAGGCAATATTTTGTTGCACAATTTCAGGACTTAGCTCTCGTATTATTTTTAAGAAGAAACATCTCGCTTAAAAGAGCTCGCTTTTTTAATTCTATTCGCTAGTTACCTCGTTTTTTTAGTCTTTATACTTGACTTTGGACCTATTTTGCAGCAAATCTATTAGTGTTTTGATGACAGTAATAATAAACTTTCTTGTATGACTCTAAATGTGCGTCTCAGTTTCTTGTATGACACTAATTGTGACCCTCAAGCTGTTTCTAAAATTTCACCAATTTTCGGGGAAGGTAAAAGCTTTGGTGTGTCGTCAAGTCACCATTTAATACCACTATCATAGAACCACCATCCCACATTGGACCTGCGTGGTGTTATGACCCATACTCCTCATGTGTTTCTCCATGAGAATGGCCTGTGCCCAGCTGAGGACAATGGGAGAGTGTACCTCACGCGCAGCTATTAGCAGCTACTAACGATATGCTTTGTTTATGCAATGAATATTTTTTATTTTACAATTTTTTTATTAACTCACTTTCTGTTTGTTCTTTGTATCTTTGTTTGTTCGTTCCACTGTTCTTACTGGCGCAAATCAGATCTTGTATTACCGTGTTGTAGATTAAAAGGTAAAACCTTTCCTATTTTGTCACACTTAGGAAATATGTTAGTATCACATCAACATCATTACTGAGCGACTTTTAGCCACATCAGAAGTCTGCTCATTCGCCAACATGTTAAATAAAAACACATCTAATTTATTGTTTGCAAAAATTTCACAATTTATTCCAAAATAAATAGCGATAAATTATTCAACATGTTGCATTACAAGTGTGGCAACCACAAATAAATTTAAAAGGCTCGACGTTTGCGCGTTTTCGTTAAAATCGCCTGTGTTCAAATGGTTTAAATTATTTATGGTTTCTTACTGGGCTCCATAAATTTGAATTTGACATTTTTGAAATAAACCTACGCACTAATTGATTGTTCGTGGTTGTGCCATCTTTGAGAATCATTTTTATCCTTCCGGTTTAGTTTTTGGTTTTGTCTTTGTCTCAATAAAAATACTCATTTCACCAGGGTTTATTTAATTCAGCAACATTTATTGGAATAAGAACATCAAATAGGATACCAAATCAAAATTACCATAAATCTTTAGCAACCTATTCATTATCATCATATTTAATGGAAACCATAGCAAAACCTTTCAAAATGTATTAACGTTTCATTGTACAATCTGCAGCGACTTAGAATTTCTGAACTAAGCTTATGACTTTCGACACACCCTTCACCAAACTCAAAGTACTGAAGACAGAAGCAACTTGAAGAGCACTTTATAAAAGGCGACGGCCGTTTTGGGCGTATCTCTGTAACATCAGGCTCTTATCTTCAAAGAAAAACTATTTGTCCTGTCCTAATAGTGTTTGTTGAGCATCTTTAGACAACAACGCTGGACTAAGTTAATTAATCGATGACTTTGACCCAAATTTTTGGTCCCTTGTTCAACAGATTAAGGATACTTCAAGTATTTGATGAAGAGTAATCTTAGTTCTGTACTTATGAGCAAGGCTTATGAGTTTGCTTGGATTAAAACAACCGAGACTGACATGAAGTCACATTAAACAGTTACACAGTAGTCTTGATAGTAATGTTTTTCTTCCTGCCTATATACGTCCAACTGCTGGGCGCATGCCTTCCACATGGAGAAACACATACCGAGTGCCACCCGTTCGACCCATTTGCGGCCACGCCTACGGTGGCCCAATGCGGATTGGTGGGTACAAACGGTCCCAACAACGACCGGGACCTAACGGGCTAAACGTGCTTTCCGAAGCACAAAGGCTTGGAGGAAATAAATAAATATCTTCAGACATGCACACCTATCAACTAGCCCCATTTTAAGCAACTAATGTTGCTTGTGTTACGAATACTAAATAACGGATTAATGTATTTAATAGATAAACACATATAAATATTCTGAATACATATAATTATATATAAACTTCCAAGACTGGAGAACAAATGCCTGAAAATTCATCACCCAATCACTTGCTGAAAACTGAAAAAATTTTAGTATGGAAAATGCAGAATCCCCCAAATCTCTATACAAAACGACAATTTCATAGATAAGGACCTAATATATGTAAAAAAATATTCATCAAGCATCCCCAAAGGCGTAGGTAGAGGTGTAAACACCCACGATTCGCCTGATAAGAAAAAACAAAAGCATTTTCATGAAATGTCATCGCATAAGCAAATTGTGCCATTACTAGAAAAAAGGCGCAACTTAAAATTCAAAATATTCTGAATTGTAAATCCGATTCCCTGCAATCAGAGCTCCCGGCTAAGCTAAACAAAAATTTAATATTTCAAGTCGCATCGCCAAAACTGTAATATTGGTGTACTTAGATATACTTAGCTCTGTTTTAGAATAACAATGGCTCGATTTAGGTGATAAATTCGCATGTTTAGAATATTAATCGGTTTAACTTGACGATAAAGTCAGACTTTACGCCAAATGGATAGGTATTCAAATTGCGATATTATAATAATTGTGTTAAGGTAAGATTTAAGTTATGACAATCTGTCGGATTGACAATAATTGTGTAAAGTATTCTTGTCTTCTATAGAGTCTCATTTATTTTAATTAGGTAGTGTTGCGGAGATATAGTACCTTTTTAGTATTTTTCTAAATAAATAATAAATAAATAAATATCTTCAAACATTCACACCTATCAACTAGCCCCATTTTAAGCAACTAATGTTGCTAGTGTTACGGACACTAGATTACGGAGAAATATATTTAATAGATAAATACATATAAATATCCTGAATATATAAATATTATATATTTAAGCCTACCCAAACATTTGCCCCCACCGGGGATCGAACCCAGAACCTCTCGAGATGGCGAAGTTTTATGTTTTTATACTTTTTTAATTCTATCAGCTGCCCTACTGTCTAACTAAATTTCAATTGATATGAATTGGATTTCACCATTTCGAACACTTTTTTTGAAAATACCAAAGGACATGACATTTGACGTTGCATTAAGTCAATATTGATTTGTCAACATTACGTTACAGAGTAAGGCAGCAGTACTTGGTATTATTACATCTCTAGACTCGGCCACAGTGTATTAAATTTCTACTCAACTTATTTTGTATGTTTAATATGTAGCATTTATGTTTATTTACTAACTCACTGAAATTTGATGGTTGTCTATCTCACAAATCATTTTAGGGATATTTTTTTCAGAAAATGATTATGAATTATAATTGAGTAGATTGAATTATGGATGAAATGACGGAGTCCCCTTTATTGTAGTATGTAAACCACTCGACTAATCTAGGTATAAATACATTCGGTGGTGTGTTCTTTATGTAGGACTTAAAGTACATGCGAGTGTATTCCAATTACAGTCCCATTACCGAGTACATTAATTAGACGTTGAATTTAAGCGCACCTTGCTATAAAGTAGACGATGCTGTCTTTATTATTATTTTTATTTTGGATGATAAATAATTTAGGAATAGTGTTAGGATCAACCTTGTTTTCAATTGGAGTTTTGTTAGCTCTCCGTGTTAGAATTAAGCAAAACAATTTTATTAAAACAAATATTTAAATTCTAAATAAATTTTATCTTCAGTTATTTTACACAGAAGTAATGTACCAATATCTGTCGATAGTAAAACATATTGAAGCTTCCTTTCAAACGGAATTCAGTAAATCATCATCTTGATGTTTGTATTTAATTAAGTGCAACAGCCCTTATTTTATATTATACTTTTTTCTTGTTATATACATTAATTATTACATATACAATATTATAGATACATCAATTATTGGTGGAAGCATTAAATAAAACTTAAATTCATTTTTAAAATTAATCTTAGCTAAAATTACGAATCGTCTATATTTTGAATACAATCAATACAAAAGTTTAGTAAAATAGACGAAATTGTAATGGATTCCGCTTAAGCCTTGGACCATAACATAAAGGTTTGAATTGAGTCAAAAGCTAAGTATTGGGAAGCAAAGAGAATCCTCTATCACTGTAAATTTAAATAATATTATGCTACGGAGACATTTAAGTGAATCGCTATGCCTGCAAAATGGAATTTTTGTTTGCTGTCCATTCACAGGAAGGTGTTCCTCAGGGTTCGGTTTTAGGGCCCATAGTTGTTTGATTCATTCTGTTCAGTATTACGGCTAGTGTTTGCGCGAGAAAATCACGAGAAATAAAATTGGTTTTCTAGTTACAATACTTCCTTAGTTCTGAATGTTTCCATCGTGGTAAAAAAACTGACTATAGTTTGTTACTGTTACTGTTTGTCTAAGCTTACTTGAAAATTATGTATATAATATATGTTTAGCTACGAGGCTGTCTGTATAGTATCTAAGTTTTAGATGTTCTATTATGTGTAATATTTTCATACGAACTATTTTACACTTTCTGACATTTGTAGTTATTATTTTTATATTCAACGATCGGAAAATTAATGTTAGACTCTAGATACCAAGCTAGAGCAAGCAAGCCAATGTTTTAATACTTTAATGATAGAAACATTATTTGTAAGTGAATCATATTATAAATTTAATTACAAAACTATTATGAATACTACTGATTTGTCTTACCTTTTCTCAGCCGGGGGTTTACGAGTATAAGCGCCGCAGACATCGATGACTTTTTTAAATAGCATTATTAATTAAAAGGCAGCGGTAGCCGAGTTGGACGGGGCACTACTCGTTCGAGAGGTCGCGGGACTCGTGGGTACAGTCAGCGTCAAACAGTTAGTGACACTCGGAATGTGCAAATACATAGACGCTGCCAAAATGCCATCAATACCGGTACAAATTAAGTATCCTTTGTTAAGAACACAAAATAATTCTCGTATATTTTAATATGGAATCTCTTTTGTGTTGTCAACAATATTAAATGGAAACTTTATTTGTTCCGATATTATGGACATTTTTGTCTATTTGATTGAGCAACTTGAGTGTCACTAACTAATTGATGCTGACTGTACTATCACATCACATGTACCACTGAGTATGAATACATATACCACCTGTTACATGGGGACTTAACATATCTGGCGAAATGTGGATGTAAACACCTCTGCCTACCCCTTCGGGGAAAGTGGCGAGATGAGTTGTTACGTAATTTTTTTAGTTCCAAGAAAAAAAAGGCTATGCAAATGTATCTCTTTGACTACTACGTCATTATGAGAACCATATTTTTTTTCCGCTACGCTCACACACTATGAAGGCGGCTTTAGCTTCCGAAGGTAAATATATACACTAGCTTCTTTGACTCAACAAGCCAGAGTCCAGACTGCATGCGCGCACTCAAACGAAATAGGACGATGTCACACGTCAACTGAACTTGCTAGTGTTACTTTTACGCTCAAATTGACCCACTAAGTTAGAACACGGGTAAGCCAACGCATACAAAGCATTTGTGAAAGCGCCATTATTACAGATACTAAAATTTAATACGCAACCGAATCCAAAAAAAAATATGTTTGTTTCGAGAAACAGTGGCCAGTGAACATGCCATGCCACAGGCCCATAGCTCGCGACACCGTTCCAGGATTCTTTGGTTTTTTAACAATCCCACAGGAACCCTTGAATTTTCCGGAATAGAAAGTATCCAAGATGTTGACCAGGTATATACGGTATCACCATGCAAAATTTCATTGAAATCGGTCCAGCTATTCCGGAGATTAGCCCGTACAAGCAGACGAACAGACAGAGAAACAAAAAGTAAAAAAAAAATCATTTTATGGAATTTTCCCGGTTTTTACGCCCCCTTGATTTGATTTTAAGAAATTTTTTTACAGACATTCCTACAGCTTTATTATATGTTTAGATATGGATTAACTGTCATTGAAATCCTTCTTAATGTAACTTTTACATGAAGGTTAGGATAACATTAAGGAATATAAAAACATTTCAAGTACACATATATTTTTACACAGAAGTCTACATATTTTTCACACTCGCGCTTTTACCGGCGATGGAAGCAGCGACATACATAACATATCTCCATTAGGATACATGTGATAAAATTTAAGGAAAATTATTCTTCGAACCAAATACAAGTTCGAAAGGAGAATATAGGTTGAAGCAGAAGGTTTTGAGTGTAAATAAAAGTATTTAAAGTTCTTAACAATATCAATATTGTGGTTGACTAGGAGAAATGGTTATCAGTTCATTCCAAGCCCACTACTGAGTGCCCTCAGCTTACATAGGTCCCACTCCTGGGTACAGGCCTTCCTTATGGAGAACATGACGAGTATGGGCCGTAACACCACGTTGGCCCAATGCGGGTTGGTAACTCGTGGGGTGGTTGGTACGACTGAGTAGTGAGTTTTTTTAAATGTAATTACCGGTTTACATCTGTCTCTCAATAAAGGAGTCGTAAACATTACAAGTAACAAGTGTTTTAATTAATATCTTATTATTAGGTTGGGGAAAAAGTCTTTTCGCATTATAGTATGTATAAACTTGTAATAAAATCTCTTTGGCTATACTGTTTGTATCTGGCTGGTTTTGGTATCATTGAAAGTTTAAATTTTAAAGAACATAATTCCAAATTCAAATTAGGAAAATGTGTGATTTTCATTTGTTTTTCGTACCGCCAAGATGAGTGAATCTAATGAAGAAATTCGATACATTTTAAAATTTTACTACAAAAAAGGTAAAAATGCAACGCAAGCCGCGAAAAAAATTTGCGATGTTTATGGAGCTAGTGCAGTGTCTGTGAGAGTAGCACAAATTTGGTTTTAGCGTTTTCAATCCGGAAATTTTGATGTCAAAGTTGCACGTCGCTCTGGTCGCCCTATTACAGATAAAATGGATGCCATTTTTTAAAAAGTGGAGCTAGATCGGCATGTCAGTAGTTACGACGTAGCTGAAGAACTGGGAATTGACCACAAAACAGTTTTGGCGCATTTGAAAAAAAACTGGGTACACAAAAAAGCTCGACATTTGGGTACCTCACGAGCTCACTGAAAGAAACCTAATGAACCGTGTACTCATTTGTGATTCTTTATTACGACGTAATGAAACCGAGCCATTTTTGAAGAAGCTGATAACTGGTGATGAAATGTGGATCACTTACGACAAGAACGTGCGAAAAAGGTCGTGGTCAAAGGCCGGTCAGGCTTCACAGACTGTGGCGAAACCCGGGTTAACTCGCAACAAGGTGATGCTGTGTGTGTGGTGGGATTTGAAGGGCATTATTCATTATGAGCTGTTACCACCAGGCAGGACCATCGATTCTGAACTCTACTGCGAACAACTGATGAGATTAAAGCAAGAAGTTGAGAGAAAGCGGCCGGAATTAATCAACAGAAGGGGTGTGGTTTTTCATCATGATAACGCTAGACCTCACACATCTTTAGCCACTCAGCAAAAATTAAGAGAGTTTGGCTGGGAGGTGTTAATGCATCCGCCGTATAGTCCTGACCTTGCACCTTCAGATTTCCACCTGTTTCGGTCTCTTCAGAATTCTTTAGGCAGTGTCAGGTTAACATCACGAGAGGACTGCCAAAACCACTTGTCGCGGTATTTTGACCAGAAGTCCCAAAATTTCTATAGCAATGGGATCATGTCCCTACCTACAAGATGGCAAAAAGTTATCGAACAAAATGGTACCTACATACTTTAGTTAAATGTAAATAAACTATATTAAAAAATGTTTTGAATTTTCTTAAAAAATGCGAAGAAACTTTTTCCCCAACCTATTATTAATGACCTATTTTTTTAAAATAGTGAGAGAATATTACTTGCCTTTCATATTTCCTTGCCCTGAAAAATAACTAATTTTTATTTATTACAATGTTATTTAATAGAAGGCGATTCGAAGGTTTCACGAAAGTTGAAATAGTATGTAAACTCCATCGGATACATATTATACACACTTATTGAAGTTTCATAATAATATTTCTCCTTAGCGATTTGAAGAACAGAATATTTGACTTTGACCAAATGTCCATCCGAAAAAAAAATCATAGGTAATTTATATGTAAACACAATAGAGCTACCCACCAAGCCACACTGGGCCAGCGTGGTGGTGTTACGGCCCAAATTCCTCGTGTGTTTTTCCATGAGGAAGGCCTGTGTCCAGCAGTGGGACGTATATAGGCTGCGGACGACGACAATAGAGCTACAACTTACTTGCACTTCTAATGCCGGCGCCTGATATGTGGCAAAGATTTGCACACATAGGCTTTTGATACTATTTGCAAATATTTGCGCACATATGTGGGCTTTGCCGTTCCGTGTCGGTTTTTAGTGCACATCAAAAAGATCACAGTCCAAATGTTTGTGAACCTGCCTTACTGCGCGAAGCCGTCACTTGCATGAGCGTCGCCGTGGAGAGCTGTCCTGTCGTGCGAAAACAAAACTAACAATGGAGTGAAATAATGAGTGTTTTCGAGTTATTTAGTTGATCCGATATCTGAAACGTAAATAGGTAAAAATAGACAAAAAACATCAATTAATAACATCCATTTACGTCTTTGATTTGTCTTTGTTTATTTGCACGTATAATAAATATTTACAGGCACTTAAATAATATAATCAAGCTGCGTCGACTAAATCGTCATACATGTTCTGTTAAGTATAAATGTGGGCTCAAAGATGTGATAAAACATTTGCACACAGGTGTGGCAGTGTCGCAAATCTTTGAGAAAGTATTGCAAAGATGTGTTCAAATCTTTGAACACATGTCTGGCGCCGGCATAAAAACAAGTTCTGCGAACAACAAGCCAAATTGGGATACCCAGAAACTTTTAATGTCCTTCAAATCGTCTTATACTTTGCCATAAAAGCGAAGACTTTTCGCAGAACATTATTAGTACGTCAGCCCTCATTGAGTAAAGCGGCCCTACTGTCCCCTTTGATTTTCATCGGAACTTTTTCTCTCACGACTTTCGTATTGGTATCGACGCGGGTAATAAAATGTGTTTTTCATAGGAAAACTCTTATATGACTAATATTTTGTGACGGGTACTTCGAGAGAGTATTCGACGTGATATTGGTGTTCAAAGAAATTCTCTTTCAGTGAGTAATAATGATTTTTATTGGCAGATTAAAGTACTTTGTGAGATGTCAACCGCTTAAGGTTTTGGTAAAGTGCCGAATTTTTACGAATATAATGACCAAGAACCTACCAATGATTTAACAGAAACACTTGAAGTTTGTTTGTAAGCTATAGAATAGGTTTGTGAACTAGAACCTCACATGCTGCTTCGTCTTCGAGTGATAGATGATGTTGCAAACTTTGCTGAACAAAGTCTGCTACAATATATCTTAAGCCGCAATGTTGCAGACAATGCTGTAGTATCTTCAATCTTCCTTGTTGAACATGACATGAAGATGAAAATACTTGAGCTTCTAAAATCTATAACCAACTTTCCGAAGGGTAGTTTAAAGTCAATGCTAGTTTTGCTAAGGTAGTATTGTACCGATGATAACTAGAGGTCTCAACATTTTTAAAATTTTAATTTGATCATTTATTTAATTTCTTACTTTATAAATACTAAACATATTTTTTTTAAAGTAAATTCGGAAAAATACTAATAATATTTTTACATACATAAAATCACATCTGTAATCCCTAAAGGGGTAGGCAAAGTCCAAGGAGCGCCGTGTACCTTAAGACCACATTTAGCCGTACAAAAATAGGGTTTGTTCAGATGAAAAATCGTGAAAGAGTAGTAAGAAGTAGCTAGCTCATCGCCTACACAATCACAGACCCAGTACCCAATACGCTCTTAGTCGCCTTTTACGACATGCTAGGTCAGAAAAGCAGTTAGTTCATTCTTTTTCTTTTCTTTTTTGTTTTTTATATTTTTTTTAATAAATCTATAACATGATCACGGCTCACAACGCAAACCTGTGTATTTGTTGACTAAAAATAAAAAATCTCAAGAAAGATTTTAATTAACCCCTTGGCGGGCAACGCCAACACCGCTGTTCGCAAGCAATAGATAATTCTTTTGTGTCTCGTTTTGTCCCCGTTGACTAGTTAAATGATATATTTGATTAATTTCGGTCACATCCAATTTAAGACGAGTACCTAATGACGCCAAATTATGCATTCTATGATGATAATAAATAGCTATAGCTAAAACAATGAAACTCTTACCAAGACAAAAGATTATTTTTTCCCAACAAACCAGAAGTTTGACGAAAGCGGAAAAAACAGTAGAAAAGCTGGTAAAATCACAGAAATCCCATGCACAAATTCATATCAATTACCGATAGAAAGCAATTATGAATTCAAATCTTGGCAAATAAGAAACAGGGGTTTTGATTCGGCGCGACAGCACTCAGGGGAGGGCCCTTTTGTTCGCAGTTTTTATTCAAATTAATTCTATTCATTGGGACTGGGAACAACTTTTGTAAGTAAAACGAATTTGCGAAGTGCACCGCTTCCGCAGTTGGTAACGCGGTCGTTCTAAAAACAAACCTTCTTGCCTCATAAAAAGATGTGAATAGCAGCAATATCTTGGATTTAGACCAGTTAGATTTTTAACTCCACGTTTCAGAGCGTCGGAATTCCTTTTGAAATTCTTTGAATTATCTTTATAAAATAATTTCTTTAACTTCAGCAACTCAGTCAGAGGAAAATGGTCATCAGTGACCTAGGCTCGACCAGAATAAATATGCAGTTTTTATATTTAACTAGCTGTTGCCCACGACTTCGTCCGCGGTAACTATGGTTTTTTAACTATCCCACGGGAACCCTTTAATTTTCTCTTGGTCTCAGCCCGATCGGTTTAAAATTAACAAAGTTTCAAACAAACTTTCATCCCCCTTTTTATCCCCTTGCGAGTAGATTTAATCAAAAGCCTTTCTTAGCGGATGCCTACGTCATAACATCTACCTGCATGCCAAATTTCAGTCCGATCCGTCGAGTGGTTTGGGCTGTGCGTTGATAGATCACTATGTGTAACTTTTAGTTATATTTATATAATTATTCGTGGCTAACATATGAATATGTTGTTTTGTTTTTTCCTTGCGTATTATGAAAAAGAAATAAGGAATCAAATTTATGTAGATTGCCTCAAGTCTGGCTGTTTTGGGATAATGTCCCCGGATAGCAGTTATCATCTGGTGCTCATAATATAGCCAACACGACTAAAATTAGTTTGTATATCACGCCTGAGATAGGTCTCTTTTTTGTCGGACCTGAGTAAACTTGTTTGGGCCGTGACCATTTTGATGGTTACAAACTGAGTCAAGAGTCATATCAAATTCAGAGACAATCACCATTAAGCTTCGCCTATAAAACACTAAACCGCCTCTCTGGTCTAGTGGTTCGCACCACCGAGTATTGATCGGGAGGTCCGGGTTCGATTCCCCATGGGGGCAGAGGTTTTTCTGCTCGGTTTGGTTGGTGGTAGGGCTTCTAAGTAGGGCTTACCTAAATTTGTCGCCATAATAACAATATTATAAAAAATTGTTCTGTTCCGGCAATCAGAGGTAAGATAGCCAGTTCCTCAGTTGTTGAGGATTTACAGGGCAAGCTCGCTTCCACCTTCGGCCTTATTGTCAATTACCATCAAGTGAGATGAAGGCCAAGAGCTTACCTGTCATATGTAGAAAAAAAACATTAATACGTATTTTTAACGTACCAAAACTTAACTCTTTAAAAACCTAAAATAAGCAAAGACTATAAAATCAAGATAAACGTCCAAAATTTATGTAATCATCTAATTTCACGCGCCTTCAATAGTAAAACTAGTTTTATTTCAACATTGACAAATCTTATTTCCCAAAATATCGTTAACTCCAATATAGATTATACCGCTTCAACAGAAGTGAGGCGGTTCGAAGTAAGTTTTATTAGTGGAATAATTTGACAGATCATCGGTAATAAATCAACACTGCCTCTTGGGATACAGATGAAATATTCGATTACATTCGTTACGATAATTTTGGAGCTTTCCAGATTTTCTGAAACTGGAATTATCCAACGATCCGAGTTCGAGAATAAAAAAGATTCCTGTAATGCGGAAATTGAATATTTTGACGCATTAGGGAGTCCCGACGTGGATCGTCAAAGGATCATTGACATTAGCTTTCCCTCAATTTCCCCATTGATGCCTTAGTATTATGAACAGCTGAAAATCTAATAAGGAGTCTAGTATCAGCCGCATAAATTCGCCGTATCTTCGCAGTCCCTTTTGTTTTTTAGTAAACTTCGTTATATTTTGTGTACCACTCCAATTTTCATCATATTAATAAAAAATATTTATGGTTATCTGGCCACCTGAGCCTAAGTGCTTTTTTAGTAGAGATGGGTATATTTTTCGCAATATCGTTAAATTATAACCTGCGAAAACAACTCTTATTTTTATCATTAATAAAGGTTCGTAAGAAAAATTAAATTGTATCATATTATTCAAAATGAGTAATATTCTTTGTTTAATGCTAGTTTGATAAGTAATTTTAAGGTATGATGCTATGTTTTCGTGTTTTTTTTTTGTATAATTGAATATGAAATTTATTAACAAATTTTGATGTAATTTATTTTTTGAAATATTAAATTGTAATAATTATAAACTTAATTTTTTGCCTGCCTGTGATGATAAGGGTACGAGTATTAAATAAATAAATAAATGTTCTATACAGGTCAAAAGCAACCCAGAATTTTCAACATGACGATCACTACTTTGTAGTCACAAAAAAAATTTACCAACTGCTTTTCTTGCCTAGCATGTCGCAAAACTTGACTAAGGGCGTATTGGGTACTGGGTCTGTGATTGTGTAGGCGATGAGCTAGCCACTTGTTACTACTCTTTCGCGATTTTTCATCTGACCAAACCCAATTTTTGTATGAATAAATGTGGTCTTATGGAACACAGTGCCCTTTCGGGGATTACAGGTGTGATTGTATGTATGTATGTTTAGTCAAGTGTCGGTGTTTAAGCGAAGCTAGCGGCATTTCATGTGGTATGGTATGTGTTACTGGCTATAGTATGGTGTTACTGGCTGTTCTCCTCATGTGTTTCTCCATGATGAAAGGCATGCAAGGCAGTGGAAACTGCATAGGCTGGTGGCGTCAGATGCAATAATGATTTATCAGTATGGTCTTTCAAAATACTCTCGCGTACAAGAAAACCGACAACGTCGATTTCGATTCCGAGCACAAGTATGTAAAACTTAAGATTAGGAAACATTCATTGTTAATCTAATCTGAACATATGTTTCGTCTACTGTACACTTTGTAAAATTGAATGTTGTTGATGATATTGACACACAATATAGTGGCATATTACACATTATTAATAACGTGATTTTACATCTCTCATGTTCGGTAAGGAGGTCCTTAATACCCCCAGATGCGGGTTGTAAGTGATCAATTAACGCCCTAGGTTAATAATGTAGCTAGAAACGCCCTAGGGCGGTAAGTAATTAAAAAAAAACTTTCAAAAAGTTCGCGTACATCTAACCATCTTACTGGCACTAGACATCATGCATTCAGCCCAATGACAAAAGAGGTCGCTTCGCTACTTTCATCAATTTTGAATATCGAACGGCGAAGCTAAATTTAGTTCTTGAAAATTAATTTATTTATTCTTGTAATGCCTTTTTTTCCACTTACCTCACAATCGAGATGTAAAGCAGAGTAGTTAGCTCGGGTGTAAGCATCAATTGCACCCTCGAACTATAAGCGCCCTCGCTGCGCTCGTGCGCCTAAATATCTCGGGCTGCAATTGATGCCTTACAGCCCTTGGCTACTAATCTTCTATTACTGACATTGCTTTATTTTAAAACATAATCATGTTTTTTCAGTCCTTGTTTATTTACCCAGATAAAGTGACTGTTACGAACTAAGTATGTTGTTTTATTACTGATTTTCTCTGTGATATTGATCTGTCACTATTTGTCTTTCTTCTTCTTGTCATATTATAATATTCTGTCCTCCATTTTACTTATTATATTCTCCCACTCTGAGCTGTTCACTTTTATTTCTATCAGTAACAGTGACCATTTCGTTTAATTTCAATCGTTTTGGATACTACTCCTACTAAGAGCACTCAAGTTGTGGCTCATGTAAACTATGGTTGTGTTCTAGTCTGTAAAATCATTAAATCTAAATCTGTCAACTTAAAACTCAACTCTTGTAAGGCTGTCACGTAACTTATTTATTATTAAATATTAGATTTTTTTATTGTGATCTGAACCAAAGCGTACGGTGTGGGTCGATTTTTGTACGTGTACAAGTGGACATTCTATAAACAAGGAATTTTGACAGCTCATAATTATTAATGAACAAATCATAGATACATTGTATGTATCACGACTATAATCCCATAAGGATAAAAGTTGTTAGTCGGAGACTAGGCAAAAGCACCGCATAAGCACGTGCTCAGCGTGACAGGTGGTGAGCCCGTCGCAGCTACAAGCTATCAGATGGTTTTGCAGCTCTAACACCCAGTTGCAGAAACGAACTTTAAAATTTAATGTCAGCATTATCTCTAATGCTCCATTAAATTTATATAATGAAGTGTCAAAAGAACACCTTAGGGTAGTTTTACGTTGCACAAAACGACATTAGCACCCTGTCAATGCTAAAGAACTGTTTTGTGTAACAACTTTAAATTTAATGAACTTTAAAGTTTTAATGTCTCATTAACAAATGTCATCCTTAAAAAATCTTTGTGCAACTGAGTGTAAGTCTATTAGTCGCCTTTTGCGATACCCAAGGAGAGAGGGGTTGGTAGTATTCTTTTAATTATTGATGAATCATAGTACCAATTAGTATGGAAATGGAAATTGATGTAAAGCAATAAATACTAACAATAATTATATGATTGGCTATTAAAAAAAAGTGGCTCATGAGTTTCTTGCCGGGTTCTTCTCATGAAAAGCCTTACTCTCGGAATCCGGCCGCTTGTGTCGATTACAATAGCAATCAAAGCGCTGTTGTTGTACTTAATACAAGCGCTCGCGGTAATAAACATTAATATTATACTCTTAATGATTATTATTTATATTGTAAAATAATTATTTAAGATGTAAAATGTTGACGATTTTAAGTGCCAAGATTGGCCTATGAAATAAATTTATTTTTGATTTGATTTTGATTTTATTATCTATCATGTTTTCAGGAACTGAAATTCAACATACATTTCTGTTCTCCCAAAGATAGTATCACAAGTCACCAATGTCTCTAAATAACCGTGTTTATTGACAAGCTAACCCTTGCTGAGTCCTTGAGTTTACTCCAAATTGTTTACCCTACTAGGGTAACAAGGACCCCTATTTATTATTAATATTTATGCGAGACGGACGGGCGATAACAGTATAACAGAACTCCACAAACTACTTATTATTCCTAACAAACATCTCACTTTTTGGTATCCGATGTGAATGAGGTGGTGGTACACTCAGAGGGCTTATTTGAGTAATTCTGGGAGTTTATGACTCTTGGGTCTTAATACAAGACGGATCTTAAAATAGGACGTTAGAGGATTGGTTTATAAAATAAAGTATAAAAATAAATATGTTAAAAAGTATTTAGCTTTCTTAGTGATATGCAAAGATTTTAGGTTAAATGTGAAGTGAAAAAGAGTGCTGTACGGTTTGTTTTATAGAATCAGGAACGGATGCACATTCAAATAATGTGAAACATATATCAAATATATTTGAGTAAATATGAGTCTGGTATAAATGCCTGTATTGATCACACAAAGTTGTGTTTCAATTGCTCCAATTCGATCCCGAAACCAAAGAGATTCCAATCCTAAGGCGAAGGTAGCTTGGTTTCGATAGCGAAAATCAAATCGTACCAACCACTACGCCACCGAGCTCCTCAAGAAGGTTTAAGGCTATTCAAAGGTAATTGGAGAGGGCTATGCTTGGAGATTCTCAGCGTTATTGAATCTGAAGCGACGAGGAGATCGGGAGAAGAACTAAGGTCACCGACATAGCCCACAGAATTAGGAACCTTAAATGGCAGTGGGCAGGGCATATTGCTCGTGGAACTGACGGCCGTTCGGCGAAAAATTTCTCGAATAGCGACCACGTACTGGGAGGAACAACGTTGGAAAGCCTTGCACGAGGTGGACCGACGATCTGGCGAAGGTGACCGTGAGATGTGAAGATATTGAGGAAGGCCTGTGTCGAGCAGTGAACGTCTCTAGGCTGATGGATGGATGGATCGTTTTGACTTTGAAATACGTCTTCACACTTCGACAATTGTTCATTTCTTAAGGCAGACTTATAACAAAATGTACCTACAGTCCGCTTAAATTACCTTCTAGACATAAAACTATAGGTACCCTTTTCCTTAAGGGGCTAGTTTTACTAGTTATAATCATCATCAAAAAATTATAAAGGGTCGTGAATAATAATTTAATACTCGTAAGTAGGTCACCGTTTCCCAAATTCACGACAAAGTCAAAAAGATCTTTTTGTTCCCTCAACATAGAAAAGTGCCTCCGAAATTTCATTGACTTACCAGGGTTGATTAATTACGGCTTCGATGGTTGGCACACTGGAGTAGATATTGACTAATAGCCTGTCGCAATACATTACTTAATTCTGACATTAAATTGGGGTTTAAGAACCCCCAGAAATAAAGGCGGAGAGAGTAGACGATTTTTTCATTACAATGTGCGTTGATTGAGGAAAAGTTTCTGTGACAAAGTGTTCTGATGGAAGTTGTATACTTCTCACCAAGTACTCGGTTTGAGTCGATTTTGGTAAGAATGAAATTATTGGTAAGAAAGAAAATACATGAAAATTATTAATATAACATATCATCACGCGTTCTTTTTGTGAAGGGGTAAGCAAAGGGGTTAGCAGCCACGTTTTGCCAGATATGCAAAGTCTCCATGTAACGGGTGGCGAGCCTGTTGCCATGCACCGGACACAATGTGAGTCAAGCAATATTAACAATGAACTGTACATAAGTCTTATTCAAACTCAGTGGTACGGGCGGTGGGAACCCACGAGTCCCTCGGCCCCTCGAACGAGTGCCCCGTCCGTCACAACTCTCGGCTACCTGGATGATTTCTTATTAGTAATATAATATATGGTACAAAAATGTGGTTAAAGACATTTTAAAAAATGAATTCACTTTTCGTAAGAAAATACATAACCCATAATTTACAGTGGACTATAACGACTTATCTACAATAAATATTGTGTTGCAAATCTATATTTAGTTCGATAAAATCAATGTAGGTAAGTAGTTATAATATAAAAACCAATGTTCGTCAAAATGTTTTTTTTTAATCACCCTCAGCGCACAAGACCAAGCAAATTCCGATTATTATTTACACCGTATTTCACCGAACTAGCAAGATTGAAAAAATACTGAATGGCACAGTCAAATTACAAAATGAGCCACCAAAACGAATACATGTATACAATCACGCCTATTCCCGATGCGTGGTAGGCAAAGATAACAGGCACTCCTGGTGTATTTAATCACTGTAAAAACATAACGTTTTAAGTTGCGTTATGAAGCACAATTTCTATGGGAAACGTGAAAAGCGCCCCTTGTGAAAAGTATCGAAATCACATTTCTCATAGAAATTGAGCTTCTTAACGCAACTAAAAAAGTTAAGTTTTGTACAATGGCACTACGAGTGCTAGTTGCCACATACTACGTTTTTGACACATATCTATCGCTTCCTTTAGTATCAAAAAGTATTTTGGTAGTCTTTTCAATAATTAGGTTATGTTTTCGATAGTTAATATCGATAATTATCAGGGAATTATATCCCATAAACATTATTCTTCCTCGGTAATGAAATATTGAAATCAAACGAAAGTACATAACTGTACTTAATAAGTCACTTCTAAGGTCTTTTAAAAAATAAAAAAAATTAAAAATAATGACACTAAGAATAGGGACACGTTCCTTCTTTTTGTTTTCTTTCCATAACCTAATAAACACAAGAAAACGATGAAGGTTATATGTGCTCATTGTACAAAAGTAAAAGCTTTTTAACCAACCCTAACATATACAAAACGGCATTTAATTTTATCAGCCAACTTCAAATAAAATTTATTCCTGCTGAAAAGTTTTAAATTTCTTTATCGAATAAGAAAAGGGTCCTTTACAGGATAAAATCTACTTTCAGCCAGCATCTTCTTTGGGGTGAACTTTTAAAAAGCATTATTTATTCACGCACAATTTGCTCCCAGTATGCCGCTGCCCGAAGAATTCGTCTCCTCAATTTAAATCAAAGTTTAAGCAAACAAACGGAGGGAATACGTAATTACTTTGTTCTGCGTTTTTCAGATTGACGAGGTGGTGGCTAAGTGGTTGTATTGTGCGTAAAATACTAAGGCCCGTATTACAGAACCAAACTCAAGCGTAGATCTCTGCTTGAGCACTGTTAGAGAGGGATGGCGCTATTGATCCCACACAGCGCCATCCCTTTTTAACTGCGCTCAAGCAGAGATCTACGCTTGAGTTTGGTTCGGTAATACGGGCCTTAGTACACTGGCTATTGGGAATCTTGGAAGTGGACGACCTTGGCGACCAAACTACCGATATAGTACTCACTCGTATGTGTTCAAAGGTGATAACGCAGTGGAAGTATGTATTACCTGAAAAGAAAAAATAATATCAGTGGAAATAAGTATATACTCAGGTATTTATACAATTTTCTAGTTGTGCCCGCGACGTCGTTCGCGTAGCTATTGATTTAACGCCGATAAAAGTTTACAAAACAGTTTTTGTGTATTTGTTAACACAGCATTGTTGGTCCGGGACAAAAAGAATGTACCAACTGCTTGTCTTTCCTAGCATGTCGTAAAGGCGACTAAGGGCGTATTGGGTACTGGCTCTGTGATTGTGTAGGCGATGAGCTATTCACTTGTTACTACTCTATCACGATTTTTTCATCTGACCAACCCTATTTTTGTATGGCTAAATGTGGTCTTAAGGAAAACAGTGTTCCTTGGACTCTGCCTACCCCTTTGGGGATTTCAGGTGTGATTGTATGTATGCATTGTTTTTTTACAAAGTACTCAACATTACATTCCTACCTCTTATTGGCAAAATGTTGATTGTTAATAGTTGAATAAAAACATCTAATTATTAAAATATGAAAATAACATTTCTTGTCAGTGTCATCTGATTAATTGTTGTCATGATGATAAATCTCCGTTGTCGTGTCATTATTTTACAATGCCGAGAAATTTTAAAATTCGAAATGAAATTACATTTTGACGGAATATGCATATTCTCAATTTTTCTTTTGTGTACAATAAATAGTTAAAAAAAAGTTAGTTAAATAGATAATACTCGGTCGAGCTGTCTATTCTATGTCCTTTCTTAGGCTCTAAACTATCTGTGTACCAAATTTCAATTAAATCGGTTCAGTAGTTTTGACGTAAAAGCAAGACAACCGACAGAGTTACATTCGCATTTGTAATATTAGTATAGATTATGTTTTGGTGTATTATTGGGTTTATACCTCACTATCACCCAGTTGCAGCAACGAACTTTAAAATTTAATGTCGGCATTATCTCTAATGCTCCATTAAATTTATTTATTAAAGTGTCAATAGAACACCTTAGCGCAGTTTTACGTTGCACAAAACGACATCAGCACCCTTTTAATGCTAAAGGGACATTAGCTACCTTAACTTTAATGAACATTAAAGTTTTAATGCCTCATTAACAAATGTCGTCCTTAAAAAATCGTTGTGCAACTGAGTGTATGAAAGCAGTGGTTTTCTTATTCAACATATTGATAAAAGCAAGCAAAAAAAACACTGCCCAACTTGTAATATGTGGTTCTCTCTTCTTCATCGCTGATTCGATAATAGAATATTGATATTTTTAAAAAGGCTATCTTAGTGTTGCAATAACAAGAAAATTTCTGGCGCTCTCAGAGTAGGTTTTTATTTTCCTTTCCTTTTCAGGATATACATATATTTATCCATTTAGTTTCCATATTCCCTCCATTGATGATTATGTAAATGCGTTCGAAGTAAGGAAACCTTTTCGACCTGAATTTGGGATTCAAACCTATAATCTGATAAAAAGTGTATGTGCAGAATGTGTTACATTGAGAGGGCTAGGTAGTTCAATGACCTTTGAGGTGTGTGGGGTGCAGTCCAAGGTAACGCAGGTTTTTGACGTCCAACGTCCATTGTTCTTTTGAAAATAGACTTTATCTTAAGTTAAGAGCGTTGTCACCGCACTCTAAAACAAAACAACACGTATAGTACCCAATACACACGCTTTTCCTAAAAAAACCGTTAATCAACTATTTAATCATAAAGGGCCACTTGCAGGAAATTAAAAACTAGATTTAGTTATTTTTTGACCTAACAACCATATTAGTGATCATTAAGATCATTAATATTACCCCCAAGGAAAATATTAAACCAGTGATATCCAACGCGAATAACTAACTAAATAACTATCAACCCCACCCTTACAGCGTCTTATAACACTATCAGCTTCGTTAATAACACCATTGGCTAACTAGGCACGTAGATGCGATGAAATTGTATTTAATGTTTACTGGAAAATTAGATTTTCCCCACAATTTCCTTGTTCAACACGAAACCATTATCTGACCGTTCCACACAATACATCATAATAATATACACATTTAGTAATAAAACACGATAATCAACTACTTGCATTATTTATCTAATCAACTAATTAGGTTTTAAGCAATGTTTAAGATTTCTTATTCATAAAACAGTTTTAATTTGCCAGCCCGTTTGGTAGAAATTGCGTCGAAAATAACAGCTGGTTATCGTCCCCCATTTTGTTATTTAGCATACTTATCGGTGGTTTAATTTGTTAGTTAAGTCACATTTCAAATATAGAATAGGATTTTTTGAAATCACATTTCATTGTTTAAAGTCTTGCTTATAAACATAAATAGCGTTTATGAATAAGGGGCTGGCGTTTAGTTTAGTAAGAGCATGTGATTAAAAAAGCTATTAATATAAGAGTCAAAAAATGTTTAAGTCAAAGTCAAATAATTTACTTATTCAGTTTAAGTATTCAATAGCGAAACTCAAATTTGGCCAATTGTTTACTAGTTAAGGGAGGTCTTGTTTGTGTAAAAAACGTGCTAGAGACTCAGCAAGATATTTCACTCTTTTTTTTAGATGTGTGTGTATTTTTGTGTGTAAACTCTTGGCCTTCACGTCACCTGATGGTAAGTGATGATAAGGTAGAAGTATTTCTCAACTGAACTGTCTACCTTACCTCTGATTGCTGGAATATATCAATGCATATAACATTGTTATTATGGCGACAGATTTAAGTAAGACGGTGGTAGCTAGCTAGTCCATTATAATCCCTATAATATAATGCATGCATAGATCGTAAGTGTACGTCACAATGTTTACATATTTCCATAGAAATCAGTCACACGCGGAAGCTATGGTCTAAGCGACTGACACAACCACAAGAATTTTGATGTATATTGATCATGTAACAGTTACTATTAGGTCCTTACCTATGAAATTGGTGTTTTGTATGGAGATTTTGGGGAATTCTGCATTTTCCATACTAAATTTTTTTCAGTTTTCTTCACAACGACAAATCCAAAGATAATAATATTTGGCATCTATCATTAGACAAGCGTTAGTTATATGTGTAATATCACACTTCATAAAAATTATTTATCTTTTTTAAGTGAATGCAAATAAAATGATGTATTCGGGAGGCACTTTAAAAGAGTTATCTCCGTCTCCAATTTTAACACAATTAAACTTACAACAAATTATCAGAACAAATCAAAAGAGCTCAAAAATAAAGTCTATTTTTAGACGAGGTAATTATTTTTTAGGAATACTCTGAATCTTAATAGTTACAGACAAAATACTAAGAGAGAAAAAAAACACTAATTTCATAGGTAAGGACCCAGTATTTAACATTAGCTAGTCTACTCTTGAACGCACTCCCAATCAATTCACATTGAGATTGTGATGTTTCTTACTCTCCAGTTGCGACACCAGCGCCATAAATGGATTCAAATTGTGCGAATAATGAATGACTTTAATGACATTGAGTTTTGCTAAAATCAGTACTCTCCTACCGGCTCCTGGCTCGGTATTTTGAGATATTGCATTACGTTATTATTGAGTTTTAATTGAGATTGCGTTAAGGTCGGACTAACAGGTTGTCCTGATTATGCTTACCACTTTATTGCTAAAAAATCCGGTTATACATACAGTATTTGCTGTCTTTTTAGAAGTAAAAAAAATACGTAACCCTTTTTTAATCAATATTAAAATGAATGTGTTTGCCCCACATACTGAATACAAAAGGGTGTCTTTTAATGTTGGACCTTGGATCTCCTAAACCATTTGCATTTAAACTTTTTAAATATGCAAAATCACAATGAGTTTTTTTCACCGACCCTTCGGAGGACCATCTTCGTTGTTTTGAAATGGGATATTTTGTTTACGCTCAAGAATGGGTTCAGAGTTAAATTACATTAGCGGGAGAAGGAATATTCTGTAGCACGCGACGCGACGTTTAAAGAGGCGAATCCTGGGCCCCGATTGTAACGAAAACGTTACGGCCCATCTACACTCCATACTCTCCTATACTCGCGTTCCCCTCGTGTCACATGGTGTGTGGATGGGCTTTAATGTTTTCGACTGAGATTCAGACAATACGTTCTTTTTTAGCACAATCGGGGTCCAGTTTAAAAAAAATAAGAACTAACTTTAAACAATAAATAAATATCTTCAGATATTCACACCTATTAACTAGACCCATTTAAAGCATTTAACCATTTTAATGCTGCTTGTGTTACGGATACCAGATGACGGATAAATGTTTTTAATAGCTAAATACATATAAAAAATCCTGAATATATATAAACATTCAAGACTGGATAACAAATGCCTGAATTCATCACCCAAACATTTGCCCCCAGTGGGGATCGAACCCAGAACCTCTCGAGATGGCGACGACGCCTTGAGACCGGCGTACAGACCACTCGACCACGGAGGTCGTCAAACAATCAATCAATACAGTTTTCACGAATAACAGATTTCCGGTGTATGCCCACACATCTCCATCGTCTTTTTATTTGCAGTTTATGCCTGACGCATTTAATTTTAACATAATACTTTTAAAAACTTTGATAAAAATCTAAAACCAGCCGTGGTGGAAAATCATCATCATCAACCTATACTCGTCCACTGTTGGACATAGGCCTCCCCTAATGCACGCCACCACTCTCGATTTTCGGCCGTTCTCATCCAGCCCACTCCAGCCTACCTACGAATATAGTCATCCCATCTTGTCACACGGCGTCCCACACTACGTACATAGTGTGGGACTTATAGATTCTTAGTTTCAAACACTACCGGGATGAATGCTACTTGATCATTGATAAAAATCTTTGCTATCTGCCCCGAAAAAACAAGCCATGGTAGAAGATGACATTATTTTAGACAAATGATATACGGAGCAGATTCCGCTCTACAACTGAGTGTTACAGCGAGAGTAAGGTCCGGCCTCTTGCCACGACCGGTCTCAAAGTAGCACCGGACTCCCCACAGCAGCATCGAAATAAAGAAAGAGAGAAATAAAGAAAGAAAGACTCGCCAGCGCTGTTAGCCACCGTACCCATAAAATGTCCCTGAAGTCCCACATCTACGCCGAAATGCAGGCCAGTTCAGCTTTAAGCCAGACTCGAACTGATCTAACCATCGGGCTCCCAAGAGCTGATAGGCGTCATTGCCACAAACAAAGCAACTTTGGTCTTTGCCTGTCCTTGGATGGGTTATTATACATTGCGATATCGACGTCCTCCGTTCTTTGGAGTACAAACGCCGAACGACGGAGTAGATGGTTCAACATCCCAGCTCTGCACAAAACAATATAAATTGATGTACTAAATATAAAAATTAATACGCACAATCGGTGCTTCGAGCGACCGTATTACTCATTAGGAAGTCAATCAAATTGCAAAGGCCATCGGCGATTTAAAATGAGGGAAGTACACTCATTACACTCCATGATGAGTTCTGTGACTAGAGATGAAATTGTTAACATTTATTATTTATATTTAGTTTTTAATTAGGAGCAGCGATAGCCGAGTTGGGAAAGGTATCAGTTCGCTAGTTAGCCGCTTGCCTTCCCCTGCGCTCGGTGCATGACAACTGGCTCGCACCCTGTAACATCATGTGAACCCCTAGTGACTCACATAAGAACTTAAACATGCCAGGTACCCTAGCATGATATGATAAAACAGTATGATGTTTTATTTTATTTTGGCAGGTCATAGCAATCGTTTTTATATTATCAAGTTTTCATGGACATTGTTAGCCTACAGGGGAAAACGGCAAGTCTAGCCACAACCTTTTTGTTGAAGTGGAGGAGTCCATTTACGGACTATCCCTACCACTGAGCCTCCTGCATCTTGCTGCCCAATTGGGTACATATTTACGCCTCGCCTCTATCATCTTATCTTATCAATACGGGCCGTTTCCACAGCTCGGTGTCTAGTTAGCGCCTGTTTTGCTCGCCTCTCTTATTTCTCCTTGTAAATCATGCAAGCAGCACTCTGTTGTTATGCCGTTTCCATAACGTAAATCCCAAAGATTGTTATAACTTAACTCACATATTGGCCCCACCCAAACCCAACCATGCCGAAAGTTGCTATGTTTGAATTGAAACAAAATATTCAACCCGGCTCCACTTTCAAAACAAAATAAACATCAAAAGTGTCACTTGATTGAAAACTTTCAATAAGGAGGCCTTACTGAAGACATCGTTCATAAACCCAGCACAGGCCATACTATCAGCGGGCGGGCGAGCAAGCGGACGACGGTGAAAACTATGACAAACTAAACGAAGGTTTGGTAAACAAAGTGAAAAAGTGACGCAGAAATCGTTTGATGTTTCATTTTTTCTTTAGGCAAACGAGCATAGGTCATATGCCGCACATTGATACTGGTAACACCTAAGGAGTCACAAGTGCATTGCCGGCCTTTTAAGTGGGAATATCATTTCTTGGGGGGTTTCATATCGTCCCCGCGCCTACTAAACGGTTTAGGGAATCATACTTTGCTCGTACATCCAGAGCATGGAATTCTCTACCGGCACACGTGTTCCCTCCTTCCTACAGCATGGGTTCCTTCAAAAGAGGCGTGAAAAGGCATCTTATGAGCCAGCAAGGTGGAGGACGCTAGGCCTGCATCCTTTGGTGCCGCCCTAGCATCCTTGGCAAATGGACTTATCTACTGCTTTTCATCAGGTTGTGTTGAGTCATTTGTTGGGCTGATTATATAGAAAAAAAAGTACTGGTCCGGAAATACCAGTAGCGACAATTAATTCCAGTTTCATTGTGCGGGATAGGAAGTTCCTGGAGAAACGCACCTTGGAATACAATATGGCTGCAAGTGGCACCAGGGATCAAACCGAACAATTCATCGGAACACTCCCCGCAATAAATGCGATAGAAAATGATCTCTGCAACGTCATTTGTTTCGTTCGCGTTGCTGAGATCTCCTTCTTGTTGGGTGATTCCAGTGGCAGAGCATTTTTAACATAGTTATTGACACTTGTCGGAAACCGACTTTGTGTGATTTTGTTCACACATCTCCGACATCCGATTAATAACGGGTCAGAAGTAGGAACGAGCTCTGACTGCCTCTGTCATGCCCAAATCTGCAGTTCTCGGTGTGAACCAGGGTACAACATATACACAAAAAACATATCGTCCTCAGCCTATACACGTCACAGGCCTTCCTGATGGAGAAACACTTGAGGAGTATGGACCATAACACCACCACGCTGGCCCAATGTGGGTTGGTGGGTAGAAACGGTTACAATAGCCACCGGAACCAACTGCTTAACGTGCCTTCCGAAAAACGGAGTTCGAGATCACAAAGTTTTGGTCACCCATCCAAGGTCTCACCTTGGCGAAGGTAGATTGGTTTTCGATATCTTAACCTAAAGCGCACTAGCCGCTACGCCATCGAGCTCCTCTTCATAAACATATCATCACGGCTCTGTCTTCGACAGGGTAGGCAGAGGTGTTAAACACCGATGTTTCCCATGTGGCAAGCCACGCACCAAAGTACAAAAAAAACTATGGTCGTTTGCTTCGCTCGCTCGCTCACTCGCTCGTAATGTGGCCTCCGCTCTTATAGATCCACCGTTATCTTTTGTTTGCCCAACGAAAGCTGTTTGAACCTCAAGTTTTTCGATTATTACATTCCATTTACCTTGACGAAGAATTGAACGGAGTCTATCGGAAGATGTTAACCGCTTAAATATTTGGGTTACAAGCAAAATTTATAAAATACAACTCAAATACCCTGCCTTTGAGCACGGTGGCGAAGTTCTCTTTAATTTCGATATTGAAAATGAAGCTAGTTTCGCCATGGTTTGGTTTTTGATGGGTGACCATTTGCAACTTTGAGTTCTATCGTACTTTGTTAATAGTTCAATCATTTATCCAATGAAGGATGTTTATAATCATGTTTAGAATAAATGCACTCGAAACCTCAAACAAACAAAACTCCATTCATTTCAGCAACTAAGGGACTAAATTAAATATTTTACGCCATTTTATATTGCTTCAAGGAGACAGTACTGGTAGGCGGAATTCATCGCGTTATTCACAGATGAAACTTCACAAGTCCAAAACAAAGTAGGCCTTTCTTTGTTTTCGTCACAGTTCAATTTGAGTCAGTAGAATTGTTTTGAAGTTCAGAATATGAGATTCCCGGCTTAAGGGTGGTTTCACTGCCGGTAGATTTCCATATGACCTCCGTGGTCGAGTGGTCTGTACGCCGGTCTCAAGGCATCGCCATCTTGAGAGGTTCTGGGTTCGATCCCCGGTGGGGGCAAATGTTTGGGTGATGAATTTTCAGACATTTGTTCTCCAGTCTTGGATGTTTATATATATTTATCTATATTCATCATATTTATATGTATTTATCTATTAAATATATTTATCCGTCATCTAGTGTCCGTAACACAAGCAGCATTAGTTGCTTAAAATGGGGCTAGTTGATAGGTGTGAATGTTAGAAGATATTTATTTATTTATTTATACACTTTTGTAGGTTTTGCTTATTATGATATTAGCCCAAACCTACTGTATATTCAATTTTGTTTTTTATGTCAGATCAAGGGACATGGGTTCCTTCCTGAGCGTGCTGTGTTTTACATACATACAATATAATCACGACTATTATCCCCTAAAGGTTAGTCAGAGACTAGGCAAAAGCACCGCAAAAGCACCCCACTGCCATAGTCCGCGCTTCACCAAACAGTGACTGCAAATGCCCACAGCGTGACAGGTGGTGAGCCCGTCGCCGCTATAAGCTATTGGATGCAAGTGGCAAGTGTAAGTCCATTATTCGACCCGACCTAAAACACAAACACGTGTTTTACATGCGTCATGTATTACTGTCATCACTATTTTATCATCTCTATTGGTGTCATCACTGTTTGTTCTTTAAGAGACATTATCATGATCACCTGCATAATCAGGATCGTTTGCCCTACCAGAACTACATGCACTATGTCCCTGCAGAAACTTCTTGTCTTACAGCAGATTTGGCTGCATTTGTAAATACTTAACAGTTTCGAACAAGAAACAGTTCCCTCACGCTTCTATTAAATTTTGTTCTATTTTTCGTTAAATGTTTTTGAGGGAATTTAAAACGCTTTGTTTAGCTAGGACAAGTTTTAAAAACTCGGTGTTGCTTTTCGGAATTGTTTCTGGTCTGTTTCGTATTCAAAGACGCTTATTAAGTTTCTGAGATTGTGCTCGAGTTTGGGGCTCGGTTTTCACCTGACATTGCAGCAATTCAAGGCCTATCTGGACTCCTGAGCATAAACTAGTTAATAATGAACTCTTTCCTTTTTCTTATGGTTTCTTAATGTTACTTTCTTCTTCTTCTTCTTATCAATACGGGCGGTTTCCGCAACTCGACGTCCAGTTTGCGCCTGTTTTGCGTCGGAGGGTGAATTCTGGATCTCTCCAGCCATCCAAGCTCCGCCAGGAAGTCACCCAGCGCCTTCACGTCGCTGATGGCCTCCCGGAGGGTACCCGGTGAGCCCAGGTACTTAGCCCGGCATTCTGCTACCCCGTCACACTCCACCATGACGTGGGAAGCTGTTTCTTCTGTCGCCATGCACGCCCTGCATAGCGGGCTGTCTGTGACACCTATGTTACTTTATTTTTCTTTTGTTAAGTGAGACGTTCTCAACGTAAAGTGGTTATTGTTCTAACTTTTTAGAATAAATAGTTCGTTTTCTGTTGTTTGCCTAATGGAGATAAAGCACGGTTTGCTTTGAATCAAGCTTGGATAGTTGAACAAAACATTATGAACGTTCTTCAGTCAGTTGAAATCACTTTACGCCTTGTATCATTTTTTTTTTTTTTATTTATTTATATTATTTGTATTTATATTTTATTGAGTTTATATATTGTTTAATTATATATATCATTTTATTTGTTTAGTAATGTATATGTTTGCATAGATTTCTGTTTTGTCTTGTGCACTGGTGTCGCTTCTCTTACATCCTGAGATCTCACACACCTGTAACGGGTTGACTGGAAGATATCCCTACTAGAGATAAGTCCTCCCTTGTATACTTCTGCTTTTTAATTGTTTCTTTTTGTTTATGTGCAATAAAGAGTTATTATTATTATTATTATATTTCAACAGTTTTACTCATCCACATTGGACATTGTGGTATTACTGTAGAAGACGTTTTTTTTATTTTTATAAAAAGCTCAATAAATGACTCCACACTACCTGATGATAAGCAGTAGAGGAGTCCCTATGTGAAGATAGCTAGGGCAGCATACTGACATACTGCCCTAGCCACCCTCACCTTGCCGGCCCAAAAAATGCTTTTTCACGCCTCTTTTGTAAGAATGAGGGAATACTCCCCTTCTTATTTTCTATTTGAAAAGCATAGAGAGCATAGAAAGCGTGGTAGGTAAGTGAGAAAACTATTTGCATATGCACTGATCTCTAATCATTCCAATTAATAAAATAATTACATTATTTAAAAATTAAGCATGGATCTTAGAATGACATTCCGAAGATATCAGGCAAGGGTATCAATACTCTAAAAAAACTCCAAGAAAGAAAAACTCAAACAAATATAAGTAAAATTTCAGCTGACAATATCGAAGAACTAAACGATTCTCATTACAGTCTTACAGACTAATGTAAGTCTTAGAATTCAGCGAATAGAATCCAAGACGTCTACAAGTAAACTGGCCACTGGGAAAAGTCCTCTGATTGGTTGTTTCAAAACTTGTAACGATTTTAAAAGCTTTTACCGTTCAGTTGACCCTTCTGACCTGCCAATATTCAAATGGCGGAATTTTAGTTCCATTCTGTCACTTTATTTTATTTTATTCAAGTTTTGTGAGCGACCTTCAATCAACCTTCAATCTTTTGTATAAAAACTATTGCGGGTCTTCATAAGAATGCGGGTTGGTGGGTAGAAAAAGTTGCAATTGCGACCGGGACCAACGGCTTAACGTGCCTTCTGAAGCACGGAGAAGTTCGAGATCCCAAGGTTTTGGTCACCCATCTAAGGCCTGAAAATGGCGGAGGTAGCTTTGCTTTCGATATCGAAAGCCAAAGCGTACTGATCATTACGCCACCGAGCTTCTCCAATGTACAAACAATGTAGATATTATTACCTGTTTCTTTGAAATTAACTACAGTCAAACCGTGCTAGTCATAAAAATTTATAAAGGCTTAATAAACTTATTTTAGTTACAGAGTGTTTTGTTTTCTTCTTTCAAATACAAAACTAAATTAGAAAGAAAGTTACAAAACACTTTTTAACTAAAATAGGTTTATTAAGCCTTTAATATGTTTTATGAATTGCACAGATTTTTTTATGTGTTGTAAAATTCTCCCATGTAGGGAAGGCAAAGGGAACGAAGCCCATACAGCCAAGTCTTCAGTATTTAATTTCTTCAGTAGTTGGCATTGAAATGCTAGTGTAATGCATTTCAATGCATCTTGGGAGAGTTTGGCGTCAAACGATCGATGACAGACACTGTGGTGCTACTTGGATGAGGTGGATTACCACGATAAAAAACTCATCACTTTTCACACCACTTGACGCATATTTCGATAATCCTCCACATTGCACATCATCACAGACACTTATTACACAAAACTACACTGATTTTACGTAACAATATCCATTCCGTACAATATTACAATCATCGAAATAAAAATCACGTCCGCCATAGTTGAATGCCGCCAAAAAACCAGATTTTTTTTATTTATTGAAGCGATTTGACAGTTTGATATGTCATTTAGCGTCAGTGATTTTAAATTATCTAAAGTTATATATTTTCATATTATTCAAAGTAAAATGTTCAGCCAGCATGTGTTCATATAAATGTAAAGCATGTACTACCAACCCATCTCTTCTCTCAGGTGTTGCAAAAGGCGACTAATGGACTTATAAGGGCGACGGACTCACCACCTGTCACGCTGAGTGCAGTCACTGCTCGGTGAAGCGCGCAATAGACTGTTCTTGCGGTGCTTTTGCCTAGACTCTGACTAACCTTAGGGGATAATAGTCGTGATTATATGCTTCTAAAATGTTTAGAGTGAAATATTATTTAGCCAAAGACATTTTAAATTATTTATCGCTTAATATTAGGTCCTTCTTACCTATGAAATTGGTGTTTTGTATGGAGATTTTGAGGAATTCTGAATTTTCCATATTAAAATTTTTTCAGTTTTCTTTACAACGACAAATCCAAAGATATCACACTTCATAAAAATTAATTATCGTTTTTAAACGAATGCAAATAAAATGATGTATTCGGAAGGCACATAAAAAGAGTTGTCTCCGTGTCTAATTTTAACACAATTAAACTTACAACAAATTATCAAAACAAATCAAAAGAGCTCAAAAATATAGTCTATTTTTAGACGAGGTAATTATTTTTAGGAATACTCTGAATCTTAATAGTTACAGACAAAATACTAAGACAGAGTAAAAACACCAATTTCATAGGTAAGGACCCAATACATACATATAATCACGACTATTATCCCCTAAAGGTTAGTCAGAGACTAGGCAAAAACATCGCAAGAGCAGTCCGTTGCCATAGTCCGCGCTGCACCAAGCAGTGACTGCATTCTACGTGTTGAGCCCGTCACCGCTATAGCTGTTGGATGGTTGTGCAGTTCTAAGTCCATTAGTCGCCTTTTACGACACCCAAGGGAAGAGATGGGTTGGTAGTATTCTTTAAATAAGCCGCTACCACATGGCTCCTCAAAATGGTACAGGCAGCGTCAGAAGTAGCTCATCACATTTTCCATGTACGACAATTTCCTAGACACATCATGTCATTTCATTCGAACTTTTAATTTGACAAGGTACTTAAATGGTCATCTACTTTTGATGCTGACTGTACCGCAAAATGTGTTGTAATATTGCCAGCGTAGGTATGAAAGTCCCTAAAATAACTTCTTTATGCTCCCAAAACAAGCCCTGAAATATCACTACTCAAACACATACCTTGTGACGTCAATAAAGCATTTATAAAAACGCTTTTTGCTGTTCCACAAACTACAGAAGCGGATTTCCTCAAATTCCCGATGGAGAGAATGATAGAAACTAAGTTACTGACATGATAGTTCCCTTAACTTGGAGACAGTATATGATATCTTTCAACCAGAATACTGACTCCCTAGAGAACGCTTTGAACGGATTCTTCCGAACACACACGAAAGTAAGTTCAGTAAGGCTACTTACAGACGTTGTGGTTTTTATCGAAATTAACTTCATATATAATAATAATAATAATACTCTTTATTGCAATTGAAAAATTTTACAACTTCATGGTAAAAACAATGTTTGCAAGGGAAGACTTATTCACTAAAAGGAATGTCTTCCAGTCAACCCATCAACGACAGTAATAGTAGTTATAAGTAGGCGACGAAAATACAACAAGAATTCGCGCAAATGTTAAATGAACTACATATACTAAATATAATACAAAAAAATATTGAAATAAATACTTATATACATACATATTGATATATTTATGGATGAATACAAAATGGTCAAAGAAAAAGCAATGTATAGATTAATCACTTATTTGTGATAAATAATAGTAACACCTCTTTCCCCGAAGGGATAGCCAAAGGTGTTTTCCCACATTTCACCAGATTTTAGCCCCCATGTTTGTCTGATGCCATGCACCGGGCACTATGTGATGTGAGGCAAGCGATAATCACAATCAATCGTAGATTTTTAATCTTGGGTGGTACAGGTGGTGGGATCGAACTCCCGAGTCCCGCGGTCTCTCCAGAGAGTAGTGCCTCGTCTGTTCCAACTCAGCTACCGCTGCTTTTTTTCAATATGAAGTTATTCAAAAGGTGCTTCTTATTCTTTTAAGTAACTTCACTTAATTTCACTTAAAAAGACTTAACAATACTAATTAGGGTAATATAGAAAGTCATCAACATAAACATGTAGTTTCTCAGAGCTGGCCATAGCTTCTTTCAAAAGAGGCTAAGCTTTCTAAGCTGAATGAATAAAAAAAAGATGAAGAAATTCTCAAAGCCATTCCGCTGAGATCAAACTGTAGGTCTAGAAATTGCCATATATAAAGATAGTGTTTAGGAACGTTTCATAGGTACACTGGCCGCCAGCGCTGGCCAACGGCGCCGCGCCGGCGAGTTTTCCATACATTTTGACGTATATGCTTGCGCATGAGGCTGTGAAACGATGTTAGTAGCTTCGTGTAATTGTAAGCGCACGCACGTGGCCGGCGTTGGAGACCAGCGTACCATGACACCACCCTTATTTGTTATAACATGCATCAACGAATTCCTCAGCATAACCCTTACAGTCACGATATGGTATGTTATTATTTGATTTACCTTTACACAAAGGGCAAATGCGGACATTCTAAGGCATTCTATACTATGTTGATTTATTTATTTATTTAAGCTTCCATGTCCATTACAAAAGGAAAATGTACACATGGCGGACTTAACGACTAATATCGCTCTCTAACAATCAACCATCAGGCAAAGCAGAGATCTGGTGGCGGCTTAATAAAATTAACATATGCATCAATTTAATATTAAATAAAATTACATGTTACTAGATAAATACGCAATATATAACTACATAAATAGTTTAATAAATAATAATATATAAGTATACATAAATATATACATAATAAGATGATGATTCGTTATGTAAAAACAGATAAACTAGCATTATACATGTTAGAGAAGTAATCACGAACTCACGTTGATTCTAATATACCAGTGATTCAGATCCGAAATTCGCAAGCGGAACCAAAAACGAAGTTAAAAGCGATGTAATGTCAAACCGAGTACTCAAAGGCCGTGTGTAGTTACCCTAGAATTCCCGCTAAGTGCGTCGCGTGACTGCACATGTTTTCTTAGCACGTGTTCTAACTTACATGCTAGCCTCGTTCACTGGGGACCAATAAAATAAATAGAACAGTGTATGTAACAGGAAAGGTCCCGTTTAAATGTTATTATCGCGTATAACATTCTTGTAAAGCGCATATCACAAGCATTCTAATTAGTAGTTTGTATAAATTTTGCTTATATCAACCAAATATTAGGTCCTTACCTATGAAATTGGTGTTTTGTATGGAGATTTTGGGGAATTCTGCATTTTTCATACTAAAATTTTTTCAGTTTTCTTCAAAACGACAAATCCAAAGATAATAATATTTGGCATCTATCATTAGACAAGCTTAAGTAATATGTGTAATATCACACTTCATAAAAATTATTTATCGTTATTAAGTGAATGCAAATAAAACGATGTATTCGGGAGGCACTTAAAAAGAGTTGTCTCCGTGTCCAATTTTAACACAATTAAACTTACAACAAATTATCAAAACAAATCAAAAGAGCTCAAAAATATAGTCTATTTTTAGACGAGGTAATTATTTTTTTAGAAATACTCTGAATCTTAATAGTAACAGACAAAATACTAAGAGAGAGAAAAAACACCAATTTCATAGGTAAAGACCATAGTGTGACCATAGTGTTCCATACGAAGGAAAATGCAAAAGGGGTATTTTCATCCAATAACGTTAGAAAGAAAACAAAATTCAAAAATGCACATTTCGCTAGAAAAATTTGATCCCTATGTAACAGGTGGCGCTACCAGCCTGCCTTCAACAGCCTACAACATGCGCCCGTGAAAATTATGTCTTCGATAATTCCGAAGGCTATTTCCCGCATCTTTTTCCCGCCCTTTTCATAATTTGGGTAGTGTCGGCATATTTTTCTCTTGCATTCTCTTTTTCACTTCTTTTGTTCTCATTCCATGCATGAAGCATTAATTAATCCATCGCTTCTTTGGTATTCTTCTTATTCAGGTCCATCAAGATCCATGTTTTATTCTTCTTGTTATAATATGACATTCATCCCACCTCATCACAATGACCATAACATGCTAAACTATAGCTCGAAACATTTCTCTCACTGTAGATTTAATAGTATCCATCAAGTTAAATCAGTAATATTGACGAATCTCTATATTATTACAATTGGTGGATTGTATTTGCCAGTTCATTAGTTGAAGGCAGGTACTTGCAAAATAACGTAGGCCATCCTTTCCAATGTTTCTTTCCCTACCCGCAATGCACACTGAAGAGCTTAACAACGCGCGCAAGAGTCGCGCCCCGTCAGTCATCCGCTGTTCGTCACCCGATGATGTTACCCAGCTGTTAATTGCTAGTACCGCTGCCCGTTGCCCGTCGGTTACCGCCGTGATTTCCCAATTTCACATACACTGCACCGAGGGCAGTTATAACGGTCGAAGTTCGAATCTTGGTGAAAGTTCGCTTGTCACCGCCGTTTTACACCGCCTCATCATCAGCCAAGCGAGCCTGGGCCGCTAGCGCGTCCGCAGGAGCTGCCGCCAGAAAAGCAAGTAAGTGTGCATTTTGCTTCCTATCCTTAGAGAGCTGTGACTTCTTCTTTTCTTGCAGCTCTTTTAAACTCCTACACATAGGTCGCGTTATTTGCAAGCGCCTGCTGTAGCTTTTTTAAACCGCAAAAAATACAGTCCACTCAAACTCCGCTACCGTAGGGGAAAAAGATCCAGCAACAATTATATTCATTACGTGTAAACTTTGTCTTTTTAAAAACGTTTCCGAATAGACAAACAACTAAAAATACTGAAGTCACAAAATTTATCGGGGCGATGAAAATTAAAATGTCAGAACATTTTAAATTTTCAAGGAAGATGAAACTAGTAAACGTACGGAATTTATCGCAAATTGCTTGAGCGACCATTTCGACGTTCAGGATGGTTTATAGCGTGTGACCGGGAGAAAGAGTTAATCTAATGTTATAACCTCTCAACGGTCACAAAACAAGACACAATAGAAACATTATAATTATTACAAAAGCCGGCGTTCTCTTTACCCTCAAGAAGTTAACAACTAATCGAAGTATAAATAAGTGTGGTTTGAAAGGGGACGTACTGAAGAATTGCTGAGATGTTTTGGTAATGTAGAAAGGATGGATGAAAGTAGATTGACTTAAAGGATAATATGAAGCGGGTGAAAGAGGAGATCCGGGAAGGTGAAGACTTAGACAAACGTTTCTTGACCAAATCAAAGATGATCTTGAGAAGGACCAGGTCAAAAGAAGTAAGTACCCATAATCGCCGAGCATGTACGAGGAATGTGATAAAAGTTGATGAAGCAAAAAAAAATTGTAAGGATATAAAAAGGTGAAAGAAGTAATCTCTCTCTACTCCTGTGTGAAAAAGGCATGACCTTATTTATATTTAAAAAACATCTCGTGTTTTTAAAACCGCATCTAAAATAAACAACGCTTGTTGCACTAGAACTGGGGAAGCCCTGCCCATTGAGAGTCCGTACTTTACGACACAGATCATAACGTAGAGTGCTTCGTGATGGATATGAATTTTAGTATGTTACAATCGAATTTGTTGGACATAGTCATAAACTATGCTTTCACAATAAATTGCGAAGTGCACCGTGGAACACTGCAATAAACTCGGCAATATACTGCGTCTAAGGTGATAGACATTTTTGACTTTAAAAGTAGCTTTAATATTTTAGGTTATCAAAATATCAAATTACCAAAGGAGTAAGCAAGATTTATGAAAACTTTTAGTCTAGACCTATAAAGATTTTAAGCTGACAATCGATGGGGGAGAATACAAGAAATTAAAATAAAACAAGGGGAGAAAAGAACTATGAAGTTTATGGGTTAAAGTCTAATTAATAAACACAATAATCCACCAAAACAAACTTCCTAATTTAGAGGAATTTATCGCGTGATGGATCGGTAAATACCGCATTAATAGCAACTATACCAGAAAATAAAACCAACCTCGATAAAAAAAACTAGCAACAAAAGCTTAATCCGCCGACTCTGTCGTCGATAAATATTTACTAAGCAAATAGCACCCTATACACACACTACTAGACTGACATGAGATTATCGCACCAAGACACGGCAAGTTCAGCCATAACACCCGATACGGATTAATTCGAGTTGATGGGCAATTTCGACGACAAATATTTATTTTTAGACGCCCTTATGAAAGCGATCAATCGTGACGAATATTTTGACTAACACTATCCTGTTAGGAGTGAGATTCCTTGGTTATGAAGTAAACGTCGTCATTCGGTATAAAGGAAGGATATGATATAGAATGAGCGAAATTCGTCTAAATCGAGAGATTGAGCTCTTTTTTATTCACAATTATTCACGGTTCCATTGGTAGTAGAGCAGCGTTATTTGGCAAGTTTTGACATTTAATTTGGATTCATTTTAAATCAAATCAATGACCAAGAATCGCTTGAACAGATTTTAATATTATTATATTGCAGTTATGTTCCACCTTGATGATGTTTCAAACAAAGAGGTTAAAAATTCAACACAATCAAGTTGAGTTTTCTAACGAAGACGGGTTTAATTAATAAATAATCTAAGGACCGACCAGCCTAGCCGCTGCACCGCATTTATAAGCAACTTTATGCAACTAGTTATTGGAAGTGACGCGACCTACTTGGTTTCTTATACCTTTGCTTATAATTTCGTGGCCCAGTTGCTGGGCTGCGCGGTCGCGCGGACCAAAATTGTAAAAACTTATGCTCAATCGATGGTCTTTGCTAATCGTTTAGTAAACTAATCGGCTTATAAATTATCGATTAATCAAAAAAAATACATACATAATCACGAATATTATCCCCTAAGGGTTTGTCTGAGACTCGACAAAAGCACCGCAAAACCACCGCAGTCCATTGTCATAGTCCGCGCTTCACCAAGCAGTGGCTGCACTCAGCGTGACAGGTGGTGAGCCCGTCGCCGCTATAAGCTCGTGCAGTTCCAAGTCCATTAGTCGCCTTTTACGACACCAAAGGAGAGAGATGGGTTAGTAGTATTCTTTTAATGTGCCGCTACCACACGACTCAAAAAAAATTGAGTAATTATCAGATGATATTAAAAACAAATGACTAACGAGTAGGTGCAAAAATTTCGCTGAACATTGAAGATCCATTAGATCACACTAAAATCATAAATTGGAATTTACTGTGTCATCAAAATATTTACGTGTCGTGTTCGAGAATTAGTATGTCGTTAATGTCACTTTTCCTTTTAGTAGTCTTCGTAAATAAGAATCAATTATGTGAAAATAACCAAGATTTTGTGATCACGATCACGATGGCACGTGAAGCCGTTTGTGTTGATTAGAGTTATTAAAAGTGGTTATTAAAAGTCATCTAGAGATCCATAGCGTACTACCAAACGGCTGGAGTCGACCGTGGCAAAAAAAATAGGTTGCAATTATGGAGGACCTCGATAGGTGGAGCTGTTGTTTCATGAATTTGGGATGTTATAATATTGTTTGCGGGATTTTGGCATCTAATACGCACAGAATAAAGTTTATTACAGAAATACTATTTAAACATAGTGGTACAGTCAGCGTAAAATAGTTAGTGACATTTTCTTGTCAACAATGTGGAAAGTCGTTTGTACTGTCAACATTATGGAAACTTTATTGGACCGATATTATTGACGTTTTGGTAGTGTCTATTTATTTGAACTACCTGAGTGTCACTAACTATTTGATGCTGACTGTAGCGGTGGTTGGATCAACCCCGCGAGTCCCGCGGCCACTCGAACGAGTAGTGCTCCGTCCGTCCCAACTCGGCTACCGTTGCCGTCAGATACTTCGAATCTATAAATAACTTTTTAGAGACTGCACTCGCTTATAAAGGCTCTGATATCTTATAGACAAGAAAAGGCCGTATAATTCCTAAAACAACAGACTGTCAGAACATTTTTAACAGTTCAGCTACTTTCCAAGTTACTGTAGTTTGTCGCAGATGGCGCCTGTGTTGAGAAATTCTTGTTGACTTGAAAGTTTTGGCTAACTTTTTATATTAGAAGCGTTGACCATTATAAGGTCGATATTCGCTTGTGCTCAATTAGCAAACGGATCTCTCATAATCATAACACTGACAGTGAAGAATATCTTTCGATAGCTAGAATGTCTTGATTCTGTCCAACATCAAGTGATATAGTAATGTCGCAGATATAGCATATAAAGCTACCCAACTTTAACTGAAAGATTAACACTTTGGACGTATTAATTTTTACTAAGCCTTTCTATCCCTATTAAATATTTGAAGTGAGAGTTTAATGTTTGTCTTCATATAATAGGGGCAAACAAGGGTCGAAATCGTTATTATTAATAAAAATTTGAATCGTTTCGAACGCTTTTTTGTATTGTGTTCTTTGCATTGCGTTCGGAACGAAATGGGAACGTTGAGTTGGATTGGGTAAAAATATGAACTCTATGGGCACAAAAAAAAAACGGTTTAAATTAAATAAAAACGTTTTAGGAACGGTATATTTTCTAGGTCTTCATAAACGTCTTTTTATAACGTTCCGTTCGACCATAATCAAAACTTAAAGTTCTTTAGGCATTGAAGCCGATAACGTTTCATAAAATATGCCGGTATCCGACCCCTGCCTGGGGCGAACTTGCCGCCAAACATCGAGCTCAATATGAAGCAGAACAATAAGATCCGGAGTCTACAGTCACTCGAGTCTCAAGCGAAACAAACTAATCACACCAAACACAGCAACATCAATTCAAACCAAATCAGTCTCAAACACTACAACCAAAATTACCTCCGAGCTGTTCTATTAATAGACCATGTATACCTAATAGTATGGCAGCCATTGTTCCAGCATCGCAAGTCTTAGGCCGATGCCGACACAATACAAATTAATTAAGTTCGGCGTCTAAACTGACGCGGGATAACCGACTCTGTTGATTGACCACTAATGTCAAAGGATCTTTGAATGCAGTAGAACCATTGTATGCTATGTTTCAACTTAAAAAGAGAAAAAACAAGGCATTTCAAGCACACAGAGTAAATACTGAATTCGCCAAATCTCAATACGATGATCTATTTATTTATACAAAATTATCAATATAGAACTGAATATACGTAACACTCACTACTTCGAAGGTAAGAAAATGCTCTAAATATGGTAACAGTCAAAACCTACGATTATATGGAATCACTGTTACTTAACACCTGAAAAAAACACGCACTAACGCACACACACACACACACACACACACAAACACACATGCATACACACACACACACGCATACACGCGCACACGCGCGCACACGCACATACGCGCGCGCATACACACACACAAACACATACACACACACGCACACACACACACACACGCACACACACACACATACACACACACACGCGCACACACGCGCGCGCGCGCACACACACACACACACACACACACACACACACACACACGCACACACCACAAAAGTAGGGCTACTTACAATAGTGCCTTTGGTAAACTTATTAAAACTTGAACAATAACGTTACAGATTATTACTCGTATTATAATTTTATTATTAACACTTATTATTGTTATTTATAATATTTATATAATAATTTGCATCGAGACCGCTCCAGACGCTGACTCTCAAAGGAATAAAATTCGAGAACAAAACAATAAAAAAGTTAAAAACAGAAACAAAGAGAAAATGGTCAGGGAAGAGCGCAACTACAGCAAAGAGTTGCTTATACTGATATAGCGCCTCGTCACACTCTTTCAATCAGCCAACAAGGTGAGGGTGCTGATGCTGTGTTTCTTGATGCTGATCCCACTCTCTCTTGAGTGAGATGGGGTCATTTGTCTGATAAAAAAATAGCTTCATGAATTTCCTATCCCTCCCTGCCATCCATAACTTCAAAAAGAGTACCTACTCCTTACTTAAGGGCATGTCACGCATATGTAAAACTTCCTGTGTTGCAAATGTCCATCTCTTATTTATTGTTTAAATTTCTTTATTATTATTATCGTCTTTGTCCGCGGGCGGCGGTGATCGTATTCCATCAAGTGAGCCGTCTACCTGTTTGCGTTAATTAATAAATAGTTGCTATAAAGGAGTTCACAGACGGCAGCTGTAATCATCAGGAGACCACACAGGGCACCTTTAGGTATATTTTTACATTTTCATATCATACGGATGCTAAGACAACTGAAAGCAGACATAAGACACAAGTATATAAGGCACACAATTGTATGTGATAGGTACTTAAGACAATTAAAAGCTATACATCTTGAGATGATAATGTACATTAGCAGCCATCTGTGAAGTCCTTAATAATTTTTTAATTTAGGTATTATGATGATGAGTTAGTGGCGACCTGGCGACTAGTATGAGTGAGTGGATGCAGACATGGTGCGCTGTTCCCAACTAAAACTGGGAACAGGGAGGGAAGAAAAGAGATTTCTAACAGCTTAATGTTCTGTGATACCCTGCTCTATACCCACAACAATTGTCAGCCCCGTATAGATACGCCAAACTGGTAGCAGCGGGTTTGTTAACTAGTAAATAAGTTATTTAGTTTGAAGGTCTAACGCACTTATGGCGCGGGCTTAGCCCCAACTCTTGAACTTCTAAGTTGTGATAGGAAGGAACCCTGTTTACACCACTGTGCTATATCTATACTTATACAACCTTTTGCCCGCGACTTCGTTCGTAGAATAGTTACTTTGAGATAATGTGATGGTATGTATAGCCTTCCTCAATAACACTGAAAGATTTTTCCAAACTGGAACAGTAGCCTCAATTGGTAGAATTTGAAATTTACTCCTACTCTATTATTAGAAGCGGAGTTCATTATGGCGTAAATTTGTCCTTAATTTTTCTGGACGGCGCTATATTAAAATTTTTTAACAATTACCCACATAGCACCTGTTCCCATGGGAATATCGGGCTCTAAACTATCTGTGTACCAAATTTCGGTTAAATTGGTTTTGTAGTTTTGACGTAAAAGCGAGACAGACAGCAGAGTTTCTTTCGCATTTATAATTATACGAGTAGTATGGATTATAAAGCTGAAGAGTTTGTTTGTTTGGTTGGTTGAACGCGCTAATTTCAGAAACTAATGGACCGATTTGAAAAATTCTTTCTGTTTTAGATAACCCATTGGCAGATAGCTATATAACAAGTAGCTGAGAAGTATCCCAAAATAACTTTTCCACGCAGACCAAGTCGCGGTCTAAAGGTAGTTTTATCCTGAATTATGAAACAATTTCATTTTTACGAGAATACATATAATATAAATAAATAATAATAAATATCTTTAGACATTCACACCTATCAATAAGCCGGTTACGGACTTGTGTTACGGACACTAGATGACGGATAAATATATTTATATACATCCTTTATATATTCATCCTGAATATATATATATATATATGTATGTAAACATCCAAGACTGGAGAACAAATGCCTGAAAATTCATCACCCAAACATTTGCCCCACCGGGGATCGAACCCAGAACCTCTCGAGATGGCGACGCCTTGGGACTAGCGCACAGACCACTCGACCACGGAGGTCGTCAAAATATAACACGACGTATTATCACGTCTATATTCCCGAACAGGTGGACGGATGTGTCACATTTCTCCTGATAATGTAGTTCGTCTTTGGTTCCAGACATCGTGAGTACAGTCTTCGAATTTCGCTTCATATTACGTGACAGCCTAGTAATTTACTATTTAATTTAACCGTGTGGTAGCGGCTCTTTAAAAGAATACGTTTTTTTAAGCTATTTCATAGCTTCTATCGCGGGCCTTGAGCGCGGGGACCGAATCCAGAAATTCCGTAACGAAAAAACCTCACGCTCCCCACTCCGATGCGCAAGGAGGTGTGGCTTGAAGGCCGTGTTTTAAATAAATTCTATCTCTTTTATATTACACGGCTCATTTCTCCATAAATGCTAAATGCATAGCCATAAATATACTCGCGAAAAAGAAAAAATAAGAGACGATTGGCGTGGCCAGGCGCGGCCTACGAGATGAGTATAAGATCGAGTTGGCCATGCAAATTTTTGGAAGGAATTCAGAAAATGACTGAGTGTAAATAAAAACACGTACCTACTACGAGTATTTATTATTTTTTATTTATTTAATAATAGAAAAATTTGTTTTCTTATCGGTCACCACGCTCAAAAAGTGTAACTTGAATTAATATCAAAGAAAAAGAAATACTGCATGAATAAAATAAATAAATAAAATTATAATTGCATAAGTTGATACAAAATGCTATGCAATAGCTTTACCGCGGCAGTCCCCGAGTGCCACACGTCTTTTTTTTTAATCAGTCCAGGAAATGACTCTACACCACGTGATGGTAAGCAGTAGATAAGTCCATTTGCGAAGGATGCTAGGGCAGCACCAAAGGATGCAGGCCTAGCGACCTCCACCTTGCTGGCTCATGAGATGCCTTTTCACGCCTCTTAAAGGAACCCATCCAACCTTAGGGTATCGTAAAAGGACTTAGAACTGCACAACCTCCAATAGCTTATAGCGGCGACGGACTCACCACCTGTCACGCTTGGTCACTGCTTGGTGAAGCGCGGACTATGGACTTCATTTGCGGTGCTTTTGCCTAGTCTCTGACTAACCCTTAGGAGATAATAGTTGTGATTATATGTATATATGTAATTTAGCTTACACCTATCTATCTATAAGGCTGCGCTAGCCAAGTTGGGCACATGGGGCAGCTCTTGTTGGAGAAACCGAGTTTCCGCCTCCTGTACCTACCTCCACTGAGTTTGAATAAAACTTACGTACAGTTCATTATGAATATCGCTTGCGAAAATGGCGAAAATGACCACTTTCCATTAGATCTCACTCAGCCATTCTTAAATATACAAAATAATTGTTACTTTATACCCGCGTACATAATGAGAGCACCATTGAATTTATATCTTAAATCTGCATTGTGGGTAAATAGGGTTGAAATTATAATTATTTAGATAATAAATGGATGGAATCGCTTAATCTTAATAAAAGTTATTGTCAATAATTACAAAAAAAACTACTAAAATTCAGAGACAATTCATCCCTTAAACAACACGCTCCGTCCGTGATCTCCAATCAACAATAATTGCTGGAACAGCGCGTTTCAGTGTTCAAATGTTCAGTGACTGTTCCTATAAATATTTAAAGTCTAGCAGCTTCGTTCCCAATCCAATATATGAAGAGCCACGCGATACACAACGCCGCAAAGTCGGCCCGAAGGCGACGCGTCAACAAAATTATCGCGAGTTGAGCGAGCAACCCTAATTTTACTTCAATACACATAGGGCTGCCTGCAAGGAGAACTGGAAATAACTTATAAAGCCACAGCCGAATACATATGGTTAATAACGTAGTAATATAGGAGTATGTTAAAGACAAAATATTGGACGGGGTGGTCTAATCAAATCGATTTTTAACCGACTACAAAAAAAGGAGGAGATTATCAAGTCGACGAAAACTTTTATGTTTTTTAAGTCGAAGTTTTGCTAGATTTTTTCTTCATTATTAATCTGCGAACCTGTGTAAATCTGATTCCAAATAAATAAAATCAAAAATCTTTTTCTCGTGTTGGTAAATATTGGGTCCTTACCTATGAAATTGGTGTTTTTATTCTGTCTTAGCAATTTGTCCGTAACTATTAAGTTTTAGAAAATTCTTATAAAATAATTGCCTCTTCTAAAAATAGACCATATATTTGAGCTCGTATTATTTAATTTGATAATTTTTTGTAAGTTTAATTGTGTTAAAATTAGACACAAAGACAATTATTTTTAACTGCCTCCCGAATACATAATTTGATTTGCATTTACATAAAAACGATGAATAATTTTTATCAAGCGTGTTCACACACATATTGCTAAAGCTTGTCTAATGATATATGCCAAATACTAATATCTCTGGATTTGTCGTTGTGAAGAAAACTGATAAAATGTTAGTATGTAAAATGCAGACATCCCCAAAATCTCCATACAAAACACCAATTTCATAGGTAAGGACCTAATATAAAAAAAATATTTTTATGATAGGTCTAATAAAAAGATGAGTGTGGATGGTACCTGCAAAGAGAGGAAGACCAAGGAAGCAGTTGATTGAGTGTGTGAGGTGTGATACGAGTGACACGAAAGAGAGGAAGAAGAAGATTGACTGTGACGGCTTTGGAAACAAGCAGGAAGAACAATTTTGGCTTAAGTCGAAGAATTCCTTTTCTACTACCCTTGTTATAAACTTGTCAAAACCATGCTAAACTATCATTACATTCCTTCCGTCACTCTCACGTTTCTATACTTTCAAATCATTGTATTTATTTTTATCCTGAGGCCTTAGTGTAAGTTTTTTAGTATAAAATACGTTACTATTGTAGTTGCGTTAAGAGCTCAATTTGTATGGGAAACTTAGTATGCGTTACGTTCCGCTAGAGGCGCTATTCACGTTTCCTATACAAATTGGACTCTTAACGCAACTACAATAGTAACGTATTTTATACTCATAAACTTACAATAAAGCCTCTGACCAATCTTATAACCACCTAATCCATACTAATACTATAAATGCGAAAGTAACTCAGTCTGTCTGTCGGTCTCGTTTTCACGTCAAAACTACTGAACCGATTTAAGTAAAAATTGGTACATATTATGCCAAGAGTCCGAGAACGGACATAGACTACTTTTTATCCCGATATTCCCATGGGAGCAGGTACCGCGCGGATGAAACCGAAGCCACTATCCTTCTGAATATCCATCTTTGCCAAAAGAAAATTTAATTATTGAAACTGATATGTTCGTACTATATCTTTGTTTTAGCCAGTTCAATATTGATGGCAAATAGTCGAGAAAGCTTACTTGAGATAACGTCAGTCTATCAATATCTTAAACCTTAATATGGCTCTCACAAAATTAGTTTACATTCAAATAATATTTGAAATTGTGATAGTAGGAACTTAATGTTGAAATATCATTACATCGATATATATCCATTAAAATCAAGTACCAAATTATGACACTTGTCTTGGATACATACATACACATTCCTTCATCCTTCATCCATTTCCTTCATCTTTAACCCCTCCCTCAAACGCACATTACTGGTTTCGACTTTTCTGAGTTGCTTTTAATGTAAGAATATATTGGTTTATAGCATTTATGATATAGTATGTAATTTTATTTATGTATATGTATATAATATATTATGTAATTTATATATAGTAGTTTATATATGCATCTTATATATGTAAGTATATTACACCTACCTTTTCTTTAATTCTCTCTCTGCCCAAAGGTTGCCTGGAAGATATTGCTATTAGCTATAAGGCCGCCTGTGTTGCATTGTATTTTTTTTCTTTACTTTATTTCTGTGTTTTTATTAGTTGCAATAAAGAATTTTATCTATCTATCTATCTATCTATACACATCACGCATGTTTTCCCAAAGGGGTGGGAGAGGTGTTAGCACCCAAATTTCGCCAGATATGAATAACCAGCCTGTTGCCATGCCCCGGGCAATTTTAAGGCAAGCTATATTCACAATCGACGACAATTGAGTGGCGTGAGCTCGGTGGCGTAGTGATTAGAACGCTTTGGCTTTCGATTGAAAACAAAGCTACCCTCGCCATGCTCAGGCGGTGGATGGGTGACCAAAACATTGTGATCTCGAGCTCCTTCGTGCTTCGGAAGTAAAGTCCCGGTCGCTATTGCGACTGTTTCTACCCACCAACCCGCATTGGGCCAGCGTGGTGGTGTTACGGCCCATACCCTCATGTGTTTATCCATGAGGAAGTGTGCCTAGCATTGGGGTTTATTTAGGCTGAGTACATGGTCTAGGTCCGCAGATTCTCTCGTCTTTGACTACAACAACATAACATACGTCATACCTTTCCCGAAAGGTTAGGCAGACGTGTTAACATATTGGACCCCAACAGGATCCGAGGCGAGCCTCTTACCAATGCTATGTATCGGCAGATGTAGGGCGAGAGGTGATGGGCACACAAGATTCATTAAATTAATGTTAAAGGAGGCAACCCTCGCAGTACAAACATAAGTCAACGGTTTAGCTTTCATAATCTTCACTATAGTGCGAGTGGATCTCGTTGGCCGCGCCTTAAGTAGCGATTCATCTCGCTTTTGCAATCTCATGTTCGTTTTGTTTAAAGTAGCCGGAACTTTCAATGCGTGTTGCCATCGCGAAGTACGGCGCTGAACTGAGTAATGACAGCAAGCGCCCCCGCCTCTTCGCCCCACCGCTCACATACCTAAGGCGCGGCCAACTAGTTCCGTGCGCAATATAGTGCAGTGTCCATTGCTTGCTTACGTGGATCGAAAGACAAGTGAATATAACTAAAGCAGCAATGTAAGTAATATATCAATTACGAATACATACATATTCCGTGCCGTTCCGTCCGTTTCTCGACCTCCGTGGTCGAGTGGTCTGTACGCCGGTCTCAAGGCGTCGCCATCTCGAGAGGTCTGGGTTCGATCCCCAGTGGAGGCAGCATTTAGTTGCTTAAAATGGGAAAACTAGTCCCATTTTAAGCTTTCCCCCAACTTCGTTTTGAACTAGCGGTCTTAGGTGTGAATGTCTGAGGATATTTATATTTATTTATTTATATTAGGTCCTTACCTATGAAATTGGTGTTTTGTATGGAGATTTTGGGGAATTCTGCATTTTCCATACTAAAATTTTATCAGTTTTCTTCAAAACGACAAATCCAAAGATAATAATATTTGGCATCTATCATTAGACAAGCTTTAGTAATATGTGTCATATCACACTTCATAAAAATTATTTATCGTTTTTAAGTGAATGCAAATAAAATGATGTATTCGGGAGGCACTTAAAAAGAGTTGTCTCCGTGTCCAATTTTAACACAATTAAACTTACAACAAATTATCAAAACAAATCAAAAGGAATACTCTGAATCTTAATAGTTACAGACAAAATACTAAGAGAGAATTAAAACACCAATTTCATAGGTAAGGACCCAATATAATCACACTATTATCCCATAAGGTTTAGTCAGAGACTAGGTAACAGCACTGCACCGCAAAAGCAGTCCATTGCCATAGTCCGAGCTTCACCAAGCAGTGACAGCTCAGCGTGACAGGTGGTGAGCCCGTCGCCGTTGCTGTTGGATGGTTGTGCAGTTCTCAGTCCCTTAGTCGCCGTTTACGACACCAGAGAGAAGAGATGGGTTGGTAGTATTCTTTTAATGAGTCGCGACCACACGACTTCAATACGGTGTATAAATTGACTATTTTAATTCAAGTTTTAATTCAGATAATGATTTTATCTGCATTTGCTGAAATTAAAACAATGCAACTAGGCTATAGTGTTTTTTTTAGATTGTTGTGTATTTGGTCAGTACAAAAAACATTCCTATTTTTTTTTAAATGATCGTGCTGTTTCTGAATGCAATTTTGATATAACTTGTTAAAAGAACCCGTAATCGCCGACCCTGTAAGAGGAATATGAACAGAATAGATGAAACAAAAGAAATATGTAGGGATAGTAGCAAGTGGAATGAAGTAATCTCTGCCTACCCCTATGGGAAGAAGATATGACCTTATGTGTCTTTTCAAGACAAGACGCGTATTGTTACAGACTGAATAAAATATTTGATTGCAACTTTGGAAAATATCTTCAGCAACTATTTCTAAAAATGTATACAGTAAAACTTTAGAATATTGGACTTCATCTAAAGGTCTCGCTGGTCCGATACGGACCCTTAAAAGCGACCACTTAACCCGTCACTCTCAAAGTGCTTCCATTAAAACAGCCGTGACAAAATCTTTCCATTTCACCTTAAAATCGATTCGTCATTACCATAATAATACCGAGAAACTCGATCGAGGAACGTGATTTGCGAAGATGGGTATTCCTTTTGGAATCGAATAATAAATTTAGATAAGAGTAATGATAACGGCCATGGAAAGTCGTTATGAAACTTATATGGGTGAAAAGCGCAACTAGTTCCGATATATTCTACCACCTGTGGCTTTATAAGCGATCTACGACATGATATTTATCATTAGTAAGTCAAAATACGTAATGAAAAAAAATATAAAATGTCAACACCTAAGTGTAAAGCCATAAATAATAGCCATGCTACAACAACCAGAGATTAGTTTTATTCGTCTCAGCCTATATCTCGAAAACCTCGCGTTTTTGATAAGGGCTAAACGGTTTTAAAGTATGTGTGTGCTTGTGTGTGGATTTGTTTGGTTTTAAGTTTAAATCAGAATATATAAATAATTCCCCTTTTATAATTATTTAACAGTAAAGGTACAAGTTGGTAGCCGACTACACGCGGCAGCAGCAGATGAATTGTCGTCGCGACACTACTCGTTTATATTTATTTCTATGACATTCCTACGGTAGCTAGCGACACAAGCTATCGACGTGTTTCATAGAAATACATAGAAACCAGTAGTGTCGCGATGACAAGTCTGCTGCCGCTGCGTGTCGTCCACTACAAACTTGTACCTAAGTGACAATTTAAAGAAATATTATTAACATTTCATGTAGTATGCATTAAACGGAGAATGTCCATTTAGCATGAGACTTTGACCCAATCTGAACGATTGGTTAAAACTATAATTGTATATTAATGAATTACTTTACAATGTATGGCACCCGTCACACAATGGTCAATCACTTAGTAATTTCTTTTTTTTTATAAAGTTCGCACTTCTGTTCGCACAAATTTTAATGCAAATGCAATTATAATGTTCAATTTCCTAATTATATACACTTGCACAGCACCGCCCCGATGGCAGCACTGAGAGGGTCGCCATGCAATATAGAGATCCAGGAGTATGAATGACAGAGATGTTATCTCTTAGACGACTGGTTTATTACTCGATCCTCAATAATATTAGGTCCTTACCTATGAAATTGGTGTTTTGTATGGAGATTTTGGGGAATTCTGCATTTTCCATACTAACATTTTATCAGTTTTCTTCACAACGACAAATCCAAAAATAATAATATTTGGCATGTATCATTAGACAAGCTTTAGTAATATGTATAATATCACACTTCATAAAAAATATTTATCGTTTTTAAGTGAATGCAAATAAAATGTTGTATTCGGGAGGCACTTAAAAAGCGTTGTCTCCGTGTCCAATTTTAACACAATTAAACTTACAACAAATTATCAAAACATATCAAAAGAGCTCAAAAATATAGTCTATTTTTAGACGAGGTAATTATTTTTTAGGAATACTCTGAATCTTAATAGTTACAGGCAAAATACTAAGACAGAATAAAACACCAATTTCATAGGTAAGGACCCAATAATTACGCTACTATATACTAATGTATGGGAGGTGCGCTGCACACTACAACTTGGTAATCTTCAGAAAAGGAATAGAACATGATTTTGTATCAAAGAAATAAATATTGATAAAGGGGTCCTTTGAACTGCTAGAGAATCGAAAATCGAAAGGTTTGGTAGACATGTTAACATATTGGACCCTAAAAAGATCCCATACGCGGCGAGCCTCCTACCAATGCCCTGTATCATCATAAGACATGATTCATTAAATTATGTTAAAGGCGGCAACCCTCGCACCTTAAACATCCATAAGTCAACGGATTCGCTTTCACAATCTGTACTATAGTGCGCGCGGAACTAGTTGGCCGCGCCTTAGGTAGCGACTCATCTCGCTATTGCAATCTCATGTGCATTTTGTTTAAAGTAGCCAGAACTTTCAATGCGTGTTGCCGTCGTGAAGTACGGCGCTGAACTGAGTAATCTCTTCGCCCCACCGCTCACATACCTAAGGCGCGGCCAATTAGTTCCGCGCGCCTCATCAATGTCAGAGAATTACCGCAGCTCATTAAAAAAAAGCTTTGTAGGTGAATAATCGCTTTGTAAATAAAAAAAGATATGCAGAAAAACAAATACAATCGAACATAAACCCTTGGCGGCCACCGCCACCACCGGTGCTAGCATACATTAGTTGTTTCGTCTTTAAGGATTTCGCATCACTTTCTATACTTTTTAATTCTTTCAGACTCCGTTTTTTATTGTATTCTTTAGCGTTGCCTCGCCTTATAACCAATTACGTGTTTGTATTGTGTATTTTAAGTGCATGTGGTAAATAAAGGTTCTCATTTTTCTTCCTCGTGAATCTATTTCATTTCGATCCTATTGTTTGCGCGAACAGCTGTCAAACAATATGAACATCAATTCTGGAACAGGAAAGATATGGATCACTTGACGGCCTTTTTACGGGAAACTTCCAACAGGCAATAGAATTTATGTAGAAGGCAATAAAACTCAATTTTGGATGCATATGGCATTTGATAAGCATTCTCCATCAAATTCACCTGTCAGTGACACTGCTTTGATGTGGCCCCAGGAAATGGGTAGACCGTATCTAGTTGTGATATAGCACATATTTCTTTGGCGTGGATATGGAAAATGAACAAGCATTTGGACATAATTACAATCGCTGTTGGCTGGTTATATCGTTTGCATCATTGTAATACACTCGTAAGTCGCTCTAAGACCACATGATAAGATTAAGGAAATTTCTACATATATGTCTACAGGTAATTGGAGCCAGTTAAAGCTCTCTTCAAAATGAAGAATATAAATGAATAAATAAAGAAAAACAAATATCATCACGCCTCTTTCCCCCAAAGAGGTGCTAAACACCCTACATGGGGACCTAACATATCTAGCGAAATGCGGGTGTGGGTGGGTATAAATAAATATCTTCAGAAATTCTGTAAATGGATTCTTCCTCAAAAAAAGTTGTCAAGTTATTTCGACAAATACAAGAACTATAACGGGTGTCTCAGTAATAATGCACTTTTTCATTTTAAAATAAAAACATGTATTTTATGAGAAAATTGTGATATTTTTATTGAATTGTAAAGAAGACATATTCCGATTAAGTATGGAACAAAATTTCTGGCACGGCTCTGATGGCAGACCATTTCTTTTCATGAAATTATCCACTTGTTTTACATAGAAATGTGGCTGTACCTCACCAATGACGCGTTGGATCTCTGATTTCAGCTCAGGAATTGTAGCGATTTTTTTCTTTGGGGTTTTGTGAAATCTCGCGTTTATGCCAATAAACCAGAAACAATTCCTGAGCTGAAAATAATTATTTTTATTTTAAAATGAAAAAGTGCACTCTTACTGAGACACCCGTTATAAGTAATTGTAGGCAGATCTAAAAACCAAGTGGATCCACAAACTAAAATGTCCTGATAATAATATATCAAGCCTGAACACCATGAGACAATTTACAATTGTTTGTGCGTGACAAATGAGGGGATACACTGAAATACTCTCAGAAAGCCAGATATATACCTACTTTTGATTCTATACAGTTTTAGCCCATTGGCTCTGGTAGCTATAACACTATAAATGTTCATGTTCATCACCATTAACCACCACCATTCAATATATATTTTTTTTGCCTATAACGGTTCGGCCATGATGGTCTATGAATTATCTGTGCCGTGAGGTCACGCTTTTGGTATCTTTGGATAGGTGACCAAAACCTTGTGATCCGTTAAAACACAAAGTTTTGGTCACCTATCCACAGACACCATGGCGAAAATTGCTTTAGCCTAAGCGTGGTATCTTTGGATAGGTGACCAAAACCTTGTGATCCGTTGAATCACAAAGTTTTGGTCACCCATCCAAAGACACCATGGCGAAAATAGCTTTAGCCTAAGCGTACGTATCATTATACCATCCAGCTCCTCATGAATGTACTCGAATAATAGGTAATTATCGTAAACTCAATGTAATAACTACGAGTACAATGGTCGTTATTAAAATTGAATAGTAATTATTTGATGTTAAGAGTCAGGTAATTTGTGGACGCGATGGAATCGGTTTTAACTGTGCATTACTAATCGATGAATTTACTATAGGTTCAGTTGTGGCGCTTCTTTTTTTTTTTTTTTTTTTTTAATTATTCTTAGGACCACAAACAAGTTTACAATACAATATCTTATAATAGTAAGTTACATAAATAAGTCATTGTAAGCTCAACATCGTTGGTCTCATATAAAATAAACCATATAAAATGATATCCTAGATAATTTAACAATGATAGGAACAAAATATGACGTTATTCTCCAAAACAAAATTAGTACTTAATTTTTTATTTTCGGTCGGTATTTCGCTTCGGTGTCATTATAAGTATTTATCTGGTCTGCGGCTACCTGCTCATACTATAATAATAATACTCTTTATTGCAATTGAAAAATTTTACAACTTCATGGTAAAAACAATGTTTGCAAGGGAGGACTTATTCACTAATAGGAATGTCTTCCAGTCAACCCATTAACGACAGTAATAGCAGTTATAAGTAGGCGACGAAAATGCAACAAGAATACGTGCAAATGTTAAATGAACTACATATACTAAAAATAATACAAAAAAAAAATTGAAATAAATACTTATATACATACATATTGATATATTAATGGATGAATACAAAATGGTCAAAGAAAAGGCAATGTATAGATTAATCAGTTATTTGTGATAAATAATAGTCCTGAAGTCTGGTTTTGAATGAAGATATTGATGGACTCTCCTGGATAGAGGCTGGGAGACAGTTCCACATTTGTGCGGCGCGGAACGAGAAGGAGTTAAGAAGGAAGTTGGTATTACACCTAGGGAGGTCCAGCATTTTAGTAACACATAGACGCCTAGGGCGGGTGGACGGTGGACACAACTGGAAACGGGAACGGAGGTAGGAGGGGGCATTGGGATCATACAAAATTTTGTATAAGGAAGAGAGGACTACCACTATCCTTCAAGCCTTAGCCTTCAAGCAAGTGCTGGCCATTTTCACCGCCTATGTTGGAATAAATCTTAAGAAGGGTTTAACTTAGGAGGGTTGTGACAGAGGTGAGTTGTGACAAGAACGATTTCTACCTTACTATTATAGTGATATAGACTCTTAATGTAACATAGAAATAAACAAGATAACAATGTAACGGAAAGAAAAAATGTAACAAAGTAAATATAGAAAATAAGCAATGTATAAAAATAGTCTATAAAATGTAAAAAACTGTGTTTCGTTATCACAACTTCGTTCATAATTTTCATATTTATCTAAAACGCAACAAGATGTTCGAATTACTTGAGCAGTAGCAAAACGCAGCTACAACGGCTGTCATGTACTCCATACTCGCGGCTAGATAGTCGTGTGATAGCAACCGCCGCTTCAGCGAACGTTAGAATTGTTCCGAGGAATCGCGTCGTCAGCCACATGCTAGACCCCTAGCCTGATCACCGTACTTGTTATCATCATCCGTGCATGGAAACGAGTGGAAATTCATCATCATACAGTAGCAGCCATAAGGTACGTGAGTGCATTATATTTTGTTACTGTTCCCTGTATTCGAACATCGTGTTTTCAAACCTGTTAGATATCGTGGACTGGTAAGTCTGTTCCAAATAGTGGTTGCAGACGAGCTCGAGCCGATTTTCTGCTCGAGTTTTGTGTGTAAGCTACAAACTGTATGTAAAATAATTAAGATTTAAAAAAAATGTGAAATTAAGAAACAATAGGCTAAATGTACTTGATTAAGAATATTAAGATGTTAAAAATTGTAACAAAATAGAATTAAAGAATAAGTCCTACCTCCTAAATCCCTCTCTCCCCATTCCTACCAACTCCAGTTGAGATAAATAGTAGATAAGTAGAAAATATGATAGCAGTAAAATATGAGCGAAAGAGAAGAATGAACGAAAGAGAAGAATGAACCAAAGAGAAGAATGAACCAAAGAGAAGAATGAACGAAAAAGAAGAATGAACGAAAGAGAAGAATGAACGAAAGAGAAGAATGAATGAAAGACAGCGTATGAAGAATAAAAGCATAAGAAATAGAACTGGAATGAATTTTTTTGGTGTGAAATGTAGGTGTTTAAAAATTTTGCCTAACAATACACATACATACATTACAACTAGCTGTGCCCGCGACGTCGTTCGCGTGGCTATTGATTTAACTCCGATAAAAATTTACAAAAAGGTTTCGTGTGCTTGTTAACACTGCATTGTCTTTTACAAAGTGTTACAACATTAATAGGCGTTGCCTGTAATAGGTGTACACATCAGGATATTTTTAATGTATATTTGTGTTTTTGTACAGATTAATGTGTATACTGTTGGTGTGTCTTATGTAAATAAATAATAAATAAATAAACATTACATTATCACCTCTTATTAGCAAAATGTTGATTGTTAATAGTTGAAATGAAAATAACATTTCTTGTCAGTGTCACCTGATTAATTATTGTCATGGTGATACTGAGAAATTTTAAAATTCTATATGAAATTACATTTTGACACAATATGTCACATAATACTCGGTCAAGCAGATATTGATAACCATATGCGATACCCGTTCCCATGGGAATATCGGGATAAAAAGTAGCCTATGTCCTTTCTCAGACTCTAGACTATCTGTGTACCAAATTTCAATTGAATCGGTTCAGTAGTTTAGACGTGGAAGCAAGATAGACAGACAGACAGAGTCACATTCTCATTTATAATATTAGAATGGATTAATAACTATTGAAAACTGAAACCCAAAAGAAGTTAAACAATATTATTTAGTTATTATTGTAGGTATTACATTAATATTAGAAACTTTCATTCTACTTACTTTATATTCACCATTATCAATATTAATTCATCAAAAACTTTCAAACTTTTAGTGTTTTGTAAAGTTTTCGAATAATCGAGTTTAAATATTATCTTTTTCCATTCTTTGTTGGATACAATAAAAACATTTGAAATTATTTATCAAATTATTGTGAAGAAAACAACATTTTTTATCTAAACCTTACAGCAACGACTTTTTCCTCTGCTCTCATTACTAACTTTATTTAGTCATGCCATTCGGTTTGAGGTGGATCTGCTTGGCTCTTCTTTGGAACGCTGCCCCCCCCCCCCCCCCCACCCCTCCCTCCTATTAAGTTCGTGTGAGGCTATATATGGATGGTCACAAGGTTCGCCTAGGCTGTTGATCTTCAGCATTAGGTACGGATTCCTCCTCCTTAACAAAAAATCGTAAAAAGGCCTCTCCAACTTTCCTAATCACATTCTTCTCATAGGTTGATTTACTTAAATTCATCGTCCTAACGTACCCAAACCACCGCATTCTCCATTTTATAACACACAGAGATTTTCTCCTCTTAATATAAACGAACCAGAATGAAGAGCTGAACGAATTTAAATCTTTCCAAAATGATTCAGAGCAATAAATAAATATTGAGAGCTCTTATCTATTAAATAAAGTCGGCATTCCCTTGTAATTTTATCTCATAATTTTCAATACCAAACATTTTCCTATTCCGTAGCGTCAAGTTCTTTTATCGCTACAAAGAACTCGAGAAGCAACAATAAATGTTGGAAGCTCCATCGCCCGCACCTTTGGGACGGGGCCATCTTGAATTATACATGGATTTTCCGGGTGAAAGTCTTTGATAAAAAAATAAAGTGTAACGAACGCGTAAAGGGCATAATGAGCCCTTCAACTATTTACGTTATTTTGATAAAATACACAAGAGATTCTTGAGCAAAAAGAGATATTTTGTTGACAAAATGCAGACCTTACCCTTCTTTCCTTTGAACCCCCATGGGGTCCTTAGATTCTCACGTGTACCCTCTTGAGGATGCGAAGCACTCTTGGATCCCCTAACTATACTGATATAAAGGAGTTAAAAAAAACCCTTTCTTGCCCTTAGAGTGATGAGCCTCGTAAAAGCGCAAAAGCATATTCAACTTAAGGTGGGTACAGAATACCGGCGTCGTCGTGGCGATCGTCGTCGACCGACATGACTTGGGGCCTTTTTAGTGCTAATCTAATTTAGTTCTTCGATGTAATTTCTGCTTAATCTGAGTGTTTACTTGACGAGGAGAGTGGAAGAGGAAGACTTATAGAGAAGAGTGGAAGAGGAAGACATGTTGCGCCGACCCCAAATAGAATTGGGAACAGGGCAGGAAAAAGAAGATGTAATTTCTGCTTAATGTGATATAAAACTGACTATGACGACCTCCGTGACCGAGTGGTGTGTACGCCGGTCCCAAGGGGTCGCCAACTCGAGTTTCAATGGGAGGGAGCAAATATCTGTGTGATGAATACAGGTATTTGTTCTCCAGTATTGGATATTTATATATGTATTGTTTAATTTCTGAATATTTATATTTATTTATCTATTAAATATATTTACCGTCATCTAGTATTAGTAACACAAGCAGCATTTGTTTCTTAAAATGGGGCTAGTTGATAGGTGAGAATGTCTGAGGAATGTTAATTGTTTTTATTCATTTACTTGGGGCCTTTTTAGTACTAATGTTACCCTTCGGTGTAAGTGCTGCTGAATATAATACCAAATACTTGATCCCCCTCAAAAAATCGCTAAATACATCAAGAAGCCGATCCCTCACCCGCAAATTTCCTTAATTACCTAGAGTATAGATAATCAAATTATTTACCCTGCTCGGTACACTAATCTTGTTTCTGACTAAAGACAGAACAGATATTACGGTTCGTTATTACCGTCCGCTAATAACTTATACAATGTTATATTTGGGACAATAGTAAGAAAGGTACAAATTGCGTTATATCAGTCTTTAGGAGGCCTTAACAGCGATCCTATAGGATTAAGCGCAAAATTTATAGTTGCAGAATGTTCGTTTGTGTTTTCACTTAAGGAGTAGCCTGTGCGAAGTTAATGCGTAGTAATGGGTGTGGTTTCTGCAAATATTGGAGTGGGTCCACCATGAAAAGACTACAGCGGCAATACAACGAACTCTGCAAAAAATGCAACATTGACATCTTTTTAAATAAGCCCCAGATATTCAAAGGTCAGATACTTCAGTCGTTCAATGTAGCAACATTTGCAATTTTAATTAACATTTTTCAAAATTTATTGGTTAAAAAACATTTTAAATGTCCATATAGTGCACATTGCATGCCGTGGCAACTTTTAATTAAGATGGCACTTAGATAAAGTTTATTTTATGTAATTTTATGTAAATCATTGTACTAGTGTTTTCCTCGTTGGTTGTCCTAATAAATAAATACAAAATTAAGCTTAAACACACGTCGTATTTAAAGCGATTCGAGCACATGGTGTTTCCTCCTTCCTACATTCGTGTATTCCTTTAAATGAGGCCTGAATTCCTAAAGGAATTGTCAAAGTGAAGTTGTCTGATGCAGTTTTATTTACGCCATCTATTACCGTCGCTTTTGAACTTGACTCTTGTGGTCCCTCTTTACTTAGGATCGGCGAATGTTTAAATGTGAAGGGCTATTCGTGTACATTTTGTCACTTGCCGCTTTTTCGCTGCAGCGGTAGCCGAATTGGGACGGACGGGGCACTCGTTCGACAGGCCGCGGGAAACGCGGGTTTTATCACCACCTATACCACTGAATTTGAATATAGTACTGTTCATTGTGAATATTGCTTGCCTCACATTGTGCCCGGTGCATGGCAACAGGCTCGCCACCTGTTACATGGGGACCTAACATATCTGGCGAAATGTGGGTGTTTAGCACCACTGCCTACTCCTTCGGGAACAAGGATGATATGTTATGTTATAGCTTATTACGGTTATAACTATCTTACTGCGCCATAAAGATTCTCACGCCCTACATTGACTGCGTAGATGTTAACAAAACACTTATTAGCTATTAATGAGTAACTGACTCCAATCAACGATGGCTGGACGTGATTTGTATGGCTGATTCACAATTCTGTGTTAGAGCAAAGCAAACTATGTGTGTATGTGATAAGGTTTACTTTCCTTTGTAAAATAGGTTTAAGCGTAATAAATTTTGATGCGTTTTAAGGTTACGATTTTTGTCTTTTGTTTACTTAAAATAGGAAAAAACAAAATGTTTGCGAAGTGCAAAACCGTTAAAGTCTATCATTAGTAAGCAATACAAATTATTTAAACGTTTTTTTAATATATTTATGGACTAATACTACTCAACTAATAAAAAAAAATAACTTTGTAATGGAAAAGGATGTAATGGAAAAGGATCTAAATAAAAGATGCCTTAATACCACTTTATGCCATTATTATTAAATCGGACCCTATATTCAGTGAAAAAAACTAAATAGCGTGATTTAGAAATGCCGTCCTTGGGAGCAGCGTCATCTAGTGGCCAAATTAGGAAGCAACATTTAGCAATGGTTTGTACAGTCTGCGCTTCACCAAGCAATGACTGCACTCAGCGTGACAGGTGGTGAGCGCTTCGCCGCTATAAGCTATTGGATGTTGTGCAGTTCTAAGTCCATTAGTCGCCTTTTTTAAATACATTAACCGGTAAAGGATATTTTGTGGATAATTGTTCTTACTGTTACTGTTACTTGACTGTGTAAATAAGGTTAAATTTTTTAATACAATGTAAGAAGTTATGTAAAGAGAGGAAGAAACGTTGCTGAGTTCCTTGTCTTTTTATTTCTCAAGGGTCTCGACAAATCCTGGTAACTGCTAAATATTAGGTCTTCACCTATGAAATTGGTGTTTTGGATGGAGATTTTGGGGATGTCTGCATATTCCAGATTAACATTTTTTTCAGATTTCTTCACAACGACAAATCCAGAGATAAACTTTTTTGGCATGTATGATAAGACAAGCTTTAGCAATATGTGTAATATCACTCTTCATAAAAATTATTTATCGTTTTAAGTGAATGCAAATCAAATGATGTATTCGGGAGGCACAAAAAATTGTCTTCGTTTCTAATTTTAACGCAATTAAACTTACAAGAAATTATCAAAACAAATCAGAAGAGCTCAAAAATATGGTCTATTTTTAGAGGAGGTAATTTTTCTTTCAGAATATTCTGAAACTTATTAGTTAAAGCGAAAATTCTAAGAGAGAGAAAAACGGCAATTTCATTATTTGGCACAACTTGATATTCATAAGTAATCGAGTAAGCGATACGATAACTTTAAAATGGTATTACCATAAATATCCTACGTAATAATAATTAAATCCGCCGTTGCGAAAATCCGTCGTCTGTCTCGAAATCCGGTAAAAACCGGATAAAATTGCCGTTCGCTTGATACCCATTTTGAGGCTTTAAGCATAAAATGGCGTAATGAATATGAATAATTAAGTTAACATATACATTTATGACGTCATTGCGAAATCACATACAATTTAACGAAATAATTGTATTATGAGTACGTGAAATGTTGAGTACTAATTTGAAATAAGCATTAATCAACACGTAATTTGAACATGATGAGCATATTTATTTATGTATGTGTGTGTGTATATAAAGTGGCTCACGAGTTTCTTGTCGGATTCTTCTCTTCACTCTCGTAACACGGCAGTTTGTATAGATTACCTACAACCACAATGATTCCTGATACTTTCCTCTAGAGCGCTTTTCACGTTTCCTATAGAAATTGAGCTTCTTAACGCAACTACAAAGGTTAAGTTTCTAACATTTATAACTTACAGAACATTATAAATATATTCCGATAATAATATAGAATGGAAAGTAAATATTATGAGGTATATTTTTCTCTCTTTAAGCGTTTAAAACAAACACATTTTAACTTAAACACACTGGAATTTTTTGCCTTAAAAATATAAAAAATGCATGATATTAATTTGAAATAATTACCACGATCAAATATAATGTAAAAGTGAGTAGCTCCATGTTTACCCTTTCAGTGATACCCGTAATATCCCGTCTCCCGGATAATTTTGATATAAATTCCCGAAATTTTTTGTAGCAAACTTTGATCCACAGAATTTTTCGGCGAAATTTGTCAGGAGTTCCTCCGAAAAGGGAGGAATTTAAATTGTTTAAACACTCTTTTTTATGTTTATGATGAAAATTCGGATTTTGTGGTTCAATAGGAAGAAGGAAGATATATATAATGATTATGAACGTTGAATTGAAGGTTACATCAATCTAAAGATGACCTATCAGCACGATTTGTGTAAAAATATTATATGTAGGATAGATTATTTGCAACAGTATGAAAATTTTGTCAATATTGCATACCATAAAAGAAAAATTAATATTAGATATTTTATTTCAAATGTTACTTTCCGAAATAACGTTTGTTAAAAAAATCCAGCGTCAACTTCGTCGACTGTCGTAAGGTGAAAACGTCGTAACATCTTTGATCTGAATATTTTAGCTTTAGAATTCCTGGCCATGCAAAGTAATAATACGATTAATGTGAGTAATGTGATACACCAAAATAATTTGAGTTTCCATGATCCAACTTTTCTCTTTGATTTCCATTGACAAAGCATTCTTTTCCACGCACTATAGCGTGTCTTATCAACGGTCTATCGCGTAGATAGCCGTCATAGTTTTCTCTAATACATTATATAAATGGTGCCTCCGAGCTAATTTAGGCACTTTATAACAAACAAACTTTCTGAAGGGTTATTTATTCTTTGGTACCTTGGAACTTAAATTTTGGAAACTTCGAGTATTAAACTAATTTCGGCAACTTTATAATTCGGTTTTGCATGACAGCATATAATAAAAAACTTAAAAATAAATTGGTGTTTCGTAGTGTATTTGTTAACGAAGTAGTGACTAACGGCGTGTTTGGGAAGGTTTTTCAAGTAAAGTTCGGTTCACGAAAGGTCGTTTGCGCATGAAGAAATGACCTTAGACATAATATTATTTTAATAAGTGAAACATAATATTATGACGTCACATATATATTAATGTATTCCGCCAGCGCCTCTCTTCACATCTTCAAAGAGATGTAAAAGAAGGCCGCTATTTGTGTAGCCTTTCGTAAACCGAACTATATGAAAAAGTGCGTGATATAATTAATGTTCAAGTTTTTTAAGCTAATTTAAATCCTGCAGGCCAATTCTGCTATTTTATTGAATCTGAAACGCATGAGGAACGCTTATGTTCGAACGTTGTTATTCTGCTAGCAAAACGCAACCGTGCGTTTCGGTTGCCTTCGGTTTCATTCGGTTTGCTATTTTACATAAATCAAAAAAGGCAAAAGCTTACATTTCAATCATCAATGTTTATTCTGCTAAGCATGCTTTCTTCAAACGCATTGGTTACGCAATTGTAAATTTATAATAGAATTGGAGCTGGTCTCCTAATCAAGAAATGCTTGTTGATTACGGCGACAACAACAAATAAAATAGTAGCCGAACTCATCCATTGTTATAATAATAAGAAATACATAAATATCAAGGAAAAGGTGTTCAAAACTTTTTAAACTATCCCACGGGAACCCTTTAATTTTCCGAAATAAAAAAGATCTAAGATGTTGATCAGGGACAAAAGGTATCACCATGCAAAATTTCATTGAAATCGGTCCAGCCATTTCGGAGATTAGCCCTTACAAACAGACAAATAAAAACAAATATTATTATTTTTTTTCCCGCTTTTTACTTTTTCCCCCCCGACTTGGTTTTAAAGCATATTTTTCCATGTACAGACATTCAACCTCTACAGTGTTATTATATGTATATTTAAAGGTTTTAAAAGGTGAGTAAATTTTACTTAAATATTTTTATACCTAAGTGTAGCAAACGACTTTTTTCTTATTATACATAAACATACACAAAACATATCATCACGCCCATTTCCCCGAAGGGTTAGGATAGGGATAGGCACCCATATCTCTCCAGATATATAAAGTCCCCATAATTATTACAGGTGGCGAACCTATGCGCCATTTTATTTTAAGTACTGTATTTATTTTTAGCTTAGAATTAAGGTTTAATTACAGATTGGATAAGGATTCCTTATATTGGGTCCTTACCTATGAAATTGGTGTTTTTTTTCTCTCTTAGTATTTTGTCTGTAACTATTAGGATTCAGAGTATTTCTAAAAAATAATTACCACGTCTAAAAATAGACTATATTTTTGAGCTCTTTTGATTTGTTTTGATAATTTGTTGTAAGTTTAATTGTGTTAAAATTGGAATCGGAGACAACTCTTTTTAAGTGCCTTCCGAATACATCATTTTATTTGCATTCACTTAAAAACGATTAATAATTTTTATGAAGTGTGATATTACACATATTACTAAAGCTTGTCTAATGATAGATGCCAAATATTATCTTATTATTATCTTTGGATTTGTCGTTGTGAAGAAAACTGAAAAAAATTTAGTATGGAAAATGCAGAATTCCCCAAAATCTCCATACAAAACACCAATTTCATAGGTAAGGACCTAATATTTCCCAGTAACGGCAATAGCAAGTTTAATACGTTGGAGCAAAAAAATTACTGGCAAAAAATTATTGGCAAAGTAATGCACAGTGTCTACCGTGCAGGGTAGCATTTTCATGACAGCTATTTCAGAATAACCTCCAAAACAATTCACCGACATTTGCCGGGTTTCCTGTTGGTGACACGAGTCATGTCTCGACGGACAGTGACGGACGGATACCCATAAGGACGTTACACGACGTCATCGCTGAAATGCTTACTAAATAGGGATCTATGAAGCTAAGTGAGGATTTGATTAACATTAAAAAAATATATTTAAAAGATCTGAAACTTCAGACTATGGATTCTATTATTACTGTAAAGAACACAATGTGTAATTATAACACAAACATTTTCCGGAAAACGCAGACTAGAATTCAAGACATTTTAGTCTTTACATAACCTGCTTTAGTTTTATTTCTAACATGATATCAGCTTTTGAGATCGAAAATTTAAGTATGGGTGTAATCTGTGGATAAAATTGCCAGTATTATTTCTTAAAGATTTTTTTTTATTATTATGCTTTAATAAGATATTAAGGATGGTTTTCCCCGCATTTCATATGCTTGGAATTTAATATCATGTTATAATAAAATGAAGCCAATATTTTAAATTAGCAATAAATGTTACCACATATTACAAAATCCAGAGGCCACTCAACATTTTCAATCAAAACAAATATCTTTGCACATAAAATTCCAATAAAACTCGATTACGTACTGGATCAAACCGACGCACGCCGGTACACACTGGTTTAAACCGGTTTACGTCTACATTAAGCTTATTTCCCCCGTAAGTCTCTGCAGAGGGAATCCGCGAAATATATAAATGTTTAACTTCAATGGACGGTTTATTTTCACTTTGAAACGGGAATAAATTTGGGTTCCATGTCGCTTCTTCAATTCATTGGGATTTAAAGAAAGAAATATATGGATGGCTAATGGATTTGTGGAGAGAATGTTTAATGTCAAAAATTGGTAATGTTTTTTTATTACATTTATTTGTAGACTCAAAAATAGATAAGATAGCTACGTATGGTAAAAAGCATGCCAGGTTATATAAGAGTGTTAAAAACCTCAAATAGATTTTCTTAATGCATTAGACACCTTTTTCTTCAAACTAGCGTTTTCAGACCTTTTGCCAGGTACCAAAGACAAAAAGTGCAAAAATAATGACTACTTTTCAGACACTATTGAGTCCGGCGTACCACAGGGCACCGTTATAGGACCTAGGTTGTTTTTGATATTGTGTTAACTAGTTAACAAATCTTTAGTATAAAGTGGGACATATTGTTCTCATTGGCGTATGATACAGCCATTTTATTTAACTGTAAATAGGGAAGAAAACTTTTTAAGGTTTTGCCAGTTTGTCACAAAATAAGGCACCACAGTCACCCTTCGTTTGGCGTTCATAGTCATAAGATGTGTAAATATAAAAAAATATAAAGATAATTACAATGGCTCTTCGTAGAAATCTGTTTTGGAAAATATTAGCTGACTAAAAACCTTAGCTTAAATATTGCCAAGACTTTTATCAGATCTGCTTAGCAATAGTTGTACATTATTTCATCTATCTTTAGTAATAATAAAACAAACATTGTGTTTAAGTAATAAGATGAGTTTAAAACCAATTCCATCGAAATACAATTGAGGGAAATGAAAACCAGAGTGTCTACAGTCTATTTGCTAACTTTGCTCTACAAGCAAATACAATACCAACATCCGCAAATCCACATTAGATTACAATTCCCGATAAATTCGTAAACTTATTAATATGCGTATTCAAATCTATTGTTTACGAATCGAGTGAATAATTTCAATGGTTTACAGCATCGATTTAAATCGTGAACTGGAAAATGAAGATTATTAAATGTGTGCTAATGGTAGACGTTCATTTTAGGAATGTCTGAATTGGTTAGTGAATTAAATAAAGGACTTTTATATTTTATTTTATTGGCTGGTATTTTATTTTATCCCCCGTTAAGGTAAGCTTTTTTTAAATCTGAGAAAGCTGTTTCGTCCTATATATGTTCCACTTATGGGCACAGGCCTTCCTCATGGAGAAACACATGAGGAGTTTGGGCCGTAACACTACTACGGTACCCCAGTGCGGGTTGGTGGGTAGTATCGCAATCGCGACGGGGACCAACGACTTAAAGTGCCTCCTGAAACACGGAGGAGTTCGAGATCACAAAGTTTTGGTCACCCATCCAAGGCCTGAATATGGTGAAGGTAGCTTTGTTTTTAATCGAAAGCCAAAGCAGAACGCCATCTAGCTCCTCGAAGAGAATGCAGTTTTGTTAAAAATAAAAGCTAATTTAAATACTCCTCCAGAGCCCGTGTGTAGTATAATTTATATACAATGCAAAGATACACAGACATATATGATATACAATTACAAATGAGAGAAATAGTGGTCCAAGCCTGAAAGGGTCCTATTAAATACGATAGAGACAAATGAATATTTGAATATAGTATTGGTCATTGTTACAGGCAAAGCTTTTACTCGGTCAAAGTTAATTTTGACTAATAATTTCATTAAAATAATATTTCTACATTAAGTAATACAGAAACATGTCGTAGTCTGTCGTCTTCAGCCTATACACCTACATCTCATTGCTGGGTCTTCCTTATGAAGAAACACGGGAGTTATAGGCCGTAACACCACCACGCTGGCCCAACGCGGGTGGGGTAAAAACGGTTGTAATAGCGACCGGGATCAACGGCTTAACGTGCCTTCCGAAGCACGGAGGAGTTCGAGTTCACAAAGTTTTGGTCACCCATCCACAGCCTGACCATGGCGAAGGAAGCTTTGTATTTCATAACAAAAGCCAAAGCGTAACCATCTGACACCGAGCAAGCAGCAACATGTAGGTGCCAGTAAAACAGTAAGAAAACCAGTCTTCAATGCATGAACACGAATCACTATTGGATTTCGTTACGTAATTGATAATTCACAACGATAACTTACTGTGAAATCAAAAAATCGATTGAGAAGAGAAAAACGTAGATACATACTTTTTATCCTTGCTTTCACGTCAAAACTACTGAACCGATTCAATTGAAATTTAGTACACAGAAGGTCTGGAGCCTGAGACAAGACATAGGCTACTTTTGATCCCGATATTCCCATGGGAACGAGTACCGCGCGGGTGTAACCGTGGTTATCAATATCTGCTGGACCGAGTATTATGTCCCATATTCCGTCAAAATGTCATATATTAGGTCCTTACCTATGAAATTGGTGTTTTGTATGGAGATTTTGGGGCACTCTGCATTTTCCATACAAAAATTTTACAGTTTTCTTCACAACGACAAATCCAAAGATATTTGGCATGTATCATTAGACAAGCTTTAGCAATATGCTTCATAAAAATTATTTATAGTTTTTAAGTGAATGCAAATCAAATGATGTATTCGGGAGGCACTTAAAGAGAGTTGTCTCGGTGTCCAATTTTAACACAATTAAACTTACAACAAAACAGCTAAAAAATATGGTCTACTTTTAGAGGAGGTAATTATTTTATAATAATGTTCTGAAACTTAATACTTACGGACAAATTTCTAAGACAGAATAAAAACACCAATTTCATAGGTAAGGACCCAATATTTCGAATTTTAAAATTTCTCGACATTGTAAAATAATGACACGACATCAGAGATTTATCACCATGACAATCAATCAGATGGCACTGACAAGAAATATTATTTTTATTATTTTAATAATGAGAGGTTTTAGTTTTACTATTTCAACATTTTGCTAATAAGAGCTAGGAATATAACGTTGAGCACTTTGTGAAAAAATAATGCAGTATTAACAAACACACAAAAACTTTTTATAAACATTTATCGGCGTTAAATCAACGCCACGCGAACGACGTCGCGGGCACAGCTAGTAATAAAATAAATATCCAATATTGTAGGCAAAATGCTCTAAAGCACACATCCCTTTCTTGTAACCGACTAACACCGCGCCTAGAGCACTTCCGTCAATAACGATAATTGCTAAAACATTGTTCTGTTAATGGGAGCGCATGTTTTCGCATAACGTCGATTGTCATAACATCGTTTGCCATACATCGAATGGCATAATCATCAAATAGCATAACACTCATATCACATATTCCTTCTTTCTCATAACGTTTAAGTGGCATAACTCTCTAAAGGCATATTATTTTTAAACATAACTATAGAAATTCCTAATTTCATTTAGCACAACATTAGGTAGTCCTAAAATGAATCGAATAATCACCCAGATTCGAAAGAACCAATCCCAAGGAAATGTGTTCTGATACATATTAGGTTAAGGTTATTTTTTTTATGACCCCTAAAAACTATATTCGTGCAATCGAAATTTATTTAGTAAACAATTTGAGGCACAGAAAAATATTATGCGTTGTGATCATTATGCTTTTCATAAGTTGTGCGTTTCAAATTTATGACTTTTAATACTTATGACAAACAATTTTAGCCTATACAATATTAGAACTCTCAAAATTATGCGACGCAATTTTATGCGTTTTGATGATTATACCTTTCAAAATTATGGATTTTCATATTATGATAATAAACGTTATGCTTAAAATTACGGAGCCTCTGTTAATCAATTTTATACACTTATTGCATTGTCAGTATTATGAACCCATATCAGGCGAAATGTGGGTGTTTAACACCTGTGCCTGTACCCCTTCGAGGATGGCGTGGTTATATGATATGTTATGTTATGAACGCTTTTAGGTACTGCTAAAGTACATGAGAGGAGAGGATTAACAACTGTTTTTTTGAATTGCCCCGAACAAAAATGTTGCCATCTTCTATAATAAAAAGCGGAATAAATGCGGTAGAAATGAGAGTTTTGAGAATCATGGCTGGAGTAAAATTTAGTGTCAGGATATATAATGATGTGAAAGAGGATGTAGTGACAAGAATAGAGAAAGGTATGCTAAGATGGTTTGGACATGTGGAAAGGATGGATGAAAATAGATTGACTAAAGGGATATATGAATCAGGTTTGAGTGGAGACGAGGACGAGGCAGACCTAGGCGAACGTTTCTCGACCAAATTAAAGACGTTTTAGAGAAGGGCCAGGTCAAAAGTACCCGAAATCGCCGAGCATGAATGAGGACTGTAATGAGAGTTGATGAAGCGTAAGAAATATACGGGGATCATAGCAAGTGGAAGGATGTAATATCTGCCTACCCCTGTGGGAAAAAGGCGTGACTTATGTATGTGTATAATAAAAAGCACAGCAAATGTCTCAACAGCACCTAGTGGTAAGCATAAGAAGACTCCATTTAGGAAATAGCCAAAGATAAGAAAACAACAGGAGCCCATCGGTGGTTTCTTCTTACGCCTTTCTTAAAGAAGGAAGGTTGTGATACGGAGCCAATACGTTTTATTGTTGTGAATAGGACAAAAACAATTTACGCGTCTTCTAGGTTAGTGGTGCAAACACCAGGAGGCTCTACTCGTACTGCCTAAAGGTACATTACATACATTCATATCATCCCGTGTTGGTCCAGGACACAAAAAGAACGTACCAACTGCTTTTCTTGCCTAGCATGTCGTAAAAGGCGTCTGTGATCGTGTAGGCGATGAGCTAGCCAGTTGTTACTACTCTTCCACGATTTTCATCTGATCAAACCCAGTTTTTGTATGGCTAAATGTGGTCTTAAGGAACACAGTGCTGCTTGTACTCTGTCTACCCCTTCGGGGATTACAGGCGTGATTGTATGTATGTATATCATCACGCTACTTTCCCCAAAGAGAGAAAAGTGGAGATATTACCAGATATGTTGAGTCCACAGTAACTGGTGGCGAGCACCAGGCATGCTTTAGATTCCCACGTCCTCTCAACTCGGCTACCGCTGCCTACACTTCAGCTTTAGACAAAACAAATTCTGACCAAGTTCCCCGTCTAACTACAACTCCATAGCAAATTGAATTTATCACAAGCGGTACCGATTCAGTTTTGATCTGAATCTGCCATTGTTCTCGTCGTGTTTGCGAATACGTCACTCCATTGAATTAGATTTGTAGAGAAATCGATGATGGATGAAACAAAGAGTTATACCGTGTGGTAGACGAGGTTCACTCCTAGCTCAAAGGTAGACTTGAGTTTGGGATTTACAAATTACTTGTGGCAAGATTATTATTTATTTTTAATTTTGGCAAAGAGAAGAAGTTGTGAAGTAGGTGAAGAAGTGCAGAAATGCATCGCATTTATGATAATTACTTACCTAGTAAGGATTAATATTTAATTAAACATACGTCGAGTATATTTGAACACATCTAAAAATAATTTGTAATATAATTTTTCCTAAATACCTACTATTCTTCATAAAACCAGTGTTGTATTTGTATCCTTCCGATATTGTAGCCGATTCATTTGTAAGCGGCGCACAGCACTCAATTAGACCTCTTGTTCGAGCCTCAAGCCACTAAAGTACCTAATTGTGTGTATAAGGAACCCAACGCAATTAATGACGGAACAATAGGCGGCAAATACCGGCAAATTCAGTATCAAACGCAGACAGTTTTTAAAGTAAAATTTTCATATTGTTTTTTAATTAAAAATATTTTAAATTGAAATTTTATTGATATTTGAAATTCTGCAGGCATTTGACAAACATTAAGAAAGATAAACCATATTTTAACCTAATATAATTGTTATATTTTTTTATACTACCAGGGTGGCAAACAAGAATACGGCCCACACAGATGGGCAGTGGTCACCGTAGCCTATGGACGCCTGCAAAACCGAGGGCACCACCAGCACGTTGCCGACCCTTAAAAAACCTTTTCACGCCCTTCTTGAAGGATTCCATGCTGTAGTCTCTTGAGAAAGCCTCACCAGGGAGTTCATTCCACAGCCTAAGCGTACGAGGAAGGAAATTCCTCCTAAAACGCACGGTACGCGACCATTTTTTGTTATATATATTATATAGCCGCAAATCACATATTCTTCAGTTTATTTCAGAGTTATGGAGAAACATAACCAACATTAGTATAGGGTGTTATTTATACGGTAAGCAAAAAATTCGAATTTTGGTCAGCCAAAAAAATACAATTAGTCAGCTAAAATAACTAGGTAATTGGTCAGCAAAATAACTACAACAGCAGCATCTCAAATGTTTTCTCTGCTTCCAAATTGTATGATATATGTTTTGATGACACAAATATTGTTTTCAAGGGTCATACAAAAATTACCATAACCTAATCAGAATACATTTCCTAGGAATTGATCCTTGATCCTTCATTGATCATTTTCTTAGATTTTATACATTTCCGGTAACATATATATTGCTGCCCAGATAATTACTTTGCAACTCAACAAATTTTTTTGCTGCTTAAATAATTATATTGCTGACGAATATTGTTTGCTGCCCAAATGATTAAATGGCTGCCTAATTAATTACTACCCTTTTGTATATTATTCTATAAAACCAATTAAAAACTAGACTCACCTGAGTTATACTCCAGTATCGGTCGAGCGATATGAGGCACAGGTTCATGATCGACGCGGTACACAGGAGCACATCCATCGCGGAGTGGATCTCACACCACCAGAACCCGAAGATCCAGTACCCCATCAGCTCATTTGCTAACGAGAACGGCATTATCACTAACCCTAAGAAAAAGTCTGATACCGCTAAAGACGCTATGAACCAATTCTGTATATTCTTCAACGCTTTTTCTGTCACTATTGCTATGATAACCAACATATTACCCACTACTACCATTATCATCAACACAGTCACAACCACAGACGCAATAATTATATGAGCAGGCGAGTATCCGCTCGGATACCAAGTTTTTAATACCACCTGGTTGATCGTGGTATCGTTCGGTAACGCGGTCGTGTTCGCGTCGGAACCATTCGTCATTTGTAAAGCCAGAAACTCTTCCTGGCTTAAGTACGTCGGCACCAGAAATGTGGAGTTTAGGAGGGTGCTATTGAAGTGTGTGCTCATTGTCGTCTTCGCCAGCAACGTCATGTTTGGTACCATCTTGGTATCTATACCGGTACCGGTACCGGCGACAGACCGTTTCGACGCCAGATTTGTAAAATTAACTACCCCAGTTATAAAAAGTCGGCATTGAAATTCACTTGGCCCCGTATTGCAAGTACGAAATAGTATGCGATTGAAACAAACTGTATTGCCTATAGGAACGAATCATTATACTTTTGTATTGAAAATTTACACCATTATAATTTACAAGATTGTAACAAGTAGGTACCTATTTTAATACAATTATTTAATACCCGTTTTCCCGAACGATACGCGTAGAATATATCCAAGCATTATATTTCATGATTTTTACTCTTTTCTAATACGAATCTAACACTAATACAAGATGATTACTAAATGTTATTTACAAGATACTAATACTTAAATCATGAATGCATTAATTAAAACGCGTGCAAAAGGCCTCTTATCTAATATTGCTTCCGAATAGCGCGAAATGATACCGAAACCACGAAAACGATACCAAAACCGAATGGACTTGCAAAATAAATATACCGTTACCCACCGGACCTATGCGACACACAAAAAAGCAACCTTAACTTTACAAGTGAAGCGAACACTAAGTTTAACCGGTAATACCGATTACTTGATGCAGTCGCTGAACCGGTATCGTGACGTCATCGTGTCGGTTTCCCCTTTCTCCGGTCCCAGTAGCGGTCTGTCTTAGCGAACATTTTTGTTCAGATGTTTGTTTTACATGGTTTTCTGTCACATTTTGTCAAGGTGCCATGGCCGCTGCGTGTCTGGCTTCTTAATGGCACCCCATTAGGTCTTGTGTTGTGTAATCAGGCGTTGCGTGCGACGTGGTGTTTTGTTTTTCTCTGTCGTGTGACGTCACTACCTGCAACAAGATAATGTATACGTTATTAGAAGAAAAGCAGTAATTATTGTGACTGTCAATCCGAGCGAGAAGAGTAGTAAAACTAGTAATATTGGGTCCTTACCTATGAAATTGGTGTTTTTATTCTGTCTTAGCAATTTGTCCGTAACTATTGAGTTTCAGAACATTCTTATAAATAATTGCCTATTCTAAAAATAGACCATATATTTGAGCTCGTATTATTTAATTTGATAAGTTTTTGTAAGTTTAATTGTGTTAAAATTAGACACAAAGACAATTATTTTTAACTGCCTCCCGAATACATCATTTGATTTGCATTAACATAAAAACGATGAATAATTTTTATCGAACGTGTTCACACACATTTTGCTAAAGCTTGTCTAATGATACATGCCAAATATTATTATCTCTGGATTTGTCGTTGTGAAGAAAACTGATAAAATGTTAGTATGTGAAATGCAGACATCCCTAAAATCTCCATACAAAACACCAATTTCATAGGTAAGGACCTAATATTTGAGCGAAAATTAACCTGTAATAAGAATCCGACAGATCTGCCGCACACAATGAACCCTTCAAGAATATTAAACTTATTCCTTAAACATCAAAAACTGGGGAACAAATGCCCTGTTTTCGTACAAACATTTGCCCCCCTGGGAATCAAACTCATAACCTCTCGACATACGTACAAGCCACTCGACCACTTTCGTCAACTTACGTCCATAGATTAGAAATGTCCATAGGCTATCATGGATTTTCGCCTTAACGCCTTACTACAAGCGTTAAGGCGAAAATCCATGGTAGCAAACTTCAATACATTACACATTGAATACCACACGTATTGAATTGAAAAGTGTTCAAAAGTCCTCGGTGAATCTCGGTGATATCGGACCGTCATCAGACAGCGAAACCATTTTAAAATTCATAATGCGACGACTGGGAAACGGGACGGGAGCGTAAATCGTTTATTAAATGCCAATTTTCTATCGATTTCGAAAAATTTATTTGAAATTTTATATGCGGACGGTGCCATCGCGGTATTTTGTGGGAGCCATTATTTTTTACATACTACTTAGCTATTTTGGGGACATCATTTTAGAAAAGTATTGACACAAAACTAGACGCTTTTGAATATATTGGGTCCTTACCTGTGAAATTGGTTTTTTTTTACTCTCGTAGTATTTTGTCTGTAACTATTAAGATTCAGAGTATTCCTAAAAAATAATAACCTCGTCTAAAAATAGACTATATTTTTGAGCTCATTTGATTTGTTTTGATAATTTGTTGTAAGTTTAATTATGTTTAAATTGGACACGGAGACAACTCTTTTTAAGTGCCTTCCGAATACATCATTTTATTTGCATTCACTTAAAAACGATAAATAATTTTTATAAAGTGTGATATTACACATATTACTAAAGCTTGTCTAATGATAGATGCCAAATATTATTATCTTTGGATTTGTCGTTATGAAGAAAACTGAAAAAAATTTTGTATGGAAAATGCAGAATTCCCCAAAATCTCCATACAAAACAACAATTTCATACGTAGGATCTAATAGCTCTATAGCGGGGTGGTTCTTACGCTTTCGATATTAAAAAAAATTACTCTCACCTTGGTCAGTCTTTGGATGGGTGAAAACATTGTGATCTCGAGCTCCTCAATGCGGGTTGGTGGGTATAAACGGTCGCAATAGCGACCGGGACCAACCGGGACCAGGGCTTAACGTGCTTTCCGAAGCACGGAGGAGCTCGAGATCACAAAGTTTTAGTCACCCATCCACGGCCTGACCATGGCGAAGGTAGCTTTGTTTTGATCGAAAGCCAAAGCGTGCTAACCACTACGCCACCGGGCTCCTCTTCATCTATGTCTTAAGTGCCTATGAACTAAATGTAGATAGTGGTAAATTAATAAGTACTTCTTCCGTTGACACCAGCTGACCCAATTATCCTGGATCAAAGTACTTAATCTCTGTACTATAAGCTTGTGTTGTAGTTGGACCGAGGATAATGGGTACACATAAATATTGTGATACGCTAGTAATTACATACAATATAGTCTTGTGTAGTATTATTTAGTTTAAGCGTCCTGGACAGCCAAAGAAAAAGGCGAATTTGGGAGTGAAACGTGTATTCAAAATCGAAATCAAAAGCATTTAAGTATTCAGTTTAGATGCGTCTTAGCGCATGCTTATGAATTTCATAATAATAATCATTTATGTCGGACTATAATTAATCCATATATATGTTAGTAAGAATGTACTTAAGAATATGTTAGTAAAAATTACAATTTTCTATTTTCTATATGTTAGTAACAAAGTACTTAAAAATATGTTAGTTAAATGGGTTTAACAATTTTATTTAGCAGCATGGTTCGACTCCACGACGTGACTAAAAACCCAGTGCTTAAGGATGGGACCGTCTACCCTGCCTGCTATGCCCACTAGGATGCCGTTCGCGCTGCCACGAACCCGACGCATAATAGACACTATTCGTTTGCGAACAATAGAACATTTTACAATATTTCGTGAAAAAGAAAAACTACGCCATCCGTTCACAAAACTACCAAGAGGCCTTGTTCTGAGAAGAACGGGCAAGAAACTAATTACCCTCCCTTTACATAGCAACATTTGAAAAATGTCATAACATCATCAATACATATAACAAAACTGTAGAGGTCGAATATCCGTACATAGAAAAAAAATGCTTAAAAACCAAGTCAGGGGGATGTATAAAGAGGGCAAATAGCAAAAGAGATTTTTAAAATTTTTTTGTTTATCTTTTTGTACGGGCTAAAGGAAATGGATGGACCGATTTCAATAAAAATTTTCATGGTGATTCGTTATATCCCTGGTCAACATCTAAGATACTTTTTATTCCGGAAAATGAAAGGGTTCCCGCGGGATAGTTAATAAACTATAGTAACCGCGAACGAAGTCGTGGGCAACAGATAGTTATTAAATAAAACTGAAGGAACTAAATAGAAAGAAGAAGAATGACAGACGTAAAGAGACAGGTAAAAAGATACATAGACAAATAGTAGAGTAATATAATGTCTGTCTATGACATTTAAGAAAAAATGTATGTTAATTAAGTATTTTATTTTGAACGTTAGTTTTGTACACCTCTGAAGCCAACTCGCCATAGTCAGGTTGTGTGGAAGAGATCGCTGCTTAGCGGTAAGACCGCTGATTATAACATCAGGCCTTTAATATGGCTTTAGAGCCACGTGTAAGCATGTGGTGTGAAACGCTACGACTATCTCGTGTAATTGTAAGCGCGCGAATTCATTACATTAGTATCTTCCGTAATTACGACTCAAACAAAATAAAGAGGAAGGAAAAAGAAAGTAGAACTTTATACATATCCTCACGCCTCTATTGAATACCCATATTACCCAGGTATGTTTAAGTAACAGGTGGTGAGCCTGTTGCTATGCGCTGAGCAAAACGTGAGGCAAGCGATTTTCACAAGCAACTCTGCTTAAGTTTTCTCACTCAGTGGTACAGTCACATTTTTGAATCATTCGAAGTGAACCTTAAATTCATGCACGAAAACAAAACGTATACGAAATTGGTTTCGATTTCTCCCAATTTCACGTATTTTAGAAACATTATAAATGAGTGTTGGCCCAAAAGTAAGATCTTATAACAGATTTCATGTCATGCAGAAAAAATAAAAACCGGAAAGCCCGAACTCGTGTTGATTAAAACCGGTAATTAGTTACGGAGGAACAAAACTTAAAAAAAATATAATGCAAGTGTATGATATGTCATTTCTCCACTTGTCAGTGTCATTCTCACGTCTACTAGTACTCTGTGGCTGTTTAAAAAAGGCTAACTGTTGAGTTTCTTGCGGCACTTCTTCTCAACAGGCCATTCACGTCGAAGTGCTAGTAGGACAAAAAAAATATTGACGTGCAAAAGTATTTCATGTAAATCTAATTGCAGAATAAATGATTTCATTTAATTTCAGTAGAATATCGAAAACAAGTGTGTCGGACCACTCGATGCAAAATTCACGAGTATGAATATTCAAAAATAGTGACTTTAGGGATTCGCATACGAATCTTGCGATTCAGAATTCTATTGATACAAAAATGCGTCTCCGGGTCCAGAGCATCGATCAAGGGACCTTAAACGTAGGCAAAGACTAGAATTCAAGAACAATGGGATTGATCGAAAAAATCGTTCGTATTCCCGACACGAAAAAATTCCGGTAGCTCTTAATGATTCGTACAGAGGTCCGCCAACTTTTGTAATTAAATATTCGAATTGAGATCAAGTAATCCTGACTAATGAGCACAACTTCGACTTGAAGGACGGACTTTGGGCCAGTTTTTTTATCTGTAGTTAAGTTAATGAAACATTAACATGCTCCAAGCCACCATCATTATGTTCAAAGAACATCTTCGGTGATGGCAGGGAGGGGTGATTAGGGTAGGGGAATCAAGAAAGACCCCAATGATCCTTAGTAAGTGAACAAGAAATAGGATATTAAAGGTCCCAAACTACGTCACATTAACATCGTGCCCATTGCTGCCCTCCAATACTATGAAGGAGATAAATGCGGCAACATCGATAACTGTAGCCGTGGTCGTATTGGCGTCATGAAATTTTAGTTATTGACACAAAGAAGAAGAACGGACATGCCCCCATCAACCATTATTATTGGGCCCTTAGCTATGAAATGGGTGTTTTTTTTCTCTCTTAGTATTTTGTCTGTAACTATTAAGATTCAGAGTATTCCTAAAAATTAATTACCTCGTCTAAAAATACACTATATTTTTGAGCTCTTTTGATTTGTTTTGATAATTTGTTGTAAGTTTAATTGTGTTAAAATTGGACACGGAGACAACTCTTTTTAAGTGCCTCCCGGATACATCATTTTATTTGCATTCACTTAAAAGCGATAAATAATTTTTATGAAGTGTGATATGAACGATGCCAAATATTATCTTTGGATTTGTTGTTGTGAAGAAAACTGAAAAAAACTTTGTATGGAAAATGAAGAATTCCCCAAAATCTCCAATCACCAATTTCATAGTTAAGGACCTATCGGACCAATCTCCAAAATCACCAATTTCATAGTTAAGGACCTAATATATTCATCCAGGACATCTTTGATAGCAGAGTGGGGTGATTGGGGAGGGAAAGCAGAATAGATCCCACTTTGGATGCACTGTGCTTTAAATGGTTAAAATCTTGGCTAACTTATAGCGAAAATTTTACTATTTGTCAAGCTAACGTAACACATTTACGTATCATACGTTTACTCATCATTATTATCAACAACCTTGTCCACTGCTTGATATAGGTCTCCCCGAATGCACACCACCGCTCTCGACTCTTTTAACTATCGGCTTACTATTACTATGGATCAAAAAGCTGGCCCTTAATGGAGCTGGCTTGATAGCTCTTGAAACAAAGAGTAAGAAGAATACAGAAGTTTAAGGAAGCTTTTTAGATTGCTTTAATTGGGATACTAGTTTTAGCTTTATATTGGAATGTTAATCTGCTCTGTGACAAAAAGGATGGGGATTCTGATTAATCTTTAGACATTCAGAAGGTTAAAACAAAAGAAGGTAAATTAATTCTTTAAAATTATATTTTTATACAAACTTATATAATTTGAGGAATTTCCTATATTATTATACAGTTTACCAAAGTTTTTGACGTTATCTTCTCAGGTGGTTTCATAGCCACGCCGGCCGCCAGCGTTGGCCACGCGCACGCGTAGCTTTGAAATGTCCCTTAATTTTTGACCACACCTAGTAAAAGTCAAAAACTATGACACCAATCAGTCGGGCCTAGCTCTGAGAAAAACGGGCGAGTTTAACCATTCAAATCCCAGAAGTGGGAGACAACGGAAAAAGCTATCGTGTTGGCATGCCGGACTGCTATCCGGGACACGATGAAGGGACATTACATTACGACAATCCATCCGTCAGCCTACAGACGTCCACTGCTGGACATTGTCATACATTATATATTTGTGGTAGTCGGGGCTGTTTCGCATCACTGCGACCTAATAAGAACTATTGTGACCAGCCTCCTATGTAAGTTCTATTTAGGCTCTACAGTAGCTCCATCAACTATGCACTGTCTAAGAAGGATAAGATGTTCCCAGTTTGGATTGTTTTTATTTCATCTGGGTCAAGGGTGTGTTTCCCCAGGTGTCTGCTTCTTTGGTGAATAAGAGGTTCATTGGTGTTTCACGCTCTTGTTCGCAGAATCTGCAAGTGTCAGTGTCCTTTAAACATTGTCATAGGCATCTCTCTCTGATCTCCACAACGACCGGTCCTGCGCATCCTTACAATATTGTTTATAAGGGTGGTTTCAAATCTATGCTGGCGAAGCCACGCTCGGGTCTCAATTACACGAGATAGTAAAGCCGGGTCCAGACGTGTGTAACGCGTAATGTAAGATTACGTGTCAACAGTGTGAACGGCACACGAACTCAAAGAGACTGGTGTACGCGAATCTATTTCAAGAGCGGTTTCCACTAGTTGCTACGAACATGCCGAATAGGAAGGTTGTGATAGCTGGTGCTGCTTTTAATTACAAACGACACAATCGTCACGAACGCCGTCCAAACGAGCACTGCGAGCGCCTTTGTGTGATCAACCCGAACGCCGGCGCGAGCGTTACATGTAATGCTCGTAGTGCCGTCCACACGTGGAATTCACATTACATTACACGGCGGATTATGTTACGCGTTACACACGTCTGGACCCGGCTTAACATCGTTTCGCAGCCACACGCGCGCGGTTATTGGTCAAAATGTATGGAAATCTCGTTGGCGCTGTTGGTTAGCGCTGGCGGCATGTATAGTTATGAAGCGTACATACAAACATACATACATATAATGACGACTATTTTCCCCTAAGGGTTAGTAAGACTAGGCAAAAGTACCGCAAAAGCAGTCCACTGCCATAGTCCGCGTAACCAAGCAGTGACTGCACATGTGACAGGCGGTGAGCCCGTCCCGTCGCTTCTAATAAATATTAAAAGCTAAAGATCGAAGGCTTTTTCTTAATAGCTTCAAATCTTACGACTGCCACCGAACCAAATTCATTAAGAACTTTAATTTAAAAACTCCATATCTGCTCCTATAATTCATCAGCTCATATCAAAGTCTTACAATCAGTTTCACGTTTCCCGAGCATTTTCCTCCGAGGAATATTCAGTTTTCCAACAGAAATATCAATGAACGGTTGAATTTGCGAATTCAAATAACGTACTGGGTTTTGAAGCAATTCGTGAGAAGTGCCAAACTGGAAGACACTAAAATTGGCTTTTGCATTTATTGTATTTCCATATGTATAGTATATTTCAATCAAAGTTGTCCGAAAGGTAAACAAAAAAGCCGACTCATCGAATTCGTTATTCAATAATCACACTTTTTACATGGACATCGGCACATAAATATAATTAACTGTAACAATTGCTGTCTGTTTCAGTACTGTCATCGCAGAACATATAACAGATTAAACACTACCTTCGTTTTGTTTACCCTAAGGAGTGAAAAGGACGGATGCTTTTGTCGATCAAATATGGTGACTGTCGAAGCTCGCACTGCTGGCTGGTTCGTTTCTGGTTAGGCAACGCGATTTGCGAGTGCATTACGTGCTACGAGCTACACGCTACAGGTTACCGTAGCTATCAATACAGGCTACGGGTTACCGTAGCTTACCATCATGCCGTGTTTTTTTGCCACCCTTATAGACCTAATAGAGACAGACAAAGTCACTCGATCTAAATTAAACGAAAATAGTTACAAATTTAATGAATAAAATTAGACTCACGAGGCAGTTACAAAATGCTCCTTTATCCCTCGTGCCTCCAACGTTTGAAACTCAATCCCAGCACACGTGTTTCCTCCTTCCTATAACATAGGTTCCTTCAAGCGAGGCGTGAAGAAGCATCTTTTGGACCAGCTATGGGCGAAAGTGGCTAAGTCTGTGCTTTTAATGCAGTATTAGCTACTTTCGTGTTTGGACTCCACGTGCTGCTTTAGATCAGGCAGAGTGTAGTCATCAGCTGAGTCACTCAATAAAAAAAATGCAGATGTGTCAAGTCTCTTGACCGAATCAACGACGTTCCGAAAAGGACCAGGTCAAATCCACCGCAAGCCGAAGGGCATGATGAACCTAGTAACGAGAGTAGAGAAAGCAAAAAGATCGTCATCTTTTTGCCTCCGTGGTCGAGTGGTCTGTACGCCGGTCTCAAGACGTCGCCATCTCGAGAGGTTCTGGGTTCGATCCTCGGTGGGGACAAATGTTTGGGTGATGAATTCAGGATTCTCCAGTCTTGTATGTTTATATATATTCAGGATATTTTTATGTATTAATAATCTATTAAATATTGGGTCCTTACCTATGAAATTGGTGTTTTTATTCTGTCTTAGCAATTTGTCCGTAACTATTATGTTTCAGAACATTCTTATAAAATAATTGCCTCTTCTAAAAATAGACCATATATTTGAGCTCGTATTATTTAATTTCATAATTTTTTGTAAGTTTAATTGTGTTAAAATTAGACCCAAAGACAATTATTTTTAACTGCCTCCCGAATACGTCATTTGATTTGCATTAACATAAAAACGATGAATAATTTTTATCAAGCGTGTTCACACACATATTGCTAAAGCTTGTCTAATTATCTCTGGATTTGTCGTTGTGAAGAAAACTGATAAAATGTTAGTATGTAAAATGCAGACATCCCCAAATTCTCCATACAAAACACCAATTTCATAGGTAAGGACCTAATATATTTATCCGTCATCCAGTGTCCGCAACACAAGCAGCATTAGATGCTTAAAATAGGGCTAGTTGATAGGTATTTGAAGATATTTATTATTATTGTCATATAGTTATTTGTGGAGAAATTACTGAGCACTGTGAATTCAGGATTGCAACTGTTTGACAAAAAAGTTTGGTTTTTAGCCGATAAAAATCAAAGTACCTCTTTTGTGTTTTATAAATAAAACATTTGTATTCCAATTTTATAACAAATCCTCTTTGGAGTAAAAAAATACTTTTCCAAAAAGATTTTAGTTTCAAATAAAACACGGGCGGTATGTTACTAATATTACTTTTAGTACGGTGTCCATGCGTTATTGAAGGGGTATAGTCAGATTCAGATACGAGTGTAGTAAAAGCACACGCGAGCTATTCAATAGACCTACACATTAATACGTCGCTGACTGTCTAACGAACGATCCCTCCAGTAAAAATTAAAAATAAGCGTTATAAAAATGTCTGATATTAAATCTCGCAAAACACTTTTTTATATTTAAATACGACACGTCGTCAAATATGAAAAGTAGAATTATAATCAGTTTATCTACGAGTACTTAAACAAGGCTTTAAATAGAAATGAAAAACATTTTTATGACGGTTAAGCAACATTTTTATGATTAAAAAAAGTCTACCTCTTTTTCAACGACTTTATAATTTTTATACATCGTTTTTGCTCGCATCCATACTAATATTATAAATGCGAAAGTAACTCTGTCTGTCTCTCTCGCTTTCACGCCAAAACTACTGAACCAATTTAACCGAAACACAGATAGTGTAGAGCCTGAGAAAGGACATAGGCTACCTTTTATCCCGATATTCCCATTGGAACAGGTGCCATGCGGGTGAATGTTAAAACAATTAACGCTTCCCAGATCAATGAAGGACATATTTACGCCACAATGAACTTTGCTTTTAATAATAGAGTAGGAGTAAATTTTCAATTTCCCAAATTGAGGCTACTGCTCGAATTTTAAAAAATCTTGTAGTGTTGATTAGTCTATTTATTGAGGAAGGCTAAAGGCTACATACCATCACAGTATCTCAAAGTAACTATTCTACGCGGACGAATTCGCGGGCAATATCTAGTATTAAGAACTCCTTTTAGGTTTATTATATTTTATTATATTTTTTGATGTCTATGCTTTGACGTGTACATTGGAAGTTTAAATAAACAATGGGTTTGTGGTTAAACGTTTTACCATCTACAACCATAGGCACACTTTTAGATAGCAATAGTTTTCGAATGGCTTCATGTTTGCGTATTGGCGCCGTCTGCAATGTACCTCATCGCTGTCATTGTGGCATTGTCGTTGATGCACTTGGTCACCATGGTCTATCGTGTCCAAGAAGTGCGGGCAGGATTTCAAGACACTCCCAAATTAACAGTGTCATTCGTCGGGCTATTGCATCAGCTGGTGCTCCATCTGTTCTTGAACCGAATGGTTTGGCTCGTGATGATGGCAAGAGACCCGATGGAATGACTCTGGTTCCCTGGAAGATGGGTCGTGCTTTGGTGTGGGATGCAACTTGTGTCGACACCTTAGCAGCCTCCCATGTTCCTGTAACTTCGGTGAGGTCTGGCTCGGCTGCCACTTCTGCGGAATCCCTCAAACGGCGCAAAAATAGTAGCCTCTGTGAAGACTACATATTTGAGCCTTTTGGGGTAGAAACGCTGGGACCCTGGGGACCATCTGCCCATAAGCTCTACAAAGAGATTTCGAAGCGGCTCTGCGATAAATCTGGTGACAAGAAGGCTGGTCTGTATTTTGCTCAAAGAATAAGCGTTGCTATTCAGAGAGGTAATTCAGCCAGCCTTTTTGGTACATTTCCAGCGTCGGATATACGTGCAGACGATTTTTTCTTATAATATCTTTTTTTTTTGCTATATTTAAATTTACTGTTAGATTTAGGTTTTTTTTTGGTTTTCGCGAGGAGATAAGCTGTTTTTGTTGTTTAGTTTAATAAAAAATTGAAAAAGAGTGACTGAAAAATTATTTTATTAAGTAATTTACATCTAGTTATATATAAATGTTTAATGTAGACAAATTACAATCCATAGGTGTAAGTAATATTAGTAACTATTTCCCGTATAGCTACTAGTGCTTACAGTAGAACAATTATCAAGTTATGATATACATTCACACGTGTCTTATTATAACACAACCATTTATTCAATTTATGTAATTTTTTCGATTAGGTACATTATTACATCCAGATATACCTAATTTATTCTTTTAACTTCAAAGGAAGGCTACTAACATCAACTTATTTTATTAAATTATCTTGTAGAGACCTTTTTGTATCAAGTTGCTTGTTATTTTAAGGATAAGCATTGATTTTCAAATAAAGAAAGGATGTATGAATAAGCATTAAAAAATAGTTTTAGCAATTACTATATAAAGTTACCTATTATTTGTACCCTCAAAAATGTATAACAAATACAGTCCAAGTACAGTCAGTCAGTAACAAGTACAGTCAACCCCAAAAATGTATTGGGTCCTTACCTATGAAATTGGTGTTTTTTTTCTCTCTTAAATACATCATTTTATTTGCATTCACTTATAAACGATAAATAATTTTATTAAGTGTGATGTTACACATATTACTAAAGCTTGTCTAATGATAGATGCCATATGATCTTTGGATGTGTCGTTGTGAAGAAAACCGAAAAAATTTTAGTATGGATAATGCAGAATTCCCCAAAATCTCCATACAAAACACCAATTTCATAGGTAAGGACCTAATATAACAAATTTTGACAGTAAAAAGTAAATGACTCGTATTAGAAGGACATAAAAATTGTCACCCATGAAATGTGTAACATATCTATGCAGTCGACTGTACCTACTGTATAAAATACACATTTTTTCGACTCAATCCCAGCGATGCAAGCATAAATCAATTTTGACACACATTTCCATGCAATCCACATATACACGCATGCATGTTATCTGCTTTAATTTGCAACCATTGAAAAATGTACTTAATTCTTGGCATATAAGTCACACAATCCCGGGATCACTTAAAACTGTATTCTTGAATCTTAACAATAGAGACCAATTAAGCTTGCACTGCATTTTAGTAGGAGCACGCACGGACAAATTGACTAACACATTGTTAGCGACACAGAACACTGTGTTTCGGAGTCAGCACGGGTTGTAGTTGGAAAACAGTTGTAACTACTTGTGATTTTAGCAATACGGTATTATTGGAATTTCAAGCCCTTCATTACAAACTTAACCCTTAAGTACCAGGCGTAGGTCTGGCAGACCCCGAAGATATTGCAATCGTGAATATTTCTGCGCCAGAATTTCCAATTGATTTGTTCTTTCTTGTACAATTTCCCCTCACTCTACAGTATTGTGCAACATTACCAACCTCATTTTCCGAAGACGTCTTTTATTGAGGTTAAAAATGAATATTAAAAAATGAAATTTATTTTTGGTTGTCATATTCCTTTAATTTTTATAAATAGTAATTTTTTATATAAAAAGATCAGCAAATGACTCTTCACTACCTGATGATAAGCAGTAGGGGGAGTCCAAAGATAGCTAGTGCAGCATACTGACATAATGCCCTAGCCTCCCTCACCTTGCCGGCCCAAAAAATGCTTTTTCGAGCCTCTTTTGAAGGAACCGATATTGTAAGGAGGTAAGGAATTCCACGCTCTAGCTGCGCGACAGAAAAAGGAGTCACGAAATCTCTTAGTGCGCAAAGTAGACGTAGCGACTATGAAAGAGTAACTCCGTAGATTAGCACGCGTTCTCTTGTGTAGGAAAGGAGAGGGAGGGATATTTATTTATAATTTCTTTGCTTTTATTAAAAATCAAATCTTTCTGTGTAATTTTTTGTGTATTATTTTTCTGTGGAGTCTCATAGACCTCTGCCAGGAACACGTGAGGCCAAAACATGTCCCGTATAGCTAAGGGTTAATATAATTTTAAGGCTTTTATTGGCTGAGTAATAAAACTCAAATTCTCGCTGAAATATCCAATAACTTCACGAAAGAATCATTTAAAATTTAATTCATCCACTATTTAATCATTTCATCACATTCCATTCAACCCCCCATAATTATAAAGCAGAAGCTTAAAAACTACCTTAATCCGCAATTTACCGGTTTCCCCTCACTAATATGAAAACTTTCCGGTTTCCGCTTAAAACTAGAGGTAAATCACCGGCTCGCCACGATAAATAAGAGGATGCGGTTGGCTGTTGACTAATTAATTAGTCGACTACCGCAAACGAGTCGATACATCGCTCGGAGCGATTTTTACCGGTACTACCGGTAGCGGTTTCCCTATCGCAAACATAAAAGAACTTTCTTGATTTGATTCCAACGTTTGTTTGCGTTTTTAATTTAGGCTTGTTTTGTAAAATGTAAGTATATTTGCAAGTGAGTTCGTATTTGAGCTGTTTATTTTATGAAAACGATGCAATTTTTCATTTAAAAATGGATACATTGGATGGGGTAGGTACATACCGTTTAACCGAGTTAATTCGGTAAAATAAACGCTTAAATTATTGAATCTCTAATATTGCTGCCAAATACAATATATACATTTTACCTAATAAGTACATTATACCAGATATTTATATGTAGGGTCTACTTGCAGAATATTTTTATGAACTCACTTTTTTGTTTTTCTTTTTGTCTCTATGTTTGTCCGGTTGGATTTTTGTAACTCAATTTTGAGGCAATTTCGGACTTTCTATCGGACTGAAACTTTGGGAATATTTCCGAACCCAGTGACAGTGCGACTTGCAACTACTTTCAACTTTCTTCGAGCACTTTCAGGTCGAAATTTCAACAACTTTCAGGTTTTATATCGAGACTACGAACAGCGCCATCTATTGATTGGTCCTAAATCACTAATTAATCAATGGCGCTGCGATAGATCGCCATAACCAATCAAAAGTTGTATGTATTCTCACAGGGCGACAACAAATTTTTGGAGATGCGGTCTCCACTCAACAGCTTTTTTATTATGACCAATAAAATAAAATCATAATGAATATTGAGTGACGGCCTTACAAATCTGTGTGTGTGTGACGCACAAGTTTTTGTAATGATAAGTCCACTCAATGTCGACTAAGCGCCACTGAAGTTTTACAGCACAAGCCCATTAAAACGTACACTAAATCTTTCCCTGAAGACTCAAATCCTTAAACTTTCGAAGATAATCAAGTAACAATTTAGAAAAAGCATTTTTGGGTAAACTTTCTAACCTATAGGATTAATTGCTCGCTAAATCCCCTGCGGCTCAAAAACAAATTAAAGTGCCTAAATCAGCATAAAAGTAGATACCTATACTTTAGAAGTTATTGCATTGATTAATTCCCTCTAAAGGGGCGGTGAGTTTGACTGATTGACCGAGTTGACTAACCGCTGTTCAGAGCAATGGTGGCACAACGCAGCTAATTTGCCGGTAGTTTACCGGTATTTACAGTTTACCGCTATTCTGTAAATACTGCAAATAGTACGAGTAACCTAATATTGAAAATGCAATCACTTGTTTTATTTTTAAAAGGCAGTGGTCTAACTGGAAATTGAGGTTCAATCCGATCCTGTTGTGTTTAAATAAAACATTACCAACCCGCATTGGGCCAGCGTGGTGTAGCTACGGCTCATGCTGCTTATATGTTTCTTCATAAGGAAGGTCTGTGCCCAGCAGTGGGACGTATATAGCCTGAGGACGAAGTATTCTTTATAAAGAATATCGCTTTCCTTACACTCTGCCCGATGCATAGCAACAGGCTCGCCCCATTTTACTAACCCGAAGATCTTTTATTTTGTGATTGTAATAAATATGTGAAAATACAACTATTCAGCAATATCAAACAATAACATTCTGCTTTTCATATATATTTGCTCTTTCAAAAATAGAGGAACATACGGTACTGAAATAAACTAGGAACACAAAAATGCCTGCATTCTCACGTTCAGTTCGGTAAAACAAGTACTGTAACACGGTGGTTTGGCTCTATACTCGTATATAGTGTTTTGATAGATACAAATAACAATAGCCGAGTGGTAGCAGCTCATTAAATAAAAAAGGGTTACTATACAGTTCAGGAATATTTGGACGATAAAAATGCGTGGACAGATTGACACGTCTTTATGTTACATATTGTGCTGACTCGTAATGTGGGATGTTGCCAGTCGCTTTTTAATTAATTAGTTTTTATCTTAATTGCATAGCGAATTTCAACATCGTTCATTGTTTCAAGTGCTCATATAATGATTATAATGCTAAAAATCTATGTTCATAATATCTATGTTCACCCACTTGATTGTACTAGCCTAACATTAAAAAAAACAAGAATTGTAAAAAATGTGAAAAAAAGAGCAAACCTCGAGTTTCTGGCTCGCTCTTCTCGGGGATGTCTGCGTTCCGAGCGAGTGGTAGATTCACTTATTTATAAATTGACGTTTTTAAGTGTTTGTATATCAAGCCTATAAAATAAAAATATTTTGGATTTTGATTTGATTCATTAAAAGAATACTACCAACCCATCTCTTCCCTTGGGTGTCGTAAAAGGCGACTAATGGATTTAGGACTGCACAACATCCAATAGCTTATAGCGGCGACGAGCTCACCACCTGTCACGCTGAGTGCAAACACTGCTTGGTGAAACGCGGACTATGGGAATGGACTGGTTTGCGGTGCTTTTGCCAGTCTCTGACTAACCCTTAGGGGATACTAGTCGTGGTTATATGTATGTACTTACGTATATAATTACAATTTTGTGGTGGAAGATTCAGGACAATCAATAAGTGTAAAACAACGTTCATTATAATATTCACTTTATATTCCTATCATAATTGTAGCATACAAAGCAACAAATATAGCATTCTCAAATGCAAGCAGACATCTCAAGTTGAAACTAGTTACATAACTAGAATTGGGACGGCAGAGCACTTCGTAACTCACTTAAACAATAGGGTGTAACCGCTAACTCTTTAATAAACTCTAATTCGTTTAAATTAAATTCAAATTCCAAACATATTCGCATAGAGGAATCCAACTTGACTTGATACAGAAATGTACCATTTTTGTTGTAGTGTTGCTAAAAGCTCACCAACACACGATCAAATGGAAGTTCAGTGAACTACTGACTAATTAATCGATTTGAATCGTCCGAGTGACTCGGTCCGCGCGACGCGCGTTAACGTTGATTGAATAGTGACGGGACTACCGGTATTACAGATACCGATAAAAGTTACATAATAACTTATACAACTACAATATCAATGATAATAGTCCATTTTATTGTTTATTAAAATTACAATATATTATTACGGAGCTCTAACTGAAAATTTCTTCGCGTGATTGTATGAGGGTTCAGGTCATCGATATATCTAAAAGAATTACGAGTCTTAAGGGGCAGTGGGAAAGGCATATTGCACATAGAACTGACAACCATTAGGGCGGAAAGGTGCTCAAGTTGCAGTCACATACTAGAAGATGGACCAACAATGTGGTCAAGGTTGCATGAGCTCCTGGACAAATGTAACGCAAGACCGACCGAGAATTAGCTTCTGCAGTCTCCGTGAAGCTTCCGCTTAAGGACAGGAATGGGATTACCGAGTAGCATTAGTAGTACTCTCAGCGAGTATGAGAGCGAGTAACATAGACGCCTACTAGCGGTAAGTAGCAGTAAGAATCAAAAGGATTCTTTTTCTAAAATCTATATTCAACAGTTTCCCGGCCGAGATTTTGATGATGATCAAAACACAGCTTAGATTGCACACAGTGTTTGAAGTGTATATTCGGCACTAACCCACCTCTTCCCTCGGTCGTAAAAGACGACTAATGGACTCAGAACTGCTCAACCACCCAATAGCATATAGGGGCGACGGGCTCACTACCTATGACGCTGAGCACAAGTGCAATTACTGCTTCGTGAAGCTCGGACTATGGCAGTGGACTGCTTTTTCGGTGCCTTTGCCTAGTCTCTGACTTACCCTTAGGTGATAATAGTCGAGCGTGGTTATTTTTGGTTTATAATATCTGAAAAAAAAATTGTGTAATTTTGTATTTGCTAGCAAAATACCTGAACTAACAAACGCAGTACCAACAACTATAAAATCGAATTCGGGACGCGCCAAAACAGGTTAAGTGAACGAAATTCCAAACTCGCTTGTAATGTTAAACTTTTTATTTTCAATTCAATTACTTCTATTCGAGAAAATTCTAATTTGTTTTTATCAGATTAAACTTATCTAACACTTGAGTTTACTGAACTTAAAGTTAAGCACTTTTAATTAAATTGTGATGGTGATTTGATGGAGATAGGTACCTAATGCTAGCTGTATTATCATACCAAATAAAGATTTTCTTTCTTTCTTTCTAATAATATTAAAACTCTTAATAACTGACGACCTCCGTGGTCCATGTCCGAGTGGCCTGCATGCGTCTCAAGGCGTCGCCATCTCTAGAGGTTCTGGGTTCGATCCCGGTGGAGGAAAATGTTTCCGTGATGAATACAAGCATTAGTCTTGGATGATTTATATGTGCTTCGTATATATTCTAGATATTTATGATGTGTTTATCTATTAAATATATTTATCCATCATAGTATCTGAAATACAAGCAATTACATTGGTTTCTTAAACTGTGGCTAGTAGATTGCAGTGAATCGCCCTCAGCGTATATACGTCCACTGGTCGGCACAGGTCTTACTCATCGAGAAACACACGAGGAGTATGGGCCGTAACACCACCACACTGGTCCAATGTGGGTTGCAATGGCTTAACGTGCCTTCTGAAGCACGGAGGAGTTCGTCATCACAATTTTTGGTCACCCATCCATGGCCTGACCATGGCGCAGGTAGGTTTGGTTTTCGATATCGAAAGCCAAAGCGTACTAACGCCACCGAGCTTCTCTCGAAGTGTGAATGTCTAGAGGTATTTAAATATGTCTTTATTTATTTAATAAAATTATGGTTTTTGGGATAACATAATTTTCTCTTTGTGAGAACATCCCAAGTAGGGTCGGCACAATTATGTTTAATTCTTCTGTGTTCCTTTCAAATTAGCATCCTGAATGGGTTCTGAATGTATGGTATAATAATACTCAATGAGGTATATAGCCCATTGACTTGGCGAAACATTTGTACGATTCATAATGTAGTCTTATAATTTTTCTAATATTCATTCCTGCCCTCAGCCTATATATATCCCACTGCTGGTCACAGGCCTTCCTCATGGAGAAACACATGAGAAGTATGGGCCGTAACACCACCACGCTGGTCCAATGCGGGTAGCAATAGCGACCGGGACCAACGGCTTAACGTGCCTTCCGAAGCACGAAGGAGCTCGAGATCATAAAGTTTTGGTCACCCATCCACGGCATGACAATGGCGAAGGTAGCTTTGTTTTCAATCGAAAGCCAAAGCGTACTAACTACCACACCACCGAGCTCCTCATAAATATTGATATTTTGATTAACTGGTAAATAAATTCACTAGAAGTTAAATATTGATATCGTTGTGTAATTTTAAATTGTCAAAAAAGAAAGAATCAGTATGTTTATGTTTAATAAGACGTCAATATAAAAAATAGTTTTATCTTTAATATATATTTAATAGTTTTATTTTATAAACAATATTATGAAATATCTTACATAATTGAAATATGAAAACATATAAGCAATACAAAACAATAAAAACCAACAAATATGTAAAATTAATACACGATTATTTCACAGTATCTAAACAATACACGTAGACATTCAAGTGTTCGTATTACATTATTAATAAAAAAATAATCTATCGTCTGTAAATACCGACTGATTAGGTAACGGAACACCCCTAGGTGCGATGGCCGACTTTCGTTTTTAATTGACAGACCCGCCATTTCTGCCCTGCCACCCGCTTTAGAGAAGTGGGACGTTATCTAATCGATATCGATAAATCTTAGCTCACTTTAGACTTACGTAAAAAGAAATACGTTAGCGTAAAAATTGTTTAATTTATAACTTCTTACGAGAGGGTGAAACTGTCTGGATTCCCTTTGAATTCCTTTCCTCCATTTGAATTTTGTATTCAAATGAGAATTTATATCTTAGGTGATGTTGTGTTTAGAATTAATTGCTTAATCAACAAAGACTGTGTTTGATTACAAGATGATGCCTACTTAAGTCAAGGGGTACAAAACGAGACTATAGAATCATCTACTGTTTGCGGACACCGGTGTTCGCAATGCCTTCCAAGGGGATAACACACAGCTGTTACAAAGCCGTTATAACGTAAAATTTGGAAAATTTTAGGTTTAAATACAATATGCAAAACAATATAACATCTTCCCGCCAACTTGACAGCTGTTTCTCTCAAGTAATAGATTGATGAATTCCTAGATGTTTTATATTTAAAAAATCACGTATATATATATAGATTTGAGTAACTATCAGAGATTTCCAAGAAATAGTAGAATTCTGGTAGAATCGTACCAATCCAATATTAATAACTACAATGATAGTAGTACATCTCCATGTTTTATCAATCAATGTTTATTTCTCATTGTGTTAATAAAACCAAAACTCTATTTAATTATACGTAACTCGAAAGAAGGGCAGCAAAAGAAACTTAATTGTCATTCACTATTTCAACGAGTTTTAGCATCGTTATTATGTAAAAAGTAAGTGAGATTCGAGTGTACGAGGCCTGGATGGTAACACTAATTAAAACATTACAAGCATGTTTAACTTTATATTAAAATACTTACACTGCCCGTTCACATGGGTGATTTTAATTAATTACTGCCTTAGTTGAACCACAGAGCTACCTCTGTTATGGAATAGATTAGAAAAGTAAAGTAAGTTAAGTGGTTTAAAATTTGTTATGTAACGTTGGAAACCAAAAGGAATGATAGGAAAGAGCGTGTAATGAAAAAACATAATAACGTTGTGTGTGAAGTACGTAAATTATATTAATTAATTAACAAAGGCAAAATATTATTGAAAAAGAACTGTAAGAGCGAAATTGGGAGTTTTGTTTCGAACCGATAAAACAAATATAAGCTCTCTGGACCCTGGAAACTGACTGGACCCGGAAAAAACTTGGTGACTGGATAAGTAAAATTAAGTTACAGGGTGTTTCGTCACCAACCTATAATATATACGTCCCACCTTTGGGCACAGGCCTCCCCATATAAAGAAACACCTAAGAAGTACGGGCCGTAAGACCACCACGGTGGCCCAATGTGGATCGGTAAGTAAAAACGGTTACAATATCGTCCGTAAAAACGTAAAAAGTTTAAGGTCAAACATCCACGGTATAGTCATGCGCATGAACAAGTATACATTTTCCAGAAATTAACATCTCTAAGACCGATGTCAAAAGAATAAACATGTTCATGGGCGTAACTTCAGCAAAAGGTTTATTTTAAATAGCAAAACTTAACTGTTCGGTCTCCTACCTTTCACCACCGAACTTTTTAATAAATAAATATAGAACTTTTAGAATATAGAATATAGAAGAATAATTATATAGAACTATAGAAATTAAGTAAATAAAATAAATTCGATCCTGTTTATCGATAAGCTAGCATAGTCACAACACTGCTAGTCTTCAGGAAAGCGGCAATTATCAATATCTCGTATGGTAGTGCTTTACGTAACCTGTACCGAGGTAATACTGGCCAATTGAACGGATCCATTACTCTTTACTAATTATAAGTGGGTTATTACCAACTTATTAAGGTAGGTATATATCTTACTAGCGGCAAGCGCTGGCTTTGCGCGGGGAACCCCTGTTTTACACCCTTAGGAGTCTCGTAAAATCCGTTCTAAGTGGATGTCTACATCTTATAAAGAGTCGTGTGATAGCGGCTCATTAAAAGAATACTACCAACCCATCTCTTCCCGTGGGTGTCGTAAAATGCGACTAATGGACTTAGAACTACACAGCCATCCAATAGCTTATAGCGGCGACGCGACGGGCTCACCACCTCTCATGCTGAGCATATGTGCAACCACTGCTTGGTGAAACGCGGATTATGGTAGTGGAATGCTTTGGCGGTGCTTTTGCCTATTAGTTTTGGATATTAGTCGTGATTATATGTATGTATGTACATCCTATAAATAACCTACCAGCAAAATCTCAAGTTTAAAGGTGTTATAGTGTCTGAGATTTCCTGATTAATCAGTGAGTGGTATTTCGCTTTTATTTAAGAAATTCCTCCCGACCCATAATGGCCAATATGATAATGGACATTTTTATCGCGTTCACCAATTGGCTCATGGTTATTTGGATCAATTCGTGTTATGACGGATTTCCCAAACTACAGATTTTTTATCATACCGATATATATATATATATATATATATATATTAATTCAGACAGGGAACACCTTTTGTACTGACACTACAAAAGTGGAGATCAATAGTTATTTCTTTACAGGTCTTTAGATATTTTGCTATACACATGAAGTACAGAAATACTCCACTATGTTTAGAAAACTATCAGAAGACATTGTCCTGTTTGGACCTCTATTATAGAAGAATTTCATAGCTATGCAGACCGCCAGAATTGGCCAAGCGCCGCCGGCGAGATTTCCATACATTTTGACGTAGCGTTTCACGCGTATGGCTGTGAAACGTGTTACTGTCTCGTGTAATAAGCGCGTGCGCGTGGCCGTAGCGTAACAATGACCCTATGGTACATTCATCCCTTCTCATCATGTTCACATCATCCCTAATCTTAGGTGACTGTATGAAAATTTGAAATGATCAAAAGAATATTTTTTCTGACACTAATTGAAGTCATTCGTTCGTACTTGTTTCAACACACCAAATTGGGGCCGCAAGGATCACTCGAACACCTCCTAAATCATCAAAGCAAGCACTCGACGCAAGCGCCATTACCATCAACCCCCTAATCTTAATTTAAAACGGTTTGAGACGTCGCTGCCTTGTAATTTTTTCGGATGTTTCAGTGCATTTGTATTTTTTGATGGAAAATTAACAATTTAAAATCTTCTGACCCTTTTCCTCTGTGCCTTGAGCCGTATTTTAAAAGTCTCGTTTTTTTAAAGTAAATTGAGTTTGAAGAAAATCTTGAGTTCAAGCTTAGTCCTGTAGTAAAAAAAAATCACTTCAAACGCATGCGGTGCTTATCTCACATTAGAGGTAATGCTTCTGTCATGGCTATATCGTAAATGAAGAGTCCGTGACGTATTGGTTTTCAAATATCGAAAACTAAGCTTGCTGTTTGCCATAGTCAGGCCTTGGATGGGTGACCAAAACTTTGTCATTTCGAACTCCGTACTTTGGATGCCACATAAAGCCGGTGGTCCCGGTCGCTATTGTAACCGTTTGTACCCAGCAACCCGCATTGGGCCAGCGTAGTGATATTTCGGCCCATAAATACTCTTTATGTGTTTTTCATGATTTTTATGAGGAAGGCTATCTCCTATGATTGATATTATAGGAGACTTTTTTTCTCCATACTAGTCTTACCATCAGCTTGGTAGCGAAGTGGTCAGTGCGCTTTGGCTTCGATCGAAAACAAAGCTACCTTCGCCATGGTCAGGCCGTGGATGGGTGACCAAGACTTTGTGATCTCGAGTTCCTTCATGCCTCGGAAGGCACTTTAAGCCGTTGGTCCCGGTCGCATTTGTGACCGTTTCTACCCACCAACCCGCATTGGGCCAGCGTGGTAGTGTTACGGCCCATACTCCTCATGTGTTTCTCCATGGGGAAGGCCTGTCCCAGCAGTGGGACGTATATAGGCTGATGACGAGTCTTACTATCAATGTAAGGGCCGGTATTTCAATGTTGACTTATCTTGGATTAATCTAGGATTAAAAATAAGTTTGACTTAAATGTATTTCAAAATAGGTTTAATGTAAAGTGGTACTTAAAGTCTACCTTCAAAAGTGACACTTACGTCAAATCTAGCACTTAAGTAGTAAGATAAGTCAACATTAAAATACCGGCCCTTAGTACAGACTACAGATCTCTCTACAGATCTCTCTACAGAGGCTCTGATTACAGAATCAGAGCCTTACATTGATAGTAAGACTAGCATGGAGAAAAAAGCGCCTATGATTCTTCTATATTATCAATACTTACAAAGGGTAAGAAACAGAACGTTATCATATAATTTTCTATCAAAACTAAAAGAAGAATCCAGAACAACAGCTTATTCCCAACCCCAAGATCTCTGCTTGATTGATGGCCGTGACAGCAAAAATTTTGATAAACCCATTTTGAACAACAAAAACTTTTTCGGCTAATTAGTTCGTGCAAACAAATTGAAAGTACACTGTACCAATTTATTTACTTCCCCGCTTTTATGCGCGACTGTCTCGCGAACGTCGGAAGTCTCACTCGGCATCTTCCGTCCTTGTCGCATAGGGCTGTCTCTTTCGATAGGTTAGTATTTTTTTTTAATTAATGATGTAATGGTGATAATGGCATATTATTTGATGATGATCGATAGATTTTCTATAAGGGAATACAAAAAGTATTTACACAGTTGACAATTGTAATAATTATAGTATCATTTAGGACCTTGTTTAACGCACATCAATAATTGGAAGAATCTATACAATTAAATAAAATATGTCACTAATTGTTTAATTAAAATAGACTTACTATCAATTTTTAAAACAATCATTATTATTTAATACTCTTTAAGAACCCTCGAATAGCCCCTTTTTAATAATATTTATATCGTATTATGAAACTATAGGTATGTGTATATGTAATACATACATTAACCCTTTTCGTGTGATGTAGAGAATTGACATGACGACCTCCGTGGTCGAGTGGTGTGTACGCAGGCTTTAAGACGTCTCCATCTCGAGAGGTTCTGGGCTTGATTCCCAGTAGGGGCAAATCTTTGTGAGATGAACAGGCATTTGTTCTCCAAAATGTTTATATTTAATGCTTTTATCTATGTAAACATATTGACGACCTGCGTGGTCGAGTGGTCTGTATGCCGCTCTCAAGGCGTCGCCATCTCGAGAGGTTCCGGGTTCGATCCCCGGTGGGGGCAGATGTTTGGGTGATGAATTTTCAGGCATTTGTTCTCCAGTCTTGGATGTTATACACACAGATATACTATATTACTATGAATGTTAGAATCGTCGGTTCAATCCCAGCTCTGTGTACAACTGAGTGAATAAATCTTATGTACAGTTCATTGTGAATATCGCTTGCCTCATTTTGTGCCTGGTGCGTGGGAACACGTCTGCCCACCCCTTTAGGGGAAAGGCGTGATGATATACATAGTTGTAATTGCGAATGTTGTTAAATGTAGAACATATTTATTTTTTAATTACCACCGTATCCAAGAGGCAACCCTATTGAAAGAACTAACGATATACCTTTAATTGTTTCTATTGGGGATCATTGTGCGAGACCCATTTCCTATGGATCCGGGTTCGATATCCGATAAATGTTTATGCGTCCTATCAGCCACACATTAAATGTGATTCGTCAGTTCAATTTCAACTCATAACTCGCAATTGTAATCTAAAGGTTATTCTTTTTTTCTCTGTAGATATAACCACCTACATTTAACCCGGGATTTTTGGCGGCATTTGACCATGACGGACGTGATTTCTATTACGATGATTGTAATATTGTTTCGGAGTGGATATTGTTACGTAAAATCAGTGTAGTTTTGTGTAATAAGTGTCTGTGATGATGTGCAATGTGGAGGATCATTGAAATAATCGTCTAGTGTAAAAAGTGATGAGTTTTTTCTCGTGGCGCCAAACTCTTGTTGGAATGCATGCATTGAAGTGTATTACATGTGCATTTCAATGCAAATGAAGACTCTGAAGGACTCTGTATCCATGGTCATGATCAATAATAAAAAAAAACATTTACCCGCTTGGAGGTCATCGCGAATCTGTCTGTCTATCGGTCTCACTTATACGTCGAAACTACTCAACCAATTTAATTTTAAAATTTGGTACATAGATGCTAGAGCCTGAGAAAGCACATAGGCTACTTTTTATTCCGATATTCCCAAGGGAACGGGTACCACGCGGGTGAAACCGCGGCTATAATAAAAAAACCTACGATATTGAAGTCCTTCGTACACATTAATAAAGTTACGTGAAGTAAGAAAAAAACTTATATATAAAAAAGTCATATAACTACCAAAAATATCTCATGGATTCGCAGAAAAATCTATTACGCAGACGTGTTATAGACTTACAATAGATAAGAGACGGCGAACGTTTCCGTGGGGAACTTATAATGGTACAAGGAAAATTATTTACCGCTGTCCCTATCTATTTTGTTTGAATGGCGGAATTGTGTAACTCAATGGCTCTTTATACGTATATGTTATTCTGTTTCAAATATTACGCTTATTACATCAATATGACGAGACGAATTGTGTTATTATAGTCGAGTATATTGTGTTTTTTTAAGATATGGGTAGATTAAGGCCTCACGAAAAGCAAAGGTAAGCGAAGAAAAAGTTGTGTATCGGACCGTAGCAAGTCCAGATCTGAAATCTCTGCCTACATACACCATCTAAAAAAATATGTATGCAATTAGCCTGTCCTCAGCCTATATATGTCCTACTGCTGGGCACAGACCTTTATGGAGAAACACATAAGGAGTATGGACCGTAACACCACCACGCTGGCCCAATGCGGGTTGGTGGGTAGAAACAGTCGCAATAGCGACCGGGGCCAACGGCTTAACGTGCACCAAAGCACGGAGGAGCTCGAGGTCATAAAGTTTTGGTAACCCATCCACAGCCTGACCATGGCGAAGTCAGCTTTGTATTCGAAAGTCAAAGCGTACTAGCCACTATACACCACCAAGTACCGCCCTACAAATAGTCAAATGAAAATAATAGTTCAGTATATTTTTTGTGACTAAACGATAACGATCTATGTACAGTTATTCATGACATAATTTGGTTTGTTTTTACTGTAAATACTGAATACTGTTATGTATAATATATGGACTAAAAGACTTTATCTTTATCCAATGGTTAATCGACAACGCTGAGAATAAAATCTACACTTTTTGTTTTCGAACCAATTATTCCATGTACCATGTTATTAGTACACCAATACCAACACATCAGACATACCACTGCCAGCGCAAATTTCGATCATAACACAAGCAAATAAGGTATATTTGAAGGAGGCAAATGTTTATTCTGATGTGTTGTTGATTGTCAATTGCGTGGAAATATTATCATTGAAAAGACTGACTTAATGGTGGGAAGAATGTTGGTTACGTCAGCAAATAGGGTAGATTTACTGATAAGATTCATGTAAGCTCAGCATTGAAAGTCGATACTGTTATTACTTATACCCAGTCCTGATTGAGTATAACTAACTGCATTTGCAAGTGACTCCAAACCTGGTTCAAATTCCGATTGGGACAGATGTTTGTATTAGGTCCTTACCTATGAAATTGGTGTTTTGTATGGAGATTTTGGGGAATTCTGCATTTTCCATACTAATTTTTTTTCAGTTTTCTTCACAACGACAAATCCAAAGATAATAATATTTGGCATCTATCATTAGACAAGCTTTAGTAATATGTGTAATATCACACTTCATAAAAATTATTTATCGTTTTTAAGTGAATGCAAATAAAATGATGTATTCGGGAGGCACTTAAAAGGAGTTGTCTCCGTGTCCAATTTTAACACATTTAAACTTACAACAAATTATCAAAACAAATCAAAAGAGCTCAAAAATATAGTCTATTTTTAGACGAGGTAATTCTTTTTTAGGAATACTCTGAATCTTAATAGTTACAGACAAAATACTAAGAGAGAAAAAAAACATAAATTTCATAGGTAAGGACCCAATATTAGTATAGATTCTTCTCCATCTATAGATGGTGCGACAAAGAGAAGAGTGGTCTGGGAGTCTTAGCCCAATATTGGGCTACCTGCCTACCAAAAGTTCTACTTCCAACACCCATTTAATGACATAACGCACATAAACGTATAAGTAAGCCAAATTACTCGTACTTTCAGAATAATGTGGAAAGTTCGGCTTTCGAATATTTTAGTGGTTCCTTTTATGATTCGCGCCGAGTAAGTAGCACATTTACTGCTCTGAGCGGTAAATCCTAATTAGCACTGATTTTCTCGTAACATACGGTTATACCTTTTGGAAAATATCGTAAAATTGTTGTACTAAAATATCTGAATATGAATATTCAAGGCCGTTATTTTTGTCAACATATCTGGCGAAAGGTGTTTAACACCTCTGCCTACCCCTTCGGGAAAGAGGCGTGAAAATGTTATGTTATGTTATTTGTTTTTGTGTGAAAAACACAACCGTGAAAATGTGATTTAAGGCAGGATACAACTTATATAATTTCTTGTTTGTAAGTTTTTAACGCAAGTACAGTTCTTTTACAAACGCGTAGATTGAACAAGCAACCTTTTGCATGAGTATATTTTATAACGCAATATAAACCCAAAAAGTGCAAGGATAAAGTCTACAATATATAAATTCAAAATTAAATCAAATCATTTTACTTGCATATGATGGGTTGTATAGAGGTTTTACATTATATGCATAAAGTTTCTCCATATACTGCCTGTGACATTTGGCAAACAAATATACAAGTAGTCAGTCTATCACACAGAGAGAAAAAAACTAAAAATTATTACACAGTTACATTTGATATTCCATTTCATTATAAATTAAATTTTTTATGTCACAAAATATCAGCTAATTTATACATACAATCACACCTGTAATCCTTGAAGGGGTCGGCAGAGTCCAAGGAGCATTGTGTTCCTTAAGACCACATTTAGCCATACAAAAATTGGGTTTGGTCAGATGGAACTATAATCGGGAAAAAGTAGTAACAAGTGGCTAGCTCATCGCCAACACAATCACAGACCCAGTACCCAATACGCCCTTAGTCGCCCTGATACAACGTTTTTGTGCTCTGAATTTCCCGATAACTAGAGATACCCCAAAATATGACCCCATAGCGCAAGGTTAAAGCAACGAAACCCTGATATGTAGCTAATACTGTATCAGGTAACAACGTGTCCCGCAACAATCCAGTTGACCGGATGTGTGAATATTACAACACTATTTGTGCAGACAATGACATATTTCACTTCTCCCACCAAAGTTTCAAAAGTAGACTTAGAAACTATTTGTCATAAGACGATAAGAGATTGCGATTCGAAGTATATTGTTTACGATTCAGAAATATTATAAATTATGTTATTTCTTAAATAATTTGCCAAAGCTTGTACAATTGTTATTGGAACTCAGATTTAAGATGATTTTTATGTGCTAATTGTTATTTTATTTAAATGTGTTAATCTGTTTTTCTGTTATTGTACCTATGCAAATAAAATAAAAAAATAAAAAATACTGTACTTCTATCAGCTACGAGTACAACCCATCATACGCAAATAAAATGATTTGATTTGATTTGTGATTCCAAACCTCCATATTTATACCTGATAACATAACTTTTGCATTTGAGACAAACCCCATAAACGCTATTTAAGTTTAAAGTAAGACTTTAAAACAATGTTAATGGAAATATAACTTCAAATTTTTTTTTAATGTGATACATCAAATTTCAAATTAAACAACCTCAGGAAAAGAATGCTAAATAACAAAATGGGGATGGAGGACGAGTTGTTTTTTGACACAATTTCTACCGAACGGACTGTCAAAGTGAACTAAATAAAGCTATTTTGTGAATAAGGAAATCTTAAGCATTCATAATCATGCATCTTCGCTTAAAACTAAATTAGTTGATTAGCTAAATAATGTTAATGTGTTTTTATGAATAAGCGTGTAAATGTTCATATTACTCCGTGTTACAGAACTCGTATACCCAATACAATCGACAACGCGATTTACACCGAAGCAATATTCCGTCGAATATAAATCTAATAACAAAAAACAAAACACGATCCTTTGTCCCGTAACACAGTCTGTAATTCAGTTCCCGATAGTTGAGGATTTGATGAGATTGCAGTGCTGTAGGTGAATTTATCGATTGATATTGCACTATCCAATAACTCTGTGAAGTCCTGTTCAAGTGCAATTGATAGTTTAACAAACGCGGAACTATGTCATACCGCGAGAAAGCGGTATGGACATATTTTGAGAGGAGAAAATGAGCATGTAACGAGAAAAGTTATGAATCTGAGAGTGGATGGTAATGCAGGGAGAAGAAGACCAAAGAAGAGATGGATAGATTATGTGAATGAGGACATGGCTAGAATGGGAGTGAATGTTGATATGGCGTGTGATAGGGCAGAGTGGAGGAGAAAGACTCGTTGCGCCGACCCCGAATGAAATTGGGAAAAGGGCAGGCTAATGATGATGAAATTGAGAGAAAAGCGACATTCCTGGTGTTGTGTTAAGGAGAGAGAATGATCATGTTACCAGGAAAGTTATGGACGTGAAAGTGGACGAAATGGAGAGAAATGGAGATGAAAGAGGACGAAAGGCCGACGAAAGATGTACCGTCTGTGTGAATAATGTCATTTCACTTACGACTCGAATAGGAGAGCATTTTTTTATCATGTTTAAAACAGAGCTTTAGACCATTGCAATAAAGATTATCTCTGGATTTTACTTTTTTTATCATTAGGAATGGCCGAGAGGATATCTGAATGCGCTTAGTGGGAAATAATAGGACTTGCCGATCGGCTGCTCTTGTAATTCTACTCTTTGGCCGTCGACACTTGTATAATGTATAATGTAAATTTCAATTTCAATATTCCTTAATTCAAGATTTTCTTCAAAGCCAGAATCTTATGTGGGCATTCAAACTATTCCACGAAGGTCTCTGAAAGCACCAATCAATATTTTGGCAGACACTCTTGGTGTACCTACTCATAATTAATAAGCCAAGGTAGTATACCTTTATATAATGTGCCTAAAGTAAGCTGCTTAAGCCCTTGTGTTATGAAGGGATAAATATTGGGTCCTTACCTATGAAATTAGTGTTTTTATTCTGTCTTAGTATTTTGTCTGTAACTATTAAGATTCAGAGGATTCCTAAAAAATAATTACCTCGTCTAAAAATAGACTATATTTTTGACCTCTTTTGATTTTTTTTGATAATTTGTTGTAAGTTTAATTGTGTTAAAATAGGACACGGAGACAACTTTTTAAGTGCCTCCCGAATACATCATTTTATTTGCATTTACTTAAAAACGATAAATAATTTTTATGAAAAGTGAAATTACACATATTACTAAAGCTTGTCTAATGATACATGCCAAATATTATTATCTCTGGATTTGTCGTTGTGAAGAAAACTGATAAAATGTTAGTATGGCAAATGCAGAATTCCCCAAAATCTCCATACAAAACACCAATTTCATAGGTAAGGACCTAATATACGTAATAGTTATTTAAATATTTAACTTAATAAACTTTTATGCTTACATAAGAAACGAAAATGCGCAAACAAAGAAAGAAAAAGCGTTTCTTAACCACAGATTTAGTACGCTTTTGGTGACCGAACTGTGATCTTGAACTCCTCCGTACTTCGGACACGTTATGTCGTTGGTCCCGGTCGCAACAACCCGCATTTTGAAAGCGTGGTGTTACGTCCCATATTCACACACACCTCTCTTCCTCTGTCCGTTCGTTGGGTTCTAGAGGAGTTGACTTTAAGGATTCCTTAGAAAAGTAAAATTCGCAAATAAGGAACAACCACAGCAGCAACTTCCGCAGTATTCCTTTATTCCTTCTAAACAAAATTCGTCGTCAGCTATGATCAGATTTTTCAATGGATCGGAATGGGATTTTTGTCATTGAACTCAATATTAAGCAATTATTATTATGTATGTTCCAATGTCTATTTTCGTTACAAATTGGAAATTGCACTCTATAACCGGTTGCAGACAACGGAACGAATTCCAATATTCAATATTTAGTGTCAAATTCGGTTATAGAGTAGCAAATTTTAGCAATTCCAATTTGTAACGAAAATAGACAATAGGAAGTTAGTTCATATAATAACCGCTTTATATTGAATCAATGTGGCGCTTTTGTAACTTTCAATAATGTTCAATGACATACATCCGATTCCCATCCATTTTTTTTTTTTTATACAACTAGGGTGGCAAACAAGCATACGGCCCACACAGATGGGCAGTCAAAATGGTTAGAATGTAGGGCAGCAAACCAGAATCAGATCGTACACAATCGCGAAATAAATTTCGTGTTAGCCCTGCTGGTCCTTCTTACCACGTTCCTTCGTTACTTTCGTGCTAACTGTTGAGTTTCTTGCGGCACTTCTCAACCAGCCATTCACGTCGAAGTGCTAGTAGTAAAGAATATTGACGTGCAAAAGTATTTCATGTAAATCAAATTGCAGAATAAATTATTACAATTCAATTTCATTTCATTTCACGTTAACAGAATCATAGTTACGACATATTTTCGTTAATTAATATCCCAAAATACTCAGGTCAGATAATTGACGCTGATGAAGATAGTTCTTATAGGATTTAGAAGTATTCTTCCTAACAGGGGTATCCTGAGGTACAATACAAAAGGTGCCAAGTCGGATTTTGTAAGAAAATTTTTAAATCCGTACCAATCTGTACGAATAAGGCTATATTAAGGCCGTACCGAATACTTATCATTTTTAATATCGGCCACCGGAGTCGATCTCTGGCATTCCTTGCTTGCGGTACAAGGAAGAAGGAAGCGGCGTTTGGATAAAGAATACACCTGTTAATGTCACTTAAAATCTCTCTCTCTCTTTTTCCTGCCCTGTTCCCAATTCTATTTGGGGTCGGCGCAACATGTCTTCCTCTTCCACTCTCCTCTATTACTCGTCAAGTCAACACTCACTACCATCCTCATCACATCATCATTCACACAATCCATCCATCTTTTCTTTGGTCTTCCTCTCCCCACACGCCCATCTACTTTCAAGTGCATAACTTTCCTGGTGACAAGATCATTCTCCCTTCTCATTACATGTCCATACCAAGAAAGTCGTTTTTCTCTCAGTTTATCAGCAATCGGAACTTCCCCTAATATATTCATTCCTCACTCTATCCATTCTCGTCACACCACACATCCACCTTAACATTCGCATTTCAGCTACATGCAATCTTTGTTAATGTCACTTAAAATATTTGGAGAAATTTGGGCGTTAACACCTCTGCCTACCCCTTCGGGAAAAAAGGCGTGATGATATTGGCGTTGTCACACTGTGTCCGGTACATGGCACCTCGCTGAATAAGTGTGAGATCATAGGGATGAACCAACTCTACTTTTCCTTATCGGACTTATAAAAAATAGATAAAGAATGCCATTGTTATAACTTGCTTGTCAGAATTTGATTTAAGCCAGGGAAAATAAAATGGTTGAGTAAAAACCTAACACATGTCCACAAATCTTATCTAAACTACAATTATAGACACCTCTTGGTATGTGGCTTCAGTCGCCTAGAATCCAAGTGATACCTATTTAATTAAAATATTCATTTATTTCAGTATCACTCACGTGTGTAATTTTTTCATAATAGAAAACTGTTTATTGTACACAGTAAATATGGTCGTGGCGTGTGTAGCCTTGCGGTTCATTAAAATAATACTACCACCCATCTCTTCCCGTGGGTGTCGTAAAAGGCGACTAATGGACTTAGAACAGCACAACATCTGACAGCTTATAGCAGCGACGGACACACCACCTGTCACGCGGAGCACATGTGCAGACCCTACTTGGTGCAACGCGGTCTATGGCAGTGGACTGCTTTTGCAGTGCTTTTGTCTGGTCTCTGACTAACCCTTAGGGGATAAAAGCCGTGATTATAATGTATGTATGTATAAATGTGGTGTACACACCAGAATGGAATTAATTGAATGATCATGATTACTATCTATGTATCGTCATTTGTGTTGGGTAAACACGCTTCCGCTTATCGCTTGCGGCAACAACAAAGATGGTCGCAGGGAGGGCAAGGGTGGCGGTGACGTCACACGCTTTATCAACCTTTTGTAGGTCCGTGAAAAAAACCCTGCGGGCGATGTTTACAATGCCAGCTATATACTCAAATTAAGTCCCACCTCGTTCTCTTCTTACTATGAATAGATTAGGAGTTTATAGAAGAGATAATGCTGATGATACGATGCCTCCATCACAGAGTAGGCAGAGTTTACAGCTCTCCACTACACTACACTCCTTTCTCTATTGATAATAGAGAAAGCCTAAGTGGAAATGTGGGGAACTCTTGCGCAAGAAGTCTCTACTTCAATCCCCACTTGTTTTAAACCTTAAATACAACGTCTCGCCCAATGGCAGCAACCTCATACTGTGATATAACAAGGATCTGAGCATATGAGAACTGAGAACCTTGCCGCCCCAACGGCCGTCAGTTCTGCATTGTGCTGCGCCCGTCCTCAGTCTATGTTCCATTGTTGGGCACAGGTCTTCCTTATGGAATCAAACACATGTCCTAAGACCTAAGTCATAACCTGCCTTCCGAAGCACTGAGGAGTTAGAGATCATGAAGTTTTGATCACCCATACATGGCCTGAGCAGCGCGAAGTTAGGTTTGTTTTCAATATCGAAAGCCAAAGTCGAGCTCTAACTCTCTGTGCTGTGCCCAACGGCACTCAAAGATTAAATCCCCAATAACCTTGATTTACTATGCAACTCCAAGATCCTGCTTAGATCACGCAGGGGAAATCTAAGCAAACTGCAACTGGAAGATGAGTATTGGATGACACACCAAAGGCAAATGGAAATGATGTACCTGAAGGTCTATTCAGTTGGCTATTCAGATTGACAATGAAGATTCTATGAGAAGGAAGTTACGTTAAGAGACGCTATATCAGTATTAGCGACTCTTTGCTGTTATTGCGCTCTTCCCTGGCCATTTTCTCTTTGTTTCAGTTTTTATACTAATTATCTGTTTCTTTCTCATCGTTTTTGGTCTTTAATTTTCATTCATAATTAATAATATAATAATTCAAATTCAAAATCATTTATTCGGTTTAGATGCGTATTAGCGCATGCTTATGAATGTCATAAACATTTTACAATATTACGTGAAAGAGAAAAAACTACGCCATCCGTTCACAAAAACTACCAGGAGGCCTTGTTCTGAGAAGAACGGGCAAGAAACTCAGCAAGTTTCAACCCTCCCTTCAATTAATATAATATATTTATAAATTGTTATACTTACGTAATAAAATTATCGTTATTTAAAAATAATAATTTTCAAAGAACTTTTATAATTTTTCCAAGGCACTATTGTGAGTACTTTTAGAATATTCTCTAAGTTTGTGTTTTTTTACATATGACAGGTAAGCTCTTGGCCATCATCTCTCCTGGTGGTAAGTGACAATACCGAAAGTGGAAGCGAGCTTCACCTGTAATTTTCAACAACTAAGGAACTGGCTATCTTACCTCTGATTACCGGAACACAACAATGCTTATAACATTGTTATTATGGCGATAAGTTTAGGTAAGATGGTCTTCCACCATCTAGCCAGGCGGGCTTAGAAGCCCTACCACCAACCAAGCCGAGCAGAAAAACTTCTGCCCCCAAGGGGAATCGAAACCTCCCGATCAACGCCTGGTGGTGTGAACCACTAGACAAGAGAGGCGGTTAAAGTGTTCAGTAATTTATGATATTAAAATTTATCTGTTTATAAATTGTTCCAGTTGTGCCTTTTGATTTCATTATAAATTAAGTGTCTACATGTCCGGATATTATTTCCTCATCACCCCGTCGTAGTCTTTATTACTTGTTTTGACAAGGTGTGATGTGTGACCTACTTATGGCCTAAATCCGTTACATAAATATGAACTTTGGTGCTACGAACTAAAATTTAGCTTCTCCCATAAAAAATATAATAGGTTTATACGTCTAACCCCATTTCCATTTATAAAAACTTTAGTTATATCGCGATATCTCAAGGGAACCAAATAAATCTTTCATTCAAGTAACTTCACTCAGAATTATATGTTACAAAGTTTAACTTGGCTAAACATTTCTTAAGAGTGTAACGAAGTTTAAAAGTTCCTCCGTGCTATACAAAACATCTATGCTTACCTTTATGTTACAATCAAATTAAATAACCAGATAAAATTTTGCCGTCTTGTTGAGAGGATGAATGACAGGGAAAGTTGGAGGTGGACGGCCTTTTTTTAACGATGAGGAATCCATTTACGGACCGTACCTACCGGTGGCTACTCGGTAGGTGTGTATGGGACTCACTTGAAATATTGGCACTACCCACTGAAATTCCCAGATATACCCGTTCCTGCCCTTCCGTGGGAGCGACCCGGGGTCTGCCGGAGCAACTCTCCGAGCCGTTCCCTGGGATTCCCGACCTAGTCGGACACTAGGTCGGGGTTTGCGCCAGTGAGAGATTTTTCGGGCATATTCGGAAAATCCCCAGACGTGGCAGCCAATGATAAGACCTAGGCGACTTTACCTTGATCAAATCAGATACGTTTTAAAGAACGGCCTGACCAGGGTATGTCCCAGGATCGTAGCCAGTGGAAATATGTAACCTCTGCCTCCCCCATCGGGAAAATGGCGAGATTTTATGCATATATGTTGACAGTGGAGACTCGTTAGTCCTGTATGCCAATTCTTTTCAATTTTATTTTGATCTGAAACGAATGAGGAACGCTTATGTTCGAACGTTATTGGTATTCTGCGAGCAAAACGAAACCGTGCGTTTCGATTGCCTTCGGTTTCATTCGGTTCCATTCGGTTTGTTATGGCAAAACCTTACATTTCAATCATCAATGTTTATTCTGCTAAGCATGCTTACATCAAACGCATTGGTTTCGCAATTGTAACGATTCGTGAAACGTGCGGTTAAATTTATAGTAGAATTGGGGTGTTGCTCCTCTATCTTACCATCTGCTGTAATTGAGTATGGTTGGGTACGTAGTCTTGTAGACATTGACCATAAAGGTAAAATAAAACCATGTTGAATCTCTTGCACGTTCTTGCTTAGATTCAGCTTAGTTAGACAAGGCTCCAGAAATCAAAGGAGAGAAACTTACCAAGGTTTCTACAAACGTTAAAACTAATAATTCAAGGTTCAGTGTCAAAAATAATATTATTATTTATTTTGCCTTCCAAATAATTCATGATATCCATCCATTTAGAGCCACATCTTATTTAGACTAGGCTGTACATCATGGTAGAGTATTGACAGGTTTATAGCAAGGTCCGAACAGGATCGACAGAAGGATTTATGAAGTACCAACAATAGGTCTGAGGTTTTGTGAGTTATGTTCACATCAGTCTATAAATCAGTCAGAAAATTTTTAAACTGTCAAGTTTTCTCAGTTATTTTTTTCAATTTTTTCCTTTTTTGTTTTTTTTATTTTCGTCTAACATTATAAGGACTTTTACGTACATACGTATACGGACAGCTAATAGGCTAGTTGACTCTTTTTTTATTGGGCCCCAAATGATTAATTACTGACAGCCATCACGAAAAAAAAAAATTTTATACAAACAAACAAAAATAATACAATATAATCTAACACGATAAATTATAAATTACGTATTTGCTTAAATGCCAAAAACGCATTCGGTTTATGAATTATCTGTGCCACGATCTGTAGCGTCACGATATTTGTAAGCAATTCAATACGCATGCGTGACATAGCCGACAGATATGCTTGATTGAATGCGACTGGCGTTTGACGGATTTTAACCATGCTTATTAATTGTTTACATGAAACGTTACTCAACTAATTACACGAACATGGTGGATAGCGTTTTTGGCAGATGAAAAAAAAAGTAAAAATACACATATTTAAATTGACTTTCTATAGCAATCTCTTATTTATATGGACTTGGTATATTTCGGACTTATATGAACTTGGTATATTTCGGACCCTTGTACTAAATATTTTTTGAATGACACATTATTTTCATTATTTTTGATACGAGTAAACTTACCTATTTCCTAATTTCGAAAAACAAATCAACTCGTGTTCTCTTTCTATTGGCATCACAAGTTCAACCATTTTTTTTTAAATATCGTTGTCCTATACTGAATCCAATCTCAGTGGTGTATCGATCGCCAGCCTCTTGAACGAATAGTGCCCCTTTTCTAAGGGTGAGTTTATAGATCCGTAGTAATATTTAACTCATATATACATAAAATCACGCCTCCTTCTCCTTCCTTTCCACTTGCTACGATCGGGGACACACCTCTCGCTTCTACTCTCATCACTTGCCTCATACACGCTCTTCGGTTTAAGGTGGATTTGACCTGGACCTTAGAACGTCCTCAATTTGATCAATGCACGTTCGCCTAGGCCACCTCCAACTATCCCATTCACAGCTGCCTTGTAAACCTGCCTCGGAAGTCTACTCTCATTCATCCTCTCAACATGCCCAAGCCAACTAAGTCTCCCTTTCTCTATTTTTGTGACAACGTGCTCTTTCACACCACAACTTTCTTACATGCTATCTTTCAAATATTTCGTCATCAGCCTATTTACGTCCCACTGCTGGGACAGGCCTTCCTGATGGAGATACACGTGAGGAGTATGGGCCGTAACACCACTACGCTGGCCCAATGCGGGTTGGTGGGTCAACGGTCACAAATGCGACCGGGACCAACGGCTTAATGTGCCTTCCGAAGCACGGAGGAGCTCGAGATCACAAAGTCTTGGTCACCCATCCACGGCCTGACCATGGCGAAGGTAGCTTTGTTTTCGATCGAAGCCAAAGAGCACTGACCACTACGCCACCGAGCTTCTCCACTGCCTCCATCATAGTGATAACTACTTAAAATAACATGTTTTTCAAAAAAACGTTACCTAACTTTTCTTCCATAGAAGAATATATAATACAAAACCTATTTAAAATAACATAATATGGCAAACATTTAACCCTTTAACATAAGAGGCCCACCCCCCAAAAGTTGTGTCGGCTTAATTTCTGTTAGACGAAAGTAATCGTCAAGTCATACTTAAAATTAAACTTATCTTCTATGCATCGCCGCGTAATTGTCGACTCATAAAATATTCATTAAGAACCTCGAAGGAAGGCGCGAAATGAGTTTGCCACAATATTAAAAACAATTAAGAAAAAAAGGCTATCATAAATCCAGAAAATAGGTTTTGTAGCCTTGCTATTAAGAAAATTATTAGAAAAAGAGGACATAATTGTATACAGTTTTAATCAAGAATTTTGTACTTTATGATGGATGCCAAACTCCCATACAATAGCATGAGGCAATGTTTTGTCTCGATCAGTAGGTGTTCCTCCTCACTCTATCACTTTAATGAATGAGTTTGACATTTTGTAGTAAAGCTTTCTATTACAACTAATGACGTCCCACAAAAATACACACAAATTTCTCAAACAAATACACTCATTTAATATGTGATTATCGACTCACCTGTTAAATGATAAGGTACATCCAGGATACCAATCACTTGCACAACATAAAACAACGCACCTCATTACCAGTTTTATAATTTTTATTTAAAATATTATATTACAAAAATTAGTAACAATTTTCAGTCTAGGCGTCAGAATGGCGTAAATGTGACAGGTGAGACAGAAACTATGGATAGAAAGAGATGAAGAGGATATCCCACGGGTAGCCTTCATTCATAAATAGTGATAGAATGAGAGGGAACACCTACTGATCGAGACAGAACATTGCCTCATGTTATTGTATGGGAGTTTGGCATCCATCTTATAGTACAAAATTCTTGGTTTTAATAGAGTACTAATATAACCAAGAATTTTGAATTTTTTTAGTAACAAGGGACGAATGTCTGCCTGTTTGTAGTGAGAAGAAGACAATACAAGCAATGTATTTAATTAGGGTACTGGGAGGCGCAACGTAGGAAGGCCCCAAACGAGATGGACCGACGACGGTCTGGCGGAGGCTGCAGGAAGTTGCGGGGGGCGCAGGACCGGGACTTGTGGAGATCATTGGGGGAGGCCTATGGTCAGAATTAGACACTGGACATCACTGGGCTAAGGCGATGACATTGATGGATAGATGAATGAACGTGTCAAATCCATACTAATAATAAATGCGAAAGTAACTGTCTGTCTTGCTTTCACGTCAAAACTACTGAACCGATTTAATCAAAATATAGCACATAGATAGTCTACAGCCTGAGAATGGACAAAGTCTACTTTTATCCCGATATTCCCATGGGAACGGGTACCGCGGGGGCGAAACCGCGGTTATCAATATCTGCTCGACCGAGTATTCAGTGACATATTCCGTCAAAATGTAATTTCATTTCGAATTTTTACAATTTGGCATTGTAAAATAATGACACGAGATTTACCGTGACAACCATTAATCAGATAACACTGACAAGAAATGGTATATTCATAATTTTAATCTTAAGAGGTTTTAGTTCAACTATTAATAGTCAACATATTTTTATTTATTTATTTATTTAAAACTTCAGTACATTTGATGTACATGGCGGATTTAATGTCAAAAGCATTTTCTACCAGTCAACCATTGGGTGGTGCAGAAAAAAATAGAAGTAGGCATTTCACTAAATATGAGGCAGGAATGTTAAGCATTAAAAAAACAACACATACATATAATCACGACTATCATCCCCTAAAGGTTAGTCAGAGACTAGGCAAAAGCACAGCAAAAGCAGTCCATTGCCATTGCATTTAGCGTGACAGGTGGTAAGCCCGTATAAGCTTGGATTGGATGTTGTACAGTACTATTAAAACAATGCTGTGTTAATTAAACCAACAAAAACTTTTTGTCAACTTTTTTCCGGTGCTAAATCAATAGCCACGCGAATGACGTCGCGGGCACAGCTAGTATGATATAAGAAGGATGGTACCACCGTCCACTTCTATCTGTACTTAAGCAGAATTCTAAGCTGAATTAGGTTCTGTAATACCGCTCAACCCGTATTGGTCTGGGACACAAAAATAATGTACCAACTGCTTTTCTTGCCTAGCATGTCGTACAAGGCGACTAAGGGCGTATTGGGTACCGGGTCTGTGATTGTGTAGGCGATGAGCTAGCCACTTGTTACTACTCTTTCACGATTTTCCATCTGACCAAACCCAATTTTTGTATGGCTAAATGTGGTCTTAAGGAACACTGCTCCTTGGACTCTGCCGAACCCTTCGCGGATTACAGGCGTGATTGTATGTATGTATGTATAAGCCGCCCTAAGTCATTTATATAACAGAGGATGAGCCAGTTGTTTTATTGCTATATACAGATAAATCTTTATATCCGACACCAATACACAGCAGGATTACTGCCCAAATATACACATAATACTCCATCAATATAATAGGATTCCCCAAAAATTCAATCGCTTCCTTCATAAAATATTTACGGTCAACGGCTAAGCCTTAGAATTGTGTAGAGGACTAGATGGAGAAAATCTTTTCAATGGGTCGAACGAGAAGGTTTTTTATTCCGCGGTCAGCTTGACCAATAGTTCAATACGGATTATTACTTAGGGCGAATTCGACCAAATTGAGATTAGTAACACGGGAATAGTAATACCTAACTGAGCTGAAACGATTGGTTGAGTCTGCCCTGTGTCAAACGAGACATTGACACATTCGTGCGCGAAAAACTGCGTACTCCGTTAAAATAATATATTACTCGCGTCTAGCCAAACATGAAAAAACTAGGATAGCTAATCATCTCCGCCCTTAGGGCAGATTTGACCAATCATGTGAACTCAGTTTGGTATTATTATTCCCGTGTTACTAATCTCTATTTGGTCGAATTCGCCCTTAGTAATATAATTTGTATGGCCCAATTTTTGTATGGCTAATTGTGGTCTTAAGGAACACAGTGCCCTTTGGACTCTGCCAACCCCCGAAGGGATCCCCGAAGGGATTACAAGCGTGATTGTATGTATGTGTATATAATCATAGACTATTTAACCACAACACGATGCTGCGTTTAGTAAAATGGCGGCTGGCGGCACAGCTGATGAAAATTGTCTAACCATTAGTCATGCTGATGTCACACTTTACTGTGTTTCCATTGAAGCTATTGGTCTAGATTTCATCCATCGGGTTAACTATTACTATGAATCAGAAAACAGACCCTAAGTTTCTATATTGATAACAAGGAAGGTTTGCCATAGTTCAATGATTTTTAAATTGGTAACTAAACATTGTAATCTTTTAGTTTTATCGCGGGTGGCACGAAAAGCGATAAACCCTTTTTACCTCCTAAAGCTGGCTCTAATAATGGTGCTGGTATGGCACAGATATAGATTAACATAGATGACACAAATGCGTGTACTGCGCGTGCGCATGTTTTAAAAACGTCGGGGTTGGCCGCTGCTAGCTAGCCTGCGCATGTTTAAGTGGCTGCAAAAACTAAGAAAATGCCGTTATGTGATAGTTGGTAGAGGAGCATCGCCGGCATCGGTATCTCCCGTCTCAAAATTACGGCTGTGACGTCACAGAAGACGGTAATAGTTTATATTAGGTCCTTACCTATGAAATTGGTGTTTTGTATGGTGATTTTAGGGATGTCTGCATTTTACATACTAACATTTTATCAGTTTTCTTCACAACGACAAATCCAGAGATAATAATATTTGGCATGTATCATTAGACAAGCTTTAGCAATATGTGTGTGAACACGCTTGATAAAAATTATTCATCGTTTTTATGTTAATGCAAATCAAATTATGTATTCGGGAGGCAGTTCAAAATAATTTTCTTTGTGTTTAATTTTAACACAATTAAACTTACAAAAAATTATCAAATTAAATAATACGAGCTCAAATATATAGTCTGTTTTTAGAAGAGGCAATTATTTTATAAGAATGTTCTGAAACTTAATAGTTACGGACAAATTGCTAAGACAGAATAAAAACACCAATTTCATAGGTAAGGACCCAATATATTGTTTAATTATATATACCATTTTATTTGTTTAGTAGTGTACATATATGTTTGCATATATTTATGTTTCGTCTTGTGCACTGGTGTCGCTTCTCTCACATCTTGAGATCTCACACACCTGTGACGGGTTGACTGGAAGATATCCCTATTAGAGATAAGTCCTCCCTTGTATACTTCTGCTTTTTACTCTGTTTTTTTTTTGTTTATGTGCAATAAAGAGAATTCAATAAAAAGTTGACAGATCCACTAGGGTATTCCCCGAAATACACAAATGCACTTGGTAATGATGCTGCTTAGCAAGATGACGGCTAGATATGAAACAGCAAAGGTCACTCGACAACATATATTTTTATTACACTGCACAAACACACACTCTATTTTCTACATACATTTACAAGCTTTTCCCGCGATTTCGTCCACGTGGAATGTTACTTTGAGATAGTGTGATGGTATGTAGCCTATAGCCTTCCTCAATAAATAGGCTATTCAACACTGAAAGATTTTTTCAAATTGGAACAGTAGCCTATATTGGTGGAATTGAAAATTTACTCCTACTCTATTATTAGAAGCAAAGTTCATAGTGGCGTAAATTTGTCCTTCAATTTTCTGGGAGACCTTATTAAATTTTTTTACATTCACCCGCACGGCATCCGTTTCGATGGGTACATCGGGATAAAAGGTAGCCTATGTCCTTTCTCAGGCTCTAGACTATTTGTGTACCAAATTTCGGTTCAATTGGGTCAGTAGTTTTGACGTGAAAGGGACAGACAGACAGACACAGTTACTTTCGCAATTATAATATAAGTATAGATTTGGTCGTCGAGGTACAAGTTTCTTGGATACGTTCTGTAAGTATAATTAACATTCACCATTCTAGGTGACTGATAAGTATACACTTATCAGTCACCTAGAATCTACAAAACCAAGCTTTATATGAGCTAGTTCAATAAAAACAAAATTGTTTTTCATAACATCAATTTCCATCGAACGAAACCAATTACCTGTCAACCTGATTTAAAGAACAAAAAGTTCACTGCCGTCGCTCCAAAAAATTAATTTATTGAAATCATTATTCGGTTACAAACACGAAAATTATTTCGTGTGTAATCGTTAAGTTTTCATTAAACCAATTATAAAGTGTCATCGCAATTTTACGCTGTACTGTGACATAATTCGTTTAGGTCCCAAATTTTCATTTAAAATAATTAACTATTTTATTAAGTCGAGCGAACATGTACAGTAGAAGCCTTTTTGCTAGAGCTGGGAAATGATACCATCTTTTTTTAGTTTATCGATAATAAGCAATTAAGAATAACATTACATATCATCGTGCCTCTTTCCCCAAAGGGGTATACAAAGGTATGAAACACTCACATTTATATTTGGCGAGACATGTAAGGTTAGGTATATTTGGCGAGACATGTTAGGTCCCCATGTAACAGGTGGCGAGCCTGTTGCCCTGCACCGGGCATAATGTGAGGCAAGCTATATTCACAATTAACTGTACATAAGTTTTATTCAAACTCAGTCGTACTAGGCGGTGGGATCGAACCCGCGTTTCCCGCGTGCCCCGTCCGTCCCAAGTCGGCTACCGCTGCCGTTTTACCGATAATTATGTTATAATATCTAGCCTACCGGTGTTGTCGCTTCAGTTGGAACAACTTAAAATCACTCTAATTTAATTTTAAATCTAGATTAAACTAAATCAAGTGATTTTTTGGCATTTTGGCCATAGTAAAAATGTCTAAAATTGAGAAAATCGAGTTTCAGCTAGATTTAAAACATCCAGCAGGTACACCTAATATTTTAAGATATTGGTCATGTTTCAGTTACAGCGATTGATAGGTATCCCTGCATTACTTATAAGATGAAAATATGTTCCAAGGAAATAATGTGAAGTTGTCTATAGTGTCTATTTTCCAATAGACTATCCTTACATGTACAAAAAGTTTAGAGATTATTGTAATGTTGGATTATTGTTATTAGAATGAAAACAAACTTAACTGTTTGCTACTTAAATAACAGATATAACTTTCAGAATAGCAATTTGATGGTAGTAATATAATTACGTGGTTTTAAATTTCCAGAAATCAAACAGAACTAAGAATAAAACTGTTATGAACATCGATACAATAATATTATCATTATCGACACGCACCTAACCCTATTTATAGCTCGACACAGAAACGAGATGTGTTTACAACACTCAAGTTTATGGATTTCGACAAATCCATGTTCGATAAATTCCTGTTTTATTAACAATTTAATTACTTTGGTAATGTAATAAGTACCTGCTGAAATCATTCGTGCGAACTAAAATTTGATTGATACTCTAGAAGCATATTATTATCTGTCTTTAATATATGATGTAATGTTGTACAAAACCGCTGTGATTTAATTTTTCGTTAATTGTGTTCAACAGAATTTTTAAACCGACTACTCTAAAAAGTGTTTTTCTTTTTTTATTTATATATTTTCTCGTGATGGCCGCAATAACAGAACGTACCAACTTTATATATTCACGCCTCTATCCCCGCAGGGGTAGGCAGAGGGGTCAGCGCTGACATTAGAATAGAATAGAATAGTCTACCTACAGTTCAAATATGACACAATGGACTAGAGGTTCGACATGCATTCGTATAACATGGTTTATACTTCGTAATTTGTGGTTCAGGTATAGATCTAATGTCAGGAGTGGTGCACTGGGATATTGTCATTTATTATCCTATTTGCATTGACAATAATGTCGTAAAGTTATATGTATGAAGGGATGGTATTATGTAACAGTGCGCATGATTTAAAATGAATATCCATAACAATTCCAAACGTATATGTCTCCGAAGGGTAGGTTAGGTGTTAACATACACATTGCTCTTGATATATTTAGGTCCCAATGTGCACTTTATTAGGTACATAATATAGAAAGCTATATTCATCGGCAAGCCATATTCATGGCACGAGCGAAGCGATAAAACGAGTGTGCCCACGGCCGGCAAGCGTTATGCTTAAATGTTTGCGAATAAAGCTTATGACAAGATTATGACAAAATGCCAATGCCAAAATCAATTATCACCTACTGCCTATTGACATACGTAACACCAAGTGCGTTGCCGACTTCTTAAGTAGGAATACGTAAGTATACTTTGTGGAAATTCCATTATATCATATGTGATATAAATATGAAAAAAAAAGAGATCTGTTCTCAACTCCAACTACATGGCTCACAATGTACGTTACCAAAGAAACAGAAATTATGACTTTGACTTATGGGATTTTTTGTCATTTCGCACATTGTTCCGATGTTGCATAATGCTGTCCATGATTCAAAATCTAATATTGCTATCAATTCGGTTATTCTTAACAGAATAATAACATGTGTCTGTTTAGGTTTAATTTAGTTTGAGAATAAGGATTCCATACTCCATACGTACCTACATTTTTGAGTCGGGCAGGAACAATCTGTTTCAGAAACATTATAGTTTTCTTATGTCTTATGACAGGCAAGCTCTTGGCCTTCATCTCACCTGATGGTAAGTGACAATAAAGCCGAAGGTGAAAACGAGCTTCATCTGTATTCTTGAACAATTGAGGAACTATCATACTTCCAATCGCCGGAACACAATGCTAAACATTGTTATAATGACGACAGATTTTAGGTAGGATAGTGGCTTGGATCATCAACCAAACCAAGCGGAAAAACAAAGAGGCGGTTATAAAAGTGAAAAAAAATTGTATGGCTGAAAATCTACATAAGCGAATTTCTAGTTTTTTTCATGCCACACCTGCCACCCAAAATCTAAACTTCACTATTACAAAACATTAGTTGGGATGCAGTCTTTGCTCTTTACGTTTTTGAATCCAGTTTTTATTCCCTACAACTAATTGTCTTAATATTTATTAGTTGAGCTGGTTTTACTGAGCAGCGCAAAATTACTCTTTATTGTTTCGTTTCAAAATGGTTTTTCACTCGCTCTGTTATGTTTTTTGCGGTCTTTAAGGCTCAGATACGGTGTAGATAGAAAAGCGGGTTTATGAAAATGTTTATTTTTCGCTGTTAAAACTACCTTAACGAATTTTATTTGATCATTAAGTCTCTATTGGCCGCACTCAGAGACGTCATTTAAGTCAATGTTCCATTAACGAATTTAAATTCGTCATTATGCGTATTAAAATAAGTATAAATTTTTTAACATAAGTAACCATTGAAGTTAATGAACGACTCTGATTACGGCAGTATGTCTTTGCAATTAGGTTTACGTAGGTAACACAATTACATAGAAGCCAATTCATCTGAAAAAATAAGAAGACAGAAAAAGCAGATGAGCGTTTTACATTACATTTGAAGAGTCGCAGTCTTCATTCAATCCTAATATATCCTATATATATCCCACAGCTGGTCACAGATCTTCCTTCACGAAGAAAAGCGCACGAGAATTCAATGCCACATTACTACCACTTTCGCCAAATGCAGATTGGTGGGTAAAACAGTTGCAATATTACTAAGCATGCCTTCCGAAGTACAGACGAAGTCGAAATCGCAAAGTTTAACCAGCTTACTTCTCCTTACCAATTACCAGCTTACTTCTTCTTTTGCAAATTTTTTTTTCATACTAACAGGGGGGTAAACGAGCAGTTTGGTTCACCTGATGGGAAGTAATTACCGTCCCCCATAGAGTTTATATTTTGTTGTCGCCCGTCAAATAGAATGTCTTATGTGTGCAAAAGATACTCGTACTTTAAGACACTGTCTTGTGTGTGCAATTTTCTGTTTAATTTTTTATGTATAACTAGTGGAAATATCGGGATAAAAAGTAGCCTAGTCCTTTCTCAGTCTCTAAACTATTTATGTACCAATTTTCGACAGTAGTTTTGACGTAAAAGCGAAACCGACAGAGTTACTTTCGCATTTATAATATTAGTATAGAGGATACAGGGGAAGTACAAGGGATAAGTAGATATTAAAGCTACTTTATAGTACGAGTATCATAATAATATTAAGAATAAATACATCAATCCTCGCAAGAAATATTTACAATGGCGGCGAGAGTGCCAAACATGCTGTGGCCCGGACCGCCTGTCCTAATCGATCACTGTAATCTGGAGTTCATTCTCAACTTTATGTACGTATACGTAAGGTGTCGAATGGCGAATTTAAAATAATAATGTTAATTTTAGAAAACCTGTCTGCAAGGTTTATTTGGAATATCACTTTCCATATATTGTGCCCGGATTATGTTTAAGGCAACAGAGGTGAAGGTGTTACATATAACAACTTAAATATTTTAGGCGTTTTTACTATGTGAGTCCCTCCTCAGGACACATGACGAGTCTGGGCCGTAACACTACCATGCTGGCCCAAGGCGGGTTCGTGGCTAGAGGCGGTTGCAAATAGCGACGATTGCCTGTATCGATTACAACCACAGTCAAAGCGCTATGTGGATGTACTTGCTACAAGCGCTCGCGGCAGTGAATTTTAAGTCTTTTTTGTCAATTTTATTTAAAAAAAAATATACTTTAAATATAATAAATGAGACTATGTGTAATGTTGACGATTTTAAGTGCTATGTTTAGCCTATGAAATAAAATTATTTTTGATTTTTAATTCCTACCGGAACCAACGGCTAAACGTGCCTTCTGAAGTACGGAGGAGCTCGAGATCACAAATCGAGAGTTTCGATAACGAAAGCTAAAGTGTAACCACTACACCACCGAGCTCCTCATCAGCTATGTGGGTGTTATCACCTTCGGGAATGTAGGCATGATGATGTTTAATCTAATACCAATATGGCTGGTTAAATAACAGATTTGTAGGGAGAAAATCTACCGATGATCAATGAAGACTTTTCCTGGACAAACAAAAAATGTTACATCATGAAAATAATAATAAAACTATTTAAAAATAATAGGAAACAAATTATTTTTACTTTAACATGAACTTTATTCAAATAATGGCCTATTGTTGTTGTGAATAAAACATTTCTCTATTCTATAGCAATTTATGTCCCGTCAACCCGTATTACATTTGATATAAGTTAATGGATGGAAGATGAAAAATTACCGTGCTGTATTATTAAAACCATTGGTGTATTTTTATTTAATTTGCTCATAAATATCTAAACATCATTACTTCTTTTTACCAGAGAAAAAATATGTATTTAATGATCTGAGTGGGTTTTATGTCCCTAATTTCTGCCACACCGTATGTAATGTATTGAATTACATTCATTGGATCCTTACCTATGAAATTGGTGTTTTTATTCTGTCTAAGTATTTTGTCTGTAACTATTAATATTCACAGAATTCCAAAAAATAATTACCACGTCTAAAAATAGACTATATTTTTGAGCTCTTTTGATTTGTTTTGATAATTTATTGTAAGTTTAATTGTGCTAAAATTGGACACGGAGACAACTCTTTTTAAGTGCCTCCCGAAAACATCATTTTATTTGCATTCACTTAAAAACGATAAATAATTTTTATGAAGTGTGACATTACACATATTACTAAAGCTTGTCTAATGATACATGCCAAATATTATTATCTCTGGATTTGTCGTTGTGAAGAAAACTGATAAAATGTTAGTATGGAAAATGCAGAATTCGCCAAAATCTCCATACGAAACACCAATTTCATAGATAAGGACCTAATATTTTTTAAATGCAGAATAATTTTACAATGATTGATGTAAAGGTTATAATCTATACATATAATAAAACTGTAGAGGTCGAATGTCTGTACAAAGAAAAAAAATGCTTCAAATTAAGTCAGGGGGTGTAAAAACAGGGAAAATACAAAACTTTTTTTTTAGTTCTTTGTTTCTCTGTCGGTTCGTCTGTTTGTCTGTCTGTACGGGCTAATCTCCGAAATGGCAGGACCGATTTAAATGAAATATTGCATAGAGATACCTTATATCCCTGGTCAACATCTTAGATACTTTTTATTCCGGAAAATTAAAGGGTTCCCGTGGGATAGTTAGTTAGTAGATATTTTATATATTTATATATAATATTTTATATGTATATATTGTTAATTACACGCGACTCAGTTTACTCCTCAGGATTTTTCCTTAGCAGGTGGGTTGGAAGACATTTCTATTAGGAATAAGCCCTACCTTTTGTACTCAGTTACCTGTCTTCTTTTGTATTGCTTATTGTATTTTTTTTGTGTGTGTACAACAATAAAAAAATAGTTAAAAAACCCCTAACCACGGACAAAGTCGCGGGCAACAGCTAGTAGTACCTATATCAGAAGAAGTTTGAAAGTAACGCATGAGACGGAAAAGTATAGGAGCAATGGGCCAACGTGGTTCGGACATGTATTGACAAAGGATGGAAGATTACCTAAGAAGAAGAATTAGTAGGGCTGGGTGTGGACGGACCTAGAATGGAAGGATCGGTGGCATGCATTAGAGGCGAGATTTTTTTTATTAATAAGCTCAACAAATAATTCAACACCACCTGATGATGGTCAGCAGTAGGAGTCCATGCAGAAATAGCCAGGGCCACAGAGAACATGATCATACAGTCGATTATAATAGGGTAAAGAAATACAATGTAAAATTGTGAACGGAAATAAAACAGGAAAACATTTAATATACCTATTAAAAAAAATAACCGCTGTCGCTCACCGCTCCGCTTATCGCTGCGCTCGCTTCAGCGCTCAGCCTCTCATTTATTTCAGCTTACCGCAACCTCTGTCCGGATTTGGCTGTCACAAGCAAAGGGAACCCAAGACGGATGAGTCGCCACCGAAAATTCCTTTAAATAAACTAGTATACGTCTCCATAGTTAATAAAATATCTCTGAGGACCGCAGTTATATTATTAATGAAAGATGAAAGAGATAATCACATTTGTATGATTTTTTTTTTTAATTTTTTTGATAGTTTCTAGATTAGATAATTTTTAGATAGCTTAGGCAATGGTAAAGATGAATAAAATGAAATAAAGATCCCAAAAACAAAAAGTATAACTGTTTTTAATCCCTTCAATTCCCAGATAGCATCTCGAGATGCATGTGAACAATATATTTAACTATTCTGTCTCGTGTCTGGTATATGAGCGGTTACTTTTATAATCTTTGTTTCTTTGTCCCGCCCTGTTACTGGGGACTTATCTGGCGATATGTGGGTCTTAACACCACGCCTACCCCTTCGGGGAAAAAGGCGTGATGGTATTTTATTTATTTAACAGTTTATTGTACACAGAATAATTATACAGAACACATAAATTAAATAGAACCTATCAACTAGCCGCCCCAATTTAAGCAACTAATGTTACTTGTGTTACGGACACTAGACGACGGATAAATATATTTAATAGATAAATACATATAAATATCCTGAATATATATAAACATCCAAGACTGGAGAAAAGAAAGTACAAAGGGTGTGGTTTATTTTATGTTGTTGTTATTAAATACTTCTAAAATAGTCACACTGTGAATTTTAACATTTTTATAGTCACAAGAATAATATTATGCCGGTTTCCTTGAATCAATAATACAACTATTCTCGTAAAATACTAGCTGCCTTACTTGACTTGAAGCTCAAAACTCAATAACCAATTCCGCAAAGTCGATACAATAAGACGATTCCTAGCAATTCATTGAGAGGTGAGCATCCAGAAATCATTGAATCCCGCACTATTGTCGGTTTTGCAATTGTAATGAGCCGGGTCTTTGTTCCTGATACATTTACGTCAACTAACGCCCCTGCCTACCTCCCTAAGGAGCTGCCGCGTAGGGAAAGAACGAAAATTACAGTTATTGAGACAAAATACAACAAAGAATAGAGGAGCTCGCTCCCTCGCCATGGTCAGGTGTGGATGGGTGGCCAAAACTTTCTGATCTCAAACTCCTCCATGCTTCGGAAGGCACGATAAGCTATTGGTTCTGGTCGCTTGTGACGTGGTAGGTGGAGATAAAAATAAATGGTAGGCTTGTTGTGTCACTTTTTTATTGGTAAAATTTAACAAAATAGTGTGTTAGAAAAGTTTTTTGAACATTTAACGTTATACGTTATAGTTTTATAGATACAGAGTAGGTAACAATAAAATGAAACAACATTAGAACTAAAAAAATGTAAATAAATATAAAAAAAATATAAATAAAATAAAAACAAAAAAAAAAAAAACAAAAAAAAAAATTAAAAAATATATATATAAATATATTAAATATAAATATATTATAACTATTGGCCGCGACTTCGCTCGCGTGGAATAGTGACTTTGAGGTGACGTGATGTTATATAGCAAAAAGCCTTCCTCGATAAATGGGCTATTTAACACTGATTTTTTTTTTAATCGGAGCAGTCGGTCCTGAGATTAGCGCGTTGAACCAAACAAACAAACTCTTAAGCTTTATAATATTAGTATTTATTAAAACTTTTATCCACTTAGAGGTGGAATTTATCAAAATCCTTTCTTAGGGGATGCCTGCGTCATAGTAGCTTTATGCATGCAAAGTCTCAGCCCGATCGGTCTAAAATTTACAAAGTTTCATACAAACTTTCATCCCCTATTTCGTACCCTTGGTTTTCTTAGAAGACGCCTACGTCATAACATCTACCTGCATGCCAAATTTCAGCCCAATCCGTCCACCTTTGAGTTTTATATTAATAGATAGATCTTATTATCAATAATTAAATTTATAGGCGAGACATCCGCTCCAGACGCTGACTCTGATAGGAATGAAATTGTAGACCAAAAACAATGGAAAAAGAGACAGATGGTTAGTTTAAAAACAGAAACGAAGAGAAAATGGCCAGAGCAAACAGCAAATAACGAATAACAACAGCAACAATAAATGCAAAAAACAGCAAAGGGTCGCTAATACTGAAGATATAGCGCCTGCACGCTATTGCAACTGTTCTACCCAACCCGCAGTGGGCCAGCGTGGTGGTGTTATGCCCACTCCTCATGTTTCTACTCAAGGCAGGCCTGTGCCCAGCAGTGGGACGTATACAGGATGAGGATGGTCGGAAAACGCGTTCGCGATCGCGTTCGTTCGTTTAGCTAATGCGTTCTTACCAGATTCTTACTGGTCTAATCATTTTCGGTAATATTGATATTTATTTGTTTTATATTATTTCGTCGCTGTATTTTGCGGTATCATGGAGCCGAGTCGTTCTCGCGCTTTTCTCCTTTTTATTGGGTAATAGCTGAAAATCAGTGGGTTGCTCATGGAGCATACCATAATCTGAGCTATCGCCCTTTTGCATTCTTTGCACACATGTTACTTACCACCTTTTGTTTATTGTTCTGTAATGATTATTTTATTGTTATGTGTAATATATAAGAAATTTGTATGTTATACCTATATTTGTTTGTAAGTATGTGTGTGTGTAATTATTGCAAATAAAGAGTTTATCTTTCTATCTATCTAAAACGAAAAAATTACATAAGGTATGAGATATCCGTAACAAGCTGTTATCATCATAAACTCAGCCTACGAACAAAAATGCAGTTAACAAAATATTAATAAATACTCATTTCGCTTAAAAGCGCCCGGTTTTCCTGTGCTCCTGAGAATCCGTAATACAAAACGGGAATCATGTAATGGATTTCCCTTGTATCTTTTGTATTTAAGGCGACTTCAACGATCGTTAGTGACAAGATATAAATTATAATATACTGTTTTACGATGGCTTCTGCTGCTGTGGCTTATTTTGGCTGTTCTATGTGGACTTTCAATTGGACTACCTATCGATTGAGAATAATCCAGACAGCGTAACTGATAGTAAGCACTAGTTTAACTCAAACTCAAATCATTTATTCAGTGTCGGTATTTATATACTCTTATGTCAAATTATGCCAACCGTTCACTAGCTACCAGTAGGCCTTGTTCTCAGCAAGTTCTTTCCTCCTTTTACAATATTTTTTTTGAAGATTTTACAGTCTGCAAGTCGGTCGTTCAGATAACATTCGATAAGATAAAGATAAGATAAGATAAGATAATTTTATTTGTCAATAAATACGTGTACAAAAGCATTATAGCTAGGATCTTAAATAAAAAACCTCGGAAGGTGTACAAATATAAAATAACATTTATCTAGTCTCGTATAACGTTAATTGCATTTATTCATTAGTTGTGAGTATTGATATATTATCATTCATCAGGTCAAAATAAAATTCGAAAAATTACAATTTAATACACGAAAAGAAATAATACAATAAAATAATACTTATGTTACTTTTAGTCATGAAGAAAATAGAATTCATACAGGTATATAGGGTTGGAAATTTAGGAAAATGATTAAGGATTAATTCCTAGGAAATGTATTCTGATAGATATTAGATTAAGGTATAAGTATAAAATGCTATGTCATCAATACATCTGATAAGAATACTACTCGCATATCAGTTATCTTTACCTTCCCTATGGAAAATCTTAATTAGAAAGCATCATCTGAATAAATGAATAAAAGTCAATCAAGAGTTTTTACTAAAATTACTTTTTACGTGCAACCATAGACTAATCAAATGTTTACTTAATCAGTGGTTCTTTGTAAATCGATTATAAAGTTTCACAGTCGAATAAATTCATGAAACTTACATAAATGACATCAAAAACAGTTAAAGCTATTTAACAGTTAAAGCTAAACAATAGTAATACAAAAAATCCCGGTTTTTTATGATGTCTTTTCCTGCGTGTGAGCTGACCATAACCGAATCGGTCAATGCTGCAAAACCTAGTTTATCTAAGTAATCATGCGCCACTATTAGTGTCGTCCGTGGCCTCTTCGATGATTGATTAGGCCCGATGATTGATGCTAACGCTAATTAGAGATACGAGAACGAGAATTAAAAACGGCTAAGTGACAAACTATGCTCTGTACTGGGTTCCGTGGTGAGAATTGGAATTTTAACCTTTAAGTTTAAATTTAAATAACACCCTGTTATTTAAACGGTTGGCCAAATATTCGAATTATGGTAAGCAAAAAAAATACAATTGATCACCTAAAAAAACTAATTGGTCAGCAACTTATGCAACAAATATCTCTAAATTTGTCAGCAAAATAACTAATTAGGCAGCAACTCAAATGTTTTCCCTGCAGTTTAATTGTAATATATATTTTGATGACACAAATATTGTTTTTATGGGTCATAAAAAAATAACCTTCTGTCTGTCTCGCTGTCACGTCAAAACTACTGAACCAATTTAACCGAAATTTGGTACACAGATAGTCCAGAGCCTGAGAAAGGACATAGGCTATCTTTTATTTCGATATACCCATGGGAACGAGTGCTATGCGGGTGAATGTTCAAAAATGTAAATAACACCACCCAGAAAAATTAAGGACAAATTTACACCACTACGAACTTTGCTTCTATTATTAGAGTAGGAATTAGGAAAAGTAGGAGTTGAAAATTTACATTTTCAATTCTGCCAATTAAGGCTACTGTTCCAATTTAAAATTCTTTTACTGTTCAATAGCCTATTTATTGAGGAAGGCTATAATTATGTAGGCTACATACCATCGCGGTATCTCAAAGTAACTAATCTACGCGGAAGAAGTCGCGGGCAAAAGCTACAAAGCCAGTATTATTATTTATTATTTATTTATACTTTATTGTACATACTCATATACTCATATTCATAACAATGCGGAGGTATGTAATATTGGATCCTTCCCTTATGAAATTGGTGTTTTTATTCTGTCTTAGTATTTTGTCTGTAACTATTAAGATTCAGAGTATTCCTAAAAAATATTACCTCGTCTAAAAATAGACTATATTTTTGAGCTCTTTTGATTTGTTTTGATAATTTGTTGTAAGTTTAATTGTGTTAAAATTGGACACGGAGACAACTCTTTTTAAGTACCTCCCGAATACATCATTTTATTTGCATTCACTTAAAAACGATAAATAATTTTTATGAAGTGTGATATTACACATATTACTTAAGCTTGTCTAATGATAGATGCCAAATATTATTATCTCTGGATTTGTCGTTGTGAAGAAAACTGATAAAATGTTAGTATGGAAAATGCAGAATTTCCCAAAATCTCCATACAAACCACCAATTTCATAGGTAAGGACCTAATACACTAAAAGCTTAATAGCATCATCCTGGTCTATTCATGTCCTAAACTATATTCTCGTTCCCAGAGGAGACATAAAGCTCGACCAAAAAACGAACACATAACAGTTAATGTGTTCCGTTTTTAGTATAATAAAGAATCCTAATTATTCTAGACAAAGTGACGCAGGCATGAAACCGAGCCTGAATTTAGGTCACCTCCCAAAGGAAAACTTTTACAACAAAAAGTACTGGAAAATTACTATTTACAGACTATTGTTATGGCACATGTAACTATAACCCAATGCGGGTTGGTAGGTGAAGACGGTTGTAATAGACCGGCTTAAGTAACCTCTATTCGTCCTCAGCCTAGGTCCCACTGCTGGGCACAGGCCTTTCTGATGGAACACATGAGGAGTATGGGCCGTAACACTACTACGCTAGCCCAATGCGGGTTGGTAGGTGAAGACGGTTGTAATAGCGACCGAACCACCGGCTTAAGTACCTTTCTACTGAGGAGTTCGAGATCTCAAAGTTTCGGTCACCCACCCTAGCCTGATTACAGCAAAAGTAGCTTTGTTTTCGATATCGAAATCCAAAGCATACTAACCACTATGTCACCGAACTCCTCTTTATAAAAGAAATGAATATTTCGTTTTTTAATTTATGGAAAGTAGCATATGAAAATAAATAATCTCTGCCTACCCCTTTGGGAAAAAGGAGTGACAAGGAGTGATAATACAAATCAAAATCACAATACTATTTTCAAATCGACTTCTTTAAAACGTACGTAAACATCGTTTATTTCAAAAATTGGTTACATTCGAACTCAAAACATACGATGTACGCAAAATTGTACCTTATTAAGTGAAAATCCAATCGTTGATGTAATTCCCGTAAATAAACAAAATAAAGTTTCAATTATTACAATGTTTTCGAGGGAAGAAAGTCTGTTTCGGGAAGTTTGTACAAAGTAGGACCGCCGGTACACGATTTCAAATCCAGTATAATTTGTTTTATCCCAAATATTTATTTAGTACCAAATATTGCCAACAAGTATAGGTTAAAAAATAAACAAGAGGGTTTTTTGGAATAAGGTAGCATTCATAATAATTGAAAATCAATAACAATAACAATAAAGACCACTGAAAACCTAAATGCGGTCTCCTAAATTAAGAGATCCATACGGAAAATTCATTGAATAAAATCATGTGAAAAAACTGTGATCTTTTTGTCAATAACGTCTGAAACTTTTTAAAAGTTTTAACTAAGGTATATTACCGCTCGCCCCAAATCAATGCGACAAAAATTACAATGCTTAATGAATCTGTGTGACAAAGTTTATGGAGCGAAAAAAACCAGATGCGTTTAGCAATTGTAATTGAATTGGACGAGCAACTTTGAAATATTCAAATTTAGTCGAAAAACTTTGGCGGTTTGACTTCCCGCCTTAACGACGTTAGGACGAATGACTAAGTTCGCCTACCTATTTGTTTTGGATTAAGGGCGCAACTTCGTGACAATGGGTCGAGTTGACAAGTTTGAAGCGATTACATGTCAGTTTTAGTACTGTCACTTGTTGTTTCCAGTTACAGGCCCTAGTGGCCACTTCCCCTGAATTCCCCAGATTCCCGATCGACCATAACCAATTCCTGGAGTTATGTGAAGTTACGCGTTTTGAATTAATTGAATCAGTTGCGAATTGTTCTCAGTTTGGTTTATTATTTTAAAACTTTTAGTCTCTCGAACACTACAGAACAATTGATGGAGTAAATTCTTCTAGCTTCTATTAGGTAAGTATTTGATTGAGTATAGAAAAAAGATAACAACACAGCATATCATCACACCTCTATTCCTCACTCGCCACCTGTTACGTGGGTACTTAGGTATATCTACGTACACTTAACACCTCCACCTAGTAACCCTTAGTAAAGAAGCGTGATGATATGTTATATAAAAAAAATATGTATTTTTTTTATATATGACAGGGAAACTTTTCCCCTCCATCTCACCTGCAGGCCTAGCACGGCACGGGGACAAACATCTCTCTCCACCGCTTATGTCAACTTGACAGGAGACAAAAGCGTTTCTCCACTATAGCTAGCACGGCCCCAGTGGAGATAATTTATGTCTCTCGCTGTGACGTAGACAGGAGACTATTTCTCCACTTGCTTAGCACGGCGGCCGTAAAGTGGAGAAACTATGTCTCTTTTTGACATATTATAGGGAGATATTAGTCTTCGAACTATTGAGGTGGGGACAAGAGTCTTAACCTAAAAACAATTAATTATACTATCGTAGTTTTCTCTAAATAATAGATAAAATGTCTCGAGGATACTTTAATATGGTTGTGTTAAGTGAACTAGAAACACAGCAAAAAGAATTCAGCTGCGTATGCTGAGAATTGAGATGCTGTAATTTTAATGTAAGTGCAATATTTTCATGAAGTCTTTTTGTATTACATCAATAAACACCCAATTGGTAAGTACCTAAGGCCCACTTGCAGCAAATTTAAATTGAGATCTAAAAATTACATTTAGTAAAATTTTAACATTTTGGTTGTAGTAAAAATTTCCAAAAAGGCACTATATCAAGTATTAAATCTCGGTTTGAATTTCCTACTAGTGGGCCTAAATCTACTGACCGATGTCTATATAGTTATTAAATTATAAATTGCTTCAAGTATTCTATATATTTTGTCATAAATCTTAATGTTTTAGGTTGTGGATGTGAATTGCAAGATTTTGAGTATTAATGCCAGATATCCAGGCAGAGTCTACAACCAATTCATTTTTAACAATTCTGCAGTGGAGGCAGAACTTAACAGGCTACATAATGCAAGAATTGGGAATTAATATCTCCTAGATGGTCTCCTAGGTGTTGAATGACAACAATATACAATGAAAAATAAATATACAAATGAGATAATCTGAAATTTTTATTTGATAATACCTATAAAAGTAATAATAATAATAAGCCTCTTTTTTTCCAAATCATAAAAATTACATTTAAATTTGATAATTTCCTTTGTTCGAGGCCATGTACGGCATCCATACAACAGTGTGGGCAGAACGACAGACTCCATAGCCTTCTTTTTTAATGTGAGTGGAAGTTTCGCCTACAATATGTCTTTTAGGGACCAGTTTTTTATCCCAGGCTAATTTGATTCTTCTTTCAAGATATAAAAGTAAAGTTTCTTTTAATTATCCTATTTTGTTCCTTTAAAATAGAATTTTGCTCTCTGAGCATATTTTTTTTTTCTTCCATTAGTTCAACAACCTTCTGAAACAAAAACAACAAATTATTGCATACAATTACATTTTTAAACTGATTACAAAGTGTGAGAGTGAAAAGACTACATAGTTATGAACCCCAAATGATAAAAAAGCATGATTATTTACATGATTGTATGGCACATAGGGGTTCACTTTAGTGTTAGATTAGAGGAGGACAGACTCTGCATTAAACACTCCAAATTTGACTATGCAGATGTAGTCTCTCTAGGTAATAAGTTTTAGTAGATAAATTCACATACACTGTCGACATATAGTCGACTAACACCTTGATTTGAGCGGCTGAGCTCCTCACCCTTAAAATTGTTTACCTTTTGTAACTAACGATGTTTATAGGGAATTAAAATTTTTATTTATAATTGCAGTATACTTACAATTTTTTCTTAGGGATTTCACTCATTTTCTTTCTTCCAAAAAACCTTTTGAATCATATTCAACATCTTCAATGAGTATGGCTTACTGGCAGAACTATTGATAAGTTTGTCAAGTTCATCTAATTTCTGTACATTACTTTTATTAATAATATGTAGTTTGAAAATATGTACGATTGATGCACAGATTAAAAAGTGACAGACTGCGTCACATGTCATTGTAACGTAGTACTAATAATTTAAAAAGTCACTATAGCGCTTAATTTTACGCACGTTGTTAGGTTTCGTCAATTTAGTCGTATAATACATTTTAAAAACCGATAATATACGGAAACCATAGATTTAAGATCGGTCAAAGGTTTTTTTGTGTGTTGGTAGCATTGAGTGGAGAAACGTTGTCTCCGAAGACAAACTTGTCTCTCCCCGACGCCGTGCTAGCTAAAGGGAAAGAGAAGGTGGAATGGACAAAATTTTCTCCACTCCCCGGAGACATTTTGTCTTCGTGCCGTGCTAGGCCTGCTGGTGGAAAGTGACGATAACGCCGCAGGTGGAAGCGAATTTCACATTTATTCCCCAACAGTTGAGGAACTAGCTATCTAACCGCTAATTTCCGGAACACAACAATGCTAACATTGTTCTTAAGGCGACAGATTTAGGTAAGACGGTGGTAACTAGCCAGGCGGGCTTAGAAGCCCTGCCACCATCCAATTTTGTGTATTCCGACAACTTTAAGCAGAAATCTTTAAGTAAATAAGGCCCAATTGCACGATCGAGAGTAAGCGCTTAACCCTGGGGCAAATATATGGGCAAACCCTGGGTTATGCGCTAACTCTCGATCGTGCAATTGGGTCTCAGTCGAAATATTTCAATAAACTATAAAATGTGGCCATTTTAAAAGCGATTACGAGGAAATAGCTCCTTCATTCAAGCATCCTCGATCGCTGCAAATACAGTATCGAGGGTTTTTTACATAACTCGCCGTTATTCTTTTATTGCATCTGTTTCTACTCAACTTGTGCACTTTGTACTACATTTTGGTGTTATCGTTAAATATTTTCGTGATGGAAATTATCCATACTTTCATATCCTATTATAAATGTGAAAGGTCTCGCTTTCTCGTAAAAACTACTGAACCAATTTAATCGAAATTTGGTACACAGAGCCTATGCAAGAACATAGTCTACTTTTTATCCCGATATTCCCATGGGAATTTTTTCATTAAACCGCGCGGGTGTAACCGCGGGTAGCCTTAATAAAACTAGCTAGCCCATAATAAAATCAGATACTTGGATCTCAAAATTATAATATGTAATTTTGAAATAAACTAGTAAGTAATTAGTTTTTGCTGCTTCAATTCCTTAAGACTTTTTTATTTTTGTTTCTTATATTTAAGTAGGTATATCATTTTCTCTTTATTATTAACTATGCAAATTCTGTCTTATAACATATACAATTGTCTATCTGTGTTTGAAATAAGTTCTATACATATTTCTACCTGCAATAAAAAAAAAATCATTAATTTCTTACAGAAAAATTCTTAGAATAATTTGGTGTACTATTTGATTACAATAATAAACTTTTATTTTATTTACTAAATCATTCTTTTATCTTTTTCAAAATCGTTGAAGCAACATCGAATGTCATTAAGATTGAAATTTGAGCAACGCGAGCTGTTAGTGATGTTTTCATGATTTGACTCTGAGTGTTTGTTGTGATGATCTAAAATAGTACTTAAGTGGTTGAGTGGAATAGCACTTGACGACTTAAAATAGGACTCGTGTTTTCATATTAAACTAAATTTCTACATGTGTCTGCGTCGAGCAATAGTTTGTGTAATTATTGGATTCAGCATGGCTAGCTGCGAGATTTAAATGGAATTTCTTGCACATTTCAGCAATACAGTAAAGACAGAAAGATTGAGGTAGGTCATTTATGTCATGCAACTTTTTGGTACACATTTTTTCCAATTTGTATGTTATACTACCTGTGCCCGCGACGTCGTTCGCGTGGCTATTAATTTAACGCCGATAAAAGTTTACAAAAAGTTTTTGTGTGTTTGTTAACACTGCATTGTTTTTTACAAAGTGCTCAACACTACATTCCTACCTCTTGTTAGCAAAATGTTGATTGTTAATAGTTGAACTAAAACCTCTAATTATTAAAATAATGAAAATAACATTTCTTGTCAGTGTCATCTGATTAATTGTTGTCATGGTCATAAATCTCTGTTGTCGTGTTATTATTTTACAATGCCGAGAAATTTTAAAATTCGAAATGAAATCACATTTTGAGGGAATATGTCACATAATACTCGGTCGAGAAGATATTGATAATATCGGGATAAAAATGTCCTTTCTCAGGCTCTAGACTATCTGTGTAATTTCAATTGAATCGGTTTAGTAGTTTTGACGTGAAAGCAAGGCAGTCAGACAAACAGACACATATTCTTTATTGCAACTAGTAAAAAACAATTAAATATAGTAATAAAAATACAATGCAACAGGCGGCCTTATAGCTAAAGCAACATCCAGGCAACATTTGGGCAGAGATAGAATGAAAGAAAAGGTAGGTGTAATATACTTACATTTATTACGAATACAATTACATACTATATCATAAATGCTGTAATAGCCTGTATAAATATTTTATTTAGCAATATGTTAATATATGTTTGATAAGTTAATTGAGTATGTAACATTCCCCGTGTATTATTCATTTTATAAGAATTTCATCCGAAAATAATTACATCATTGTATTTTGTACAGCAAAATATTCAACAACACGAAAAATTTTAATGGACGACAACATTGTATGTTTTTGTTAGTTATGTATGTTGTTTCTATTTCTATCACCATATCACTGTTGACTTAACACGATTGTGGCAAATGGAAATAACCCGCTGTGTAGTTTTACTAACTTGTATGGTTTTGTTGAATTACATTTGAACTATTTATTCAAATGTTGTAGACATATTCTTCTTATACTTGGTCACCTGGTTTTGAGTCGTCACGGAGTTTATCTTATTTAAGTAATCTGGTTGGTGGTAGGGCTTCCAAGCCCGCATGGTTAGATACCACCGTCTTACCTAAATTTGTCACCATAATAAAATGTTTTAAGCATTTGTTGTGTTCCGGCAATCAGAGATAAGCCAGTCCCTCAGTTGTTGAGGATTTACAGATGAAGCTCGCTTCCACCTTCGGCCTTATAGTCACTTACCATCAGGTGAGATGAAGGCCTAGACTAACCTGTCATATGTAAAAAGGACTTGGATTCGAATGATAAATATTTTCATTAGATATTCAGATACTATAGTATGTCTTATAGAAATGAAGTCCTATTTATCCGTCTTATTCTATTAAAATAATACTACCAACCCGTCTTTTCTCTTGGGTGTGGTAAAAGGCGACTGATGGACTTAGAACTGCATAATCATCCACAACTACTTATAGCGGCGACGGGCTCACCACCTGTCACGCTGTGCGCCGTCACAGCTGGTATAGCGCGGACTATGGCAGTGGACTGCTTCTGCAGTGCTTTTGCCTAGTCACTGATTAACCCTTAGGGGATAATAGTCTTGATTATATGTATGTATGTAATTCTATAAATACCGACTCGTACAAGAGGTCACCGGATCAATCCCCGCCCCTGTACCACTGATTTTGAATAAAAGCTAAAGAATCGTCAAAGCTTATCTGTCATATATTATTATTATTTTATAAGAAAAACCTAGAGTTAAGCTTTTCTCTCACTGAGCTGAACGACGGAGCGTCACACATGAATACACCGCATCCAATGCGTGCTTTCTATACTGGGAGATACACACAACGGAGGAGCTCGGTGGCGTAGCGGTCAGTGTGCTTTGGCTTCGATAGAAAACAAAGCTACCTTCGCCATGGTCACCAAGACGTTGTGATCTCGAGCTCCTCCGTGCTTCGGAAGGCACGTTAAGCCGTTGGTCTCGGTCGCATTTGTGACCGTTTCTACCCACCAACCCGCATTGGGCCAGCGTGGTGGTGTTACGGCCCATACTCCTCATGTGTGTATATCCATGAGGAAGGCCTGTCCCAGCAGTGGGACGTATATAGGCTGAGGACACACAACGTTGGAAGGCGGGACGCGACATTGCGTCGTGCGGCTCAGTGAGAATCGCGTTCATTTCATTAGAACTGACTCGCCCCTTGTTACATAGGGACTTAAACATATCTGGCGAAATGTGGATGCTAACACCTCTGCCTACTCCTTAGGGGATAGAGGCGTGTTGCTATGTTATGTATGATATTGCTGTATCAACCAATAAATATTTTGTCCTTTGCATGTGGATAGCGTGTGTACTTGTTTATTGTTAATATAACGTTACCCTACATCACATACATTATAAGCACAGCGAGTCAGAATATTACCAAGTGATGCTTTGTGTGTTTAAGAATACCGCGCCAGCGGCAAACTTGGATATTTATTTTAATAAAAAACCGCGTCATGCCTGGAGTAGGTTGAGCATGAAAACGGACAAAATAGGACACAAAAAAATATTCTTGTGGTGTGTACAGACTGGTGAAATGTAACAGGAAAGAAGCATATATATACGTTATGAATTCTCTTACATTGCATGACAAGTTTGGCATGTTACGTTTCACCAGTCTGTACACAACATTAGTTTTTCTCATCAAACGGGTACCAGATTTACATCTGCATTAATATCGATATTAAGCAAAAGATGTCCTAGCATTGCAGTTTCATGTTAGAACCCTGTAGACGCGTACACCCCCAACCGTCTTTGAAAGGTGTTTACCCATGCTTGGTGATCTAAAACAGAGCGTAGCTCTGTCTAAGCACTTCTAGAGCTTAGTGATACTTTAAGGGATTCCCTTATAGCTTAGGATCCTAAAAAAGATTTAGTAAATGATCTTGTCCTAACTAGCATGCTCTGTGAAGCTCTAAAATTTGCCTAATAATGGCCCTTTTAGAGCTAGATGCTCTAAGAGTCAGAATAAACATTTAAATTACACAACTAATTAATGCGGTAAATCATTCGACTTATTAGCGACAAACAGGGCAATTTAATCTGAGTTAGAGAGTTTCGTTCACAACAGATCTAAAATCATCTAAACGTATTTAACGTGGTTTACATAATAACTGTTATTTTTGTTGTAATTTTAATAGTTCTGATGATATTTCATTCTTATTCTAATATTAACTACCGTCGCAATTATTCAAACATTATAGGCATCAAAATATATGTCAAGCGCAAGCAGCAAATTATCAACAGGTTTCAGTAGCAGGAAAATAATTAGGACTTTTATAAAATTGCAGATGGACTTAGAATACGAAGAAGACAAAGGAAGCGATGCATGGAATGTGTTAATGTTAAGAGAATAATAAAGGTGTGCAAAAAGTAACCCATTAAAACTGTAAAAAAAAATATTTATTCTTTTTAAGTCAGTATGGGTTTTGGTTATAACCTCTCAATAGCTCTTAAAACACTTATAGTGGTAATCACCGCTCCAATGGCACGATTGTAACTCTGTACTATCTCTCAAATGAGGGTTATAAGTATAACACTAATTTTTAGCGCTTCTAAATAAACTTAGGTTTTCGAAACTCTACTCAAACACTCTTCAATCACTAATTCTTATTACCAAAATGTTACTTGGGACAGTAGCTACTGTCATGCACCGAGAACAATTAGACAGCCGACATTCAAATGAATATTATTGCATTTGTCGTAATATTTTAAATTTGTGTCCTGCAAAGCGCATAACGAAGACACGCCCCAACGGACAAAGTTTTAACAATGTCCCACTCCTTTCCCGGGAAAATTTCTTCTTCCTTGCAATTACGGGTAATAAGTTTTTCACTTGGAACGGCCCCAGTCAACCTCGATTGGTTTTGCGTAATTAAAATCGAGTTTAAGACTTTTTGTCTTTGATATACAAGTTGAAGGGCTGTAAGATTTTTTCAAGATGAAAATCTTAGGAAGAATAATGGTAAATCTTATTAGAATACCTGTTTTGTGTCTTTTGTTGTATTATAGAAGATTTTAACTTTTAAGAACTCCTCTCTAAAAACTAATGAAGTTCCATCCGTTTTTATTCTTGTATAGTATAAAGATTAAAGAAGATGTGTAAATGACGACGTAATTGGAAGTGATTGAGACTCAAATAAGCCTGAATGCTGATAAATTAAGAGATAAGTGAAACTCCACCAGGAAAGCTATGGACATGAAAATGGTTTACTATGCAAGGAGCGGGTGAGGGTGGGATCTATGGCTAGCGACAAAAGATGGAAGAAGATTTTAATTACTTCTATTTTTATAACAACTTTGGATTGATTTTCAAAATTTTCCATAAAGTGCCCATTCCACCGTATTTGAAACAGCCATAGGTATGAGTCTTTATATATATAATATTAGGTCCTTACCTATGAAATTGGTGTTTTGTATGGAGATTTTGGGGAATTCTGCATTTTCCATACTAAATTTTTTTCAGTTTTCTTCACAACGACAAATCCAAAGATAATAATATTTGGCATCTATTATTAGACAAGCTTTAGTAATATGTGTAATATCACACTCCATAAAAAATATTTATCGTTTTTAAGTGAATGCAAATAAAATGATGTATTCGGGAGGCACTTAAAAAGAGTTGTCTCCGTGTCCAATTTTAACACAATTAATCTTACAACAAATTATTAAAACAAATCAAAAGAGCTCAAAAATAATGTCTATTTTAGACGAGGTAATTATTTCTTAGGAATACTCTGAATCTTAATAGTTACAGAGAAAATACTAAGAGAGAAAAAAAACACCAATTTCATAGGTAAGGACCTAATACTAACATCAATTACTGTGGATGTTAATTGCTCTGCCTACCTATAGGGAAAAAGGCGCGATGATATTGTATGTACAATGAAGGATTGTCAATCCTTAATTATTTTTGAATATATTACCAAGTGCCCGGAGGTAGCGTAAGTAACAACATTATGACCAAAAGGGGTTACCCGTAACCCCAGCAGTTACCTCAGAAAACCTCAAACCACATCCACTCTGTACCGGGCAAATAAATCTAATCATTTCGTACCATTGAACGCCATTCCACCCCATTTCTTCCCATTTATTTTATTTAAAATTTAATGTCCATTAACTCAGATTTACATACGGACAGAGCTGGGAACCTCATCTCAGCTATGGGTTAGATTGGGGTCGAGGTAATCCCATTTAATGGAAAAAAACGTTGACATTACAAAGAACTTTATGGTAATCCAATAAGTATACGTTTTAAGATAATTTACCTTGAAAGACATACATTGCAATTATACTAGGCAAGAAGAAATTTGAAAGATTCCCATGTATAATATAGCGAATTAGTAATCACGTAAAAAAAAGCAAAAGTCTTATTAAAAAAACCTCCTCCTGTTTTTTGAAGTCGGTTAAAAAGGAAGAATCACCAACAGGTGGATACGAGATCTCCAGAATTTGACAGTTACTAACCAACCCGCATTGGGCCAGCGTGGTGGTGTTACGGCCCATACTCCTCATGTGTTTCTCCACGAGGAATAGGCCTGTGCACAGCAGTGGGACGTATATAGTCTGAGGACGGAGGACACCCATAAATGTCTTATCGCGGTGCTCATGACCCTTGGAAAACTAGTTGGTAGGACTAGTGTTATAGCCACAGAACCCCACAAAATTTTCTAATACAATCATACCAACCTCATAATTTTCAGGATCAGCCCATGAAACGGAAGTATCAAAATTCATAATAGCCAATCCAAACGCTACAGACAATGTGCACATAGCATTTCGACCAATCGGATTGTATTTATTACATTGTTTGCACCAATAACGTGCGGTTTTAGAATATTTAAAGTTTAAACTGCGCGTTAAACATACAAAGTCAATTCTAAATGGATTAAAGTTGGGAGGTGTGATAAAGACAAAGTATCATTAGGTACAGTCGAGTTCAAAAATAAGCACGTTTAACAATAAATGACTCTTATTGAAAAGCACATAAATCACCTGTCAAAAGTGCATATTTCTTAACTCAACTGTAACTGGAAGAACTGCACGGGAATCCTTTGATTTTCCGGAATAAAAAGTATCTAAGATGTTGACTAGAGATATAAGGCCATGCCAAAAAAAATATTAAAATCAAGTCAGGGGGATATAAAAAGAGGGAAAATGCCAAAAAAACCGCGGGCGAAATCGTGGGCAACAGCTAGTAAAATATAAAATACGAAACATAACAATCCGCCATATTAGGTCAAACACGCGCTCCTGCGTGACGTCACGATTTCGTAAAATTATTTTGACATTTCGTACCTTACCTTGTGTTTACTCGTTTCGATTCTGAGCCGTTTAATTTTAATTTTTTTTTTGTTGATAAAAGCTGTTTATTATAAATTGTGATAAATAAAGTATAGGATTTCTTCAAAATAGTTTTCGCAGAAATAAATTACAGATTTTGAAGAAAATATCCGTTGGGCTTCGTCGTGCTAAATTTAGTCACATCTTTCTTTCTTTTTTCTTCGTAAGAACATTAACAAATAACTTGTTCGGAGTTTTAATTGATGTATTACTAAATCGAGAAACCGCACACCATCGAAACTCGTAAGAATTCACTACTGTAATAATAAATAATTCAAAATAATTAAAATCATGCCTATTTACAGCGGTAGCCGAGTTGGGACGAACGGGGCACTCGTTCGAGAGGCTGCGAGAAACGCGGGTTTAAATCAAACATATATACAGTTCATTGTGAATATCGCTCGCCTCACATTGTGCCCGGTGCATGGCAACAGGCTCGCCACCAATTACATGGAGACCTGACGTATCTGGCGAAATGTGGGTGTTTAACACCTCTGCCTACCCCTTAGGGGAAAGACCCGTGATGATATTATGTTATATTATAGCTGTCGTCTGAAGGCGCCATGTATTTTGGGGCGATCCTGTTGCCATGCACCGGGCAAGGCAATTAAACTGCAAAATAACTCAGCTAATACTGTACTCAATTCCCCTTCTATTGTGCCAAATCTTTTGTGTGAGCTCTTTTCTCCAGTGAAAAGCTCCAGAAAAATTTGAATTTTCTTCGTTCGTCGCAGGAAATTAAGTTTTCTTTGACAAAACTCTGTAACCCATCCAACGTGGAAGCGGTAATCTGGCTGATAGTGCGGTTTTTTATAAAATGTTTTTTGTCAAATTAAACCTTAAATCTAAATAACAAGGTACATTGTTTGAAATAAGCTTTTGCGTTTAAGGATATTTTAGGAGAAGGGTTTTTGTCTGGCTTAGTTTCTATTATTTTAGCATACTTGTTTTAGATATTGGGATATATTTAGAATATATGGCTTATTTCCATGTTCTAGTTTTATATCCGGCTGCTTCGAATTTATCTGACGGGAAGTACAGTCGAGCAATAATGTGTATTAACTGTGACAATCATTGCTAAACACATAGTTTATTTATTCTCAAATACGTTTACTTATTTTTGCTCGAAGTTACTACGATAAAACAAAACGTATTATGCCGTACTTGTCCTATAAACGTCCCACTGCTGGGCACATGCCTTCCTCGTGGAGAAACACAGGTGGAATATGGGCCACGCTGGTCCAATGCGGGTTGGTGGGTAGAAGCAACCGGGACCAACGGCTTAACGTGCCTTCCGAAAGAGGAGTTCGATTGAATCCGTTCAGTAGTTTTGACGTGAAAGCAAGACAAATAGACAGACAGACAGAGTTACTTTCGTATTTATAATATTGGGTCCTTACCTATGAAATTGGTGTTTTTTTTCTCTCTTAGTATTTAGTCTGTAACTATTAAGATTCAGAGTATTCCTAAAAAATAATTACCTTGTCTAAAAATAGACTATATTTTTGAGCTCTTTTGATTTGTTTTGATAATTTGTCTCCATTCAAAACACCAATTTCATAAGTAAGGACCTAATATTAGTATGGATTATTTATTTATACACACAAATAATTTACACATTAGCCAACCCCTTTTTCAGGCTCAGGGGTCCATTAATATAATTACAATATTAAGAACCTTGTCGCTCTACCTACTTTGCGTACCTTGTACATTATTCAAGCATCTAAATTTTACTTCGTTGCGATGTAGTTCTAACACCTTAGTTCAAATCTTATAATTATGATTTTCATAGTTAAGAAGGGTAGACAGGTACGTTAAATAGCGTCTAACGATGTAGAAGGAGGTATAGTGTTGTGCCAATTTCGTTTTTCGACTGTTTATCGATGTTAATTATTATTACTACTCATATTTATATTTATGCATTTTTAACATGGGCGTGGAGGAATGTAATGTGTGGACTGTAAATGCTTATTTAATTTAGAAATAATAATAAAAATCTTGGGTTCGAACTTAATATCTTTACTCTTGTTTGGAACCTAGCAACCCAGACAATAATGAACCATAGAAAATAAAAGAATAAACAAATATTTCATATAAAAAAGTATCGCTAACAATGGGCCTTGATGATACAAAAATGAAATGATTATAATTTGACAATGAAAACTTGTAACTGGCTTATTTCGATTCATTTTCTACTTACATGTCTTACATGTCTTTCCAGCCAACTCGCCAGTTCCCTTCCTTCTCATGTTATAGACCACACACTCAATCCACCTCTCTTCAAATCACATCTCAAAACTGTAGCAGTTCAGTAACATGTCCTCAGCTTATATACGTCCCACTGCTGGGCACAGGTCTTCCTCATGGAGAAAGACACAAGGAGTATGGGCCGATACACCACCAAGCTGGTCCAGTGCGGGTTGGTGGATAGAAACAGTCGCAAAAGCGACCGGGACCAACGGCTTAACGCGCCTTCCGAAGCGCGGAGGAGCCCGATATCGCAAAGTTTTGGTCACTCATCCACGGCCTGACCATGGCGAAGGTAGCTTTGTTTTCAATTTAAGGCCAAAGCATACTGACCACTACGCCACCGAGCATGTGAGGGATGATTTGTAACATACAAAAACTAAAAAGGCATTTGGACTTTATATAAATTCTACGTTTAATTCATATTGTTGCCATATATTAACTAACATGACGTGAGCCTGTTACCATGATTTCAAAGTCCTTGCTTCGAAAGGCATGTTAAACCGTTGGTCCGGGTCGCTTTTGCAACTGTTCCTACTCAACATACCCTACCAATCGGCATTGGGCTGCCGTGGTGGTATTACAACCCATACTCCTCATGTGTTTCGCCACAGTAGCTCCAGTGACAGAAAAGATTAGGAGCAATGTGTGCGTGGTATGGACATGTGATGAGGAGGGATGAAATTCACATAACAAGGATGCTGAGCATGGATGTGGACGGACCTAGAGTGAGAGGAAGACCAAAGAAGCGATGGATTGAATGCGTGAAGAATAATACAAGAATAAAAGAAGTGGATGCTGAGCTGACGAGTGACAGAGGAGAATGGAAGAAGACATGTTGTGCCGACCCCACCTAGAGTGGGAAAAGGGCCAGAAGAAGAAGAAAACTCCTCATGTGTTTCTCCATGTAGGTAGGCCTGTCCCAGCAGTGGGAGGTAGGTATATAGGCTGATAACAAAACAACGACGACTATCGATACAAACATGTATGTCTCCTCCCTATTCCTAGTTATGTATAAAGGTAGGTATAATCTAATAATTAATATTCCACGTCTTTGTGCCATTTGAAATAAACGATGGGTTACTCCGATATACGCCAACCCTATTCACGGGCTTGCGATAAAATAGTTTTCGTATTCACCATATCTGTCACTGTCGCGCACGAGGATTTAGAAAGAGATAACGCAAATCCGATCGTAAAAGATTTTGGCGAACTTTTTTGGGGACTTCTTATCTACGTGAAAAACCTTGTAAAGCTGGGTAAAAGGACTTTTTAAAAAAAAAAACCTTCTGCTTAAAGATGATTTATGTAAAAAAGAAGTCAGTAATGGGTTCTGGTGCATTTTTTTTGTGCACACTCTAAAGAATAGTTACTTTGAGATAGTGTGAGGGTGTGCAGCCTATAGCCTTCCTCAATAAATAGGCTATTCAACACTGAAATATTTTTTCAAATTGGAACAGTAGCCTCAATTGGTGGAATTGAAAATTTACTCCTACTCTTTTATTAGTAGCAAAGTTCATAGTGGCGTAAATTTGTCCTTTATTTTTCTGGGAGGCGTTATTTAAATTTTTTTCATTACCCGCATGGCACCTGTTCCCATGGGAACATGGAGATAAAAGGTAGCCTGTGTCCTTTCTCAGACTCTAGACTATCTGTGTACCAAATTTCGGTCAAATTGATTCAGTAGTTTTGACGTGAAAGCGAGACAGAGAAAGGAGTTTTAATTTATTTTGCTTTGATTTTATTTGGTTTTGATTTTTTATGTAATTTGATTAACATGCAATATTAATAAAAAAAAATATCCTGAAATGCTTTAAATTTGTATTTAGTTTTAATCTGAATTTATATTATATGTTTTTACCATTTTTTTACTTAAAAGTGTATGATGTGGGCTTGTGTCGCCTGAAATAAATAATTTTTATTTTATTATTTTTTTATAATTGTTGTCAACTCAAAGAAAAACGTTTGTAGATCAATAAACATTATAATTGTGCCCAATATTGATCACGTTACAAATTTTACAGTAATGACAAGACTGTTATTTTTCGTTGTCATAGTAACCCAAACAATAATATTAGTATGGATTGAACCTTTTTTGACGACCTCCGTGGTCGAGTGGTCTGTACGCCGGTCTCAAGGCGTCGTCATCTCGAGAGGTCCTGGGTTCGATGGGTTCGGTCCCATCGAAGTGTTTGGGTGATGAATTTTCAGACATTTGTTCTCCAGTCTTGGAAGTTCGTTATGTATGTATATTCTGAATAGTTATGTGTATTCTATCTATTAAAAATATTTGTCCATCATCTAGTATCCGTAACACAAGCAGCATTTAGTTGCTTAAAATGGGAGTAGTTGATAGGTGTGAATGTTTGAGGATATTTATTTATTTATTATTGTAATTTATTTTAATGATCTGGATAACATGTAAAATCGGGAATCGTCAAGTGAAGTGAGTAGGTAGGAATGGGGCTTCGGGTTGGCAGCGAGTGTCACTTTAGCGTCTCCAAAGAACAAATAAATGAAAACCTTATGTTCCGTTAAGATATCAATACATACAGTGTACAGAAAATTTTAAAAGACAACGAAAAGTAAGAAAATTTGCGAAACTTACCCTACGATAGATCGAAAGCCTATTCAGAATTTCGGAACCAATGAAAGAGCTCACTGCCAACTAGCGATATGAACTTAATAAAATGTATATTTAAATGCTCAGAAAATCGGCTATACGAGATGAAATACTATTGTGTCGATTGAGTATGAAATTATTGGGTTGTAAATAAAGTGGCAGACGGATTCATTTTTAAATTAAGGGTAATTGCCTTCGGGAACCGGTGGCGATAAATCATCCGCACCAGCGAGCGGTGCGAACATAGAACTTTCGATAAGCCAAATTTGACGTCTAAGATTTGTCAAAATACTCTATAAATTTGTCAGTTAGCCCCAAGGAGTGTGTAGGGACATGTGTAGTGTGAATGTACATGTCAGCGTTTTTGTTTGCGAGCGTGAAGTATGAGCGAGTCTCGAGCTGTTACTGCGCACTGGCCGAGGGGTATACACAGGTTTAGCTTTAAGGAATATTTAAGAAATTAAATTCATTCGGTTCAGATAAATATTAGGTCCTTACCTATGAAATTGGTGTTTTGTATGGAGATTTTGGGGATGTCTGCATTTTACATACTAACATTTTATCAGTTTTCTTCACAACGACAAATCCAGGGATAATAATATTTGGCATGTATCATTAGACAAGCTTTAGCATAAGTGTGTGAACACGCTTGATAAAAATTATTCATCGTTTTTATTTTAATGCAAATCAAATGATGTATTCGGGAGGCAGTTAAAAATAATTGTCTTTGTGTCTAATTTTAACACAATTAAACATACAAAAAATTATCAAATTAAATAATACGAGCTCAAATATATGGTCTATTTTTAGAAGAGGCAATTATTTTAAAAGAATGTTCTGAAACTTTATAGTTACGGACAAATTGCTAAGACAGAATAAAAACACCAATTTCATAGGGCCAGTGGCAGTAGCTCCCAGTGTAGGATTAAATATTAAATATTCGTCATCCGTCATCTAGTGTCCGTAACACAAGCAGCATTAGTTGCTTAAAATGGGGCTAGTTGATAGGTGTGAATGTTTGATGATATTTATATATTTATTTATACTGTGAAGGCCCTCAAAAAATTGGCATTGTGAAAAATTATACAATGCCAATCTTAATCATATTTTTCTAAAACTCCACAGATATAGATCAAACAAAACAATTAAACATGTCTCCCAGGAGATGATAGTGTTTTAATTATTCGCTATTGTAGAAAACACAAACAATAGAGTCTGCAATGAATCCGTGTCGATTTATGAACAATGAACATAATCGATTCTGTTTATTAAATCATTAAGGTTGCCGATTCTGACACACGGCATCAAGCTAATGGCTTTTCAATAATAATTATCTGTGAAACGTCACGCTAGAAAAAAATATTGTTTTGGCGAGCATTGAGCACATACCATCGCATACTGTGGACGTACCAAAATACTGTAATGAGACGTGTGTGAGTGATGCAATTCGTAAAAGAACAACATTTCGCTTCGTATTACAAAATTATATAAACTGTAACATAAAATAAAAAAACATATCATCACGCATATCACACTCACCTTTCACCAGATATGTTAAGTCCACGTGTAACAGGTGGCGAGCCTGATGTCATGCACCGGGCACAATATCAGGCAAGCGATATTCACAATGACCTGTATATAAGTTTGATTGAAACTCAGTGGTACAGGCGGTGGGATCGAACCCGCGTTTCGCGCGGCCTCTCGGCCGAGTAGTGCCCTGTCCGTCCCAAATCGGCTACCGCTGCCTATTTCATTTTACAATTATATTAGGTCCTTACCTATGAAATTGGTGTTTTGTATGGAGATTTTGGGGATGTCTGCATTTTACATACTAACATTTTTTCAGTTTTCTTCACAACGACAAATCCAAAGATAATAATATTTGGCATGTATCATTAGACAAGCTTTAGTAATATGTGTAATATCACACTTCATAAAAAACATTTATCGTTTTTAAGTGAATGCAAATAAAATGATGTATTCGGGAGGCACTTAAAAAGAGTTGTCTCCGTGTCCAATTTTAACACAATTAAACTTACAACAAATTATCAAAACAAATCAAAAGAGCTCAAAAATATAGTATATTTTTAGACGGGGTAATTATTTTTTAGGAATACTCTGAATCTTAATAGTTACAGACAAAATACTAAGAGAGAAAAAAACCACAAATTTCATAGGTAAGGACCCAATATTACAAGATTTATTGTAAAATAGTGTAACAAAGTGTTTTAATAAAATTTTATTAATAATAGTAATTATTATTATTTTATTTTTAGCTCGACCAATGCTCGGTTTTTCGGTACGGAGTTATACCAGTATCCTGGTCTTTGTGTACTGTATTTTAAATGGTGTTTGTGGTGTATTAGGTGTAATAGTCTGTCTGTTCGTTATTTTGATGAAGCAATGTGTGTGTGTTTATTTTTTTGTATTATTAAGGTTTATATTAATTATATTATTAAGTGTAGATCCTGCCAGAATACCAGCGCCGCAGTGACGTTGGTCGCTGTGGCATTTTGAGGCAGTGACCTAAATATTGGCCTGTAATACAGATTTTTTTTGTTGTTGTTTTATATTATGTATTTGTATGTATGGCCAATTAACTCATTCTTTCTTTCTTTCAATGACGGGTTTAGAAAACGAGGAACTATAGAGCAAGTGTGTGTCAATCATAGACTACTATTCAATACTGAAAAAAATTTTCAAACTGGAACAATAGCCTCAATTAGTGGAATTGAAAATTACTCCTACTATTATTGGCAGCAATGTTCATTGTGGCGTAAATATTTCCTTCATTTTTTCTGGGAGGCGTTATTTAAATTTTTTAACATTCACCTGCATAGCACCCGTCCATGGGAATATCGGGATAAAAGGTAGCCTATAGATGTCCTTTCCCAGGCTCTAGACTATCTGTGTACCAAACTTCGGTTAAATCGATTCAGTAGTTTTGACGTGAAAGCGAGGCAGACAGACTGAGTTACTTTCGCATTAATAATATTAGTATGGATTTGATGTCCAAATGTCATAATATGCAGGCAACCGACACAAATCATAATAAAAGTCTTTATTCATCTACCTTGATCCATCCTATTTTTCTAATCCTACAATTTAAACATAAAACTCCACAGAACCAACTGTCTGTTCTTGTCCTAACAACGTTCATAATCCGTATTCTTCGGACTTCCACTTATAGCCTTCACTAATTACCAAGAACGCCCAGGTGGAAATTATAATTAAACCTTCGGAAAGGCTGTTAAATAAAATGTAAACATTTGCTTCTTCCCTAATTTATTGGGCAGCCTTAGGCTGTGCACACATTGCCTAGGCTTATTTATCGACATAAGTTGTGATTTAACTCTTAAATTGTTTATTATTAATTTTGCTTGTAAAAGGTGCTGTCGCTATTATTTTTAAAACACAAGTTGTTTACTGTTGCAGGATCTAAGGTTATTTTGCTTTTAATGCAGCAATCTACGACGATTCAGCTGTAAATTTATCATATAAGAGCGTATTCCCACTCTTTTCGTGTTGTGGGTGTCCATGGGCGACGGTGAGTAACATCAGGTGATTCGTCTGCTCGCTTGCCCCCTAACCCATAAAAAAAACTATAGGACTCTTACTTCTGAGTCAAGCCAAAAGCTTACATATAAGATACTCGGATCATTGAAAGTGAGTTTACATTTCCCGATCCACCCATAGTCTAGGAGATAAACAGAAAATTTCCATAATGTCTACCTTAAGATTTTAACCTGATAACGATTCAGAACTTCCGGTCTTACAGGCGACAGATAAAAAAATGATTCTTTTTAAAGATATACGATATAAGGCATATAAGGAAGCTGTTGCAAATCTGCCAAATGGTATTACGAAGCACTTGGACTTGCAAACAAAATGTAGGTCTGTATTTTTATAATCGCAATAGATAAAGGAACAATGTTTGGACTCTGTGCTCGGTGTATGGCAACAGGCTCACCAAATGTTAGGGGACTTAAAGGCGTGATGATATGTTGTTTTCGTTTTTTTTTTAAGTAAATGCGACGATATCAATGGACCCTCCATTTTTCCGCTTGCCACTTCCCCGCTACATCCTCAGTCCATCACAGCGTCCGCTGCTCCTTTACCAAACAGACGTATACTCGATTTTTCACGTCGGACAACTGTCAAAGAGAAAGGGTGCCACGAATTAGATTGGACCACAAAAGAATGAATTAGGTGTTGGTTCCAGTATCCCAACAACAGACAAAGACGGCTCAACTATTGTTCGAGAGAGAATGAGATGGGGATATTGGGACACATTGTCGGAAAATGTTTTTTTCATAGATATGTTTGCTGTCCTGACCATTGTTGCTGGGATGTGTTTTTGTTTAATGATATACTGTCGGACGTACAGAACCCTTTCCGAGATTATCGGGACTGTCTGATTCTTAAGGATTAATTATTTTAAGTATTTCTTAGGTCAGATTTCAGTTAGATGTGACAGGATATCCATTCGTTCATACACTAAAGGATCTGTGTTTGAAATCAAAATCAAAATGAATTTAACGTATACTATGTCACAGCCGTAATTTTGGGACGGGAGATCCAGACTGATTGAAAGATACCGATGCCGATGACCCTCCGCCAGTTATCTCACGAGGCAAATGCCTCTTTGTATATGTTTTATTCTGTCTTAGCAATTTGTCCGTAACTATTAAGTTTCAGAACATTCTTATAAAATAATTGCCTCTTCTAAAAATAGACCATATTTTGAACTCGCATTATTTAATTTGATAATTTTTTGTATGTTTAATTGTGTTAAAATTAGACACAAACACAATTATTATTAACTGCCTCCCGAATACATCATTTGATTTGCATTAACATAAAAACGATGAATAATTTTTATCAAGCATGTTCACACACATATTGCTAAAGCTTGTCTAATGATAAATGCCAAATAATATTATCTCTGGGTTTGTCGTTATGAAGAAAACTGATAAAATGTTAGTATGTAATGCAGACATCCCGAAAATCTCCATACAAAACACCAATTTCATAGGTAAGGACCTAATAATATATTTATATTTGTATTTCCTATACGTAAAATTCATTTTGATTTTGATTGCAAACACAGATCCTTTAGTATATGAACGAATGGATATCCTGTCACAGCTAACAGAAATCTGTTTATCAAGCACCTGAGCAATCTACAATAAATTTCAGGACGTTGTCCTATTAATCTTTAATTACTTTTTTATTGTCCAGGTCCTTGTTCTCCTAGTATCACGATTTCATTTTGCGATCCATTCCTGCCTACAATCAAATTAAAGTTTATAACTGTAATAAAAAATAAATAAATATAATAACGTCGACCTTTACTTGAAGGCTTTCCTCTTCAAGGTTGTGCAGGTGGATTGAAATATTTTTTTTTATTAACAGGATTATTATTAGTCTGGTGTCGAGAATTATTATTGAAACTACTAGTAATAGATTTCCTCGCTACCAGCAAAAATATGTGACGATTGTAGTAAAGGTGGGTGTTAAGACCTCTGCCTACCCCTTCGGGGGAAAAGGCGTGATGATATGTTGTTTTGTTTTCATTGACCTTGTCACATATTAGCACTAGAATCTAGTCCACAAAATAAATTATATATTTTAAGCCTTAGAATGTGAAGGTTTTAACATCAAAACTCAGTAACAGCAGACCTGATTCTAATCACCTCAATCACCCCCAACTTCCAAGACTCGATATCGCCCAAACTTTGCAAGCCGATCTATCAATATATAACAAAAAAGGACATTTTTGGAGCCGCAAAGCCTCGGCGACACAGACAAATGACCAGTAGCGAGAAAACGTTTATTCTGCCCCTTAATTAATGGTTTCAGATCTCACATCGGCAACTTAATTAAACTAGAATGATTCGCGCCTCAGCTTAACAAAAGTTTTCAATTAAAACTGGGGACGATCCGCCTAAATCACGTGAGGTGTAACGCGCCCTTAGATACCTACACGCTGCGGGTACTCAAGTACAGAATAGCTAGATTGATAAAATATTTATTTACAGGCTTATCTTGCTCAAGCTGTCCACGGTCTGTGATATTGCAGCCGGGCGCAATGAATGAATGAATGTCTTCAATCTTATAACTCAAAGGTGACTGGCTGACATAGTGATCTATCAACGCACAGCCCAAACCACTGGACGGATCGGGCTGAAATTTGGCATGCAGGTCGATATTATGACGTAGGCATCCGCTAAGAAAGGATTTTGATTAATTCTACCCCCACGGGTATAAAATAGGGGATGAAAGTTTGTATGAAACTTTGTCAATTTTAAACCGATCGGGCTGAGACTTTTGAGAGAAAATTAAAGGGTTCCCGTGTGATAGTTAAAAAGCCATAGTAACCGCGAACGAAGTCGTGGGCAACAGCTAGTATTACATAAATTAGGTCACGCCTTTTTCTAACAGGGGTAGGCAGATTATTTCTTTCCACTTACCGATCTTTACATATTTCTTGTGCTTCAACTCAATATTAAAGACCGTGAGAAGCCAGCTTTACGCGGGAACGATGTGACCAGGAGAGTTATGGACAGTGGATGGTGTGATGATTAGGGAGAGGAAGACCGAAGAATGAATTTGTGAATGAAGGTACGATAGGAAGGTGAATGGCGAGTGATAGGAGAGAGTGGAAGAGAGAAACTGGTGGACTGTAGCTCAGGTTTCACGTTGAAACCTATTTCAGACACCAGTCCTCACTATTTGGGCTACTATTCGCTTTATGTGTATTGAATTGTATCTAATTGTAAGTGTCTAAATGTGAAGGAGCAATAAATTTCATTTTATTATTATATTATATTAGGTCCTTACCTATGAAATTGGTGTTTTGTATGGAGATTTTGGGGATGTCTGCATTTTACATACCAACATTTTGTCAGTTTTCCACACAACGACAAATCCAGAGATAATAATATTTGGCATGTATCATTAGACAAGCTTTAGCAATATATTTTTTTTTTAACAAACAAGTTTACAATACAATACAATCTTATAATAGTAAGTTACATAAATAAGTCATTGTAAGCTCAACATCGTAAAATAATATAAAAAAATATGTGTGTGAACACGCTTGATAAAAATTATTCATCGTTTTTATGTTAATGCAAATCAAATGATGTATTCGGGAGGCAGTTAAAAATAATTGTCTTTGTGTCTAATTTTAACACAATTAAACTTACAAAAAAATATGAAATTAAATAATACGGGCTCAAATATATGGTCTATTTTTAGAAGAGGCAATTATTTTATAACAATGTTCTGAAACTTAATAGTTACGGACAAATTGCTAAGACAGAATAAAAACACCAATTTCATAGGTAAGGACCCAATATTATATTATAAACATGTTGTGCCGGCCGCCGAAATTGGGAACAGGGCAGGAGATTTTCCTTAGACATAAACTTTCATACTCTCAATAATTTTCTTATACAAAACTATTATACCACGTTCTACTTAGTTTAACTTCTTGTCTGTCTGTCCGTCGAGACCAAATTTCTAATCGCAATTTTCAAGTACTTCCTGATATCCGATGAAGTTGAAATTTCGCATAAATAAAAATATTAAAAATGAGTTAAATAAATACTTTATAAATAAAAACTTTAAAAACACGTTTTACAAATGGTCTAAAAAGAGGAAACAATTTCTAGGTTCTAAAGAATAGAAATTGAAACTGAAATTGAGACCCACAGCGATTTTGTTTGTATGATAAATAATTAATAATATAATATTAATAATATAATAATAATAATATCCTCAGACATTGACACCTATCAACTAGCCCCATTTTAAGCAACTAATGCTGCTTGTTTTACGGACACTAGATGACGGAAAAATATATTTAATAGATAAATACAGAAATATACATATAGAAATATACATAAACATCCAAGTCTGGAGAACAAATGGCTGCAAATTCATCACCCAAACATTTGCCCCCACTGGGGATCGAACCCAGAACCTCTCGAGATGGCGAGGCAAATTCGTCAAATTATATAAATAGGCAAATGACTGAAAATGCGCACTCCCTTTAAGTTTTTGAAAATTTTTTAGAACCAAAAAAATATTTTCCCCTTTTTAGTCCACTAGTAAAACTAGTTTTTTTATTTTTTTTTAAAGCTAGTGGGTCATAAATAAATATAATGTCAAGTCTAGACTACAAATTTGAAACAATAATGTCAGAAAGAAAATCTTTCTTTCTGGATCTCAACAATCTTCACAGATTAGTCAGTTAGTTCGATAGGATGCAATAATAAATTATTACAACGCACACACATCACAAATACACTATTTTTTAATGAAAAAATTTAGTGCGTTTGACCACAATCTAGCCTGATGGGAAGCGCCGAAGATGATTAATCCGCGTCGCGCAGATTATGTCAAAAATATAATGCAATGTATTTTAAAAACGTTTGCTTGTGTTTTCGCTATATAAGTGTAAAAAGGTACCTATCAACTCACTGTCTGGATCTACTCTCATCAGTACCTATAAGAGCAAAGCATCAACATTCTGTTACAACTTGAACTTCTACTTATTTAACAATAACTAGTCCTCCAAGTGATTCAAGTGGAGTTTAGAAGTTTTTGGATTCTCATAGACGCTCCATGTTTAGGGTAGAGTAAGTTTGGCGTAGTTTCAAGGGTTCGAGGGTGAAGGAGCCAAGTTATCTTACACAGGATGCTACAAAAGCACGAAATAAACATAGTTAACGTCACTTTATTACTTGGCCACCGAGCTCCTCCAATCTCCATATATATCACCAGTAAATAAGCAAAACGTAATCTACCTCTATACTTTATTGTATGTGACGTTGAAGGGGGTAAATCTCTGAATCTACTGAAACGATTAGAAAAATTATTTTACTGTTAGGAAACTACACTATCCCTGAGTGACATAAGCTACAATATATATTTTCAAATGAATTAAGGATCCTTACTGGACTTGGATCCCAATAATGTAACCCAGAGTGTAAAAAATTTACCAAAAATATTTTCTCCATCCCGTGTGCTGCAAAAATATTGATAACTATTAATGATAGAATAAAATGATGTACTACGACATTGTAGAACACATTATTACTTACTAAAAATGACGCGACAGCATGTCTTACTATTATGACACAAAGAGTGTTTTTGTTATTTTAAAATTTTTATTAAAATTTCGCCGTTATAAAAGGCTCTTTATTTGTATCTTGATATTAAATCTTATCAAAATAAATGAATTCGTGTTCAAGACTGGCTTAATATCGTTATTAAACATTTTGAATTATTTATTTCGGATATTCCGTTCAAAAGGTATCGCGAGTTTAGATGGAAAATCCATACTAAATGTCGGTACTGTCCGTTGTTGTGACGTCACACAACTTATTAGTAATCTGTAGTCACACGGAGGCCACGGAGGTACTTATGAATGAATATTGTGTTTCTTAAAATTATGGTGACGAACCGGGCATAACGGCGATCATATACTCCTTCGGGGACATAGCCGTGATTTTATGTAATATCTTGCATCCTCACCAGTAATAGTAACATGTGGTGGAACCAAGAAAATGAGTTTCCAGTTGTGACAATATTCATAATTAGCTGTCTCGGGAGCAAGTATTAAACATTTGGTTTCCCAACATTCATCTCAGTTCCAAATTACCCCCCCCCCCCCTTCCTCCCCTCCTCTCGTCACGTCGCAAACATTCCTTCAGGACCCTTGTTGTGACAGTTTCAAGTGAGGAGCAGTACCACTGGATTTTTTGTTGCAGTTACCTGTTCGTATTTAGTAATTTTGCAAAAAGACTTGAGGCTTATACAATCTAAGCAGCTGCCCTAATCGGAAACGTAATGTTGACAAATCAATATTGATTTAATTGTGGATTTAATCGAACGTCAAAAGTTAAGTACAGCGCCATCTCTCAACAAATACAAACTAGACGGTATATGTATAGTTTTCCATCAAGTTGAAAGTTGTCTTTATAAGGTTCTTCTTTTGAGATATTTTTAAAATCAAAATGAAGGGTTCTTAGTTGACCACGGAACCCTACAAAGGGTTCCAAATGACAGAAATCCAATTCATGTCCATTAAAATTTGGTGAGAGAGTAGAGCGGCTGCATTGCTGTCTTAAAGAAACACATGAGTATGGGCAATTTTGCATAACAAATTACAGACGTAATATTGGGTCCTTACCTATGAAATTGGTGTTTTTTCTCTCTTAGTATTTTGTCTGTAACTATTAAGATTCAGAGTATTCCTAAAAAATAATTACCTCGTCTAAAAATAGACTTTATTTATGAGCTCTTTTGATTTGTTTTGATAATTTGTTGTAAGTTTAATTGTGTTTAAATTGGACACGGAGACAACTCTTTTTAAGTGCCTCCCGAATACATCATTTTATTTGCATTCACTTAAAAACGATAAATAATTTTTATGAAGTGTGATATTACACATATTACTAAAGCTTGTCTAATGATACATGCCAAATATTATTATCTCTGGATTTGTCGTTGTGAAGAAAACTGATAAAATGTTACTATGGAAAATGCAGAATTCCCCAAAATCTCCATACAAAACACCAATTTCATAGGTAAGGACCTAATAGTTATATTGTAAAAGTCGATAATGAATACAATAATTCTTATAACCACATCGCTATATATCATGACAATATTTTACGTCTTCGTAGCCTTTAAAAGGCGCCATGTTAAGAGCGGAATGTTAAAGCGACAAAAAACCAAAATAAAATAAAAATAATTCCTCTGAGGACAGAGTGTTAAGGATAACATTAATTCTTTGAATGTTGTTGTTCAATAGTTGTTATGATCGCACTGTTGTCTTTATCAACTATTGTTTTTGTATAAGTTAGCAGTGGAGACTTTAAATGCTATCGTGATATTCTTAATTAATTGTTTAAATAAAATTTTAGCTTTATATGTAGTCTGACTGCAACATACATCCTCAGAATTAAAGCCACAGCGGCTGCGCTTACAGTGTTAGCACTCCGTTACACGCGCGTTCTGCCGTCGCAGAACAGACATGCTCTTTGTTTATTTATTAAGTACTAGCTTTTGTCTGCAACTTCGTCCGCGTAGAATAGTCACTTTGAGATAGTGTGATGGTATGTAGCATATAGCTTTCCTCAATAAGTAGGCTATTCAACACTCAAAGATTTTTTCAAAATGGAACAGTTGTCTTAATTGGTGGAATTGAAAATTTACTCCTACTCTATTATTAGAAGCAAAGTTCATAGTGGCGTAAATTTGTCCTTCATTTTTCTGGGAGACCTTATTTAATTTTTTTAACATTCACCCGCATGGCACCCGTTCCCATGGGAAAATCGGGATAAAAGGTAGCCTATGTCCTTTCTCAGGCTCCAGACTGTGCACCAAATTTCGGGTTAATTGGTTCAGTAGTTTTGACAAAGCGAGACAGACAGAGTTAGGTACTTTCGCATTTATAAT